>CALNHX010000435.1:0-340628 GCA_940337035.1 Agriotes lineatus | reverse complement strand
ACGAATCAATGGTGCATCCCTGGCTGCATTACTACCACACTTTACCACCATACAGAACGAAGGCATTTTAAAAACTGAACAAATAAACACTTATGGCAATAAAAATATTTAAATAATCCTTTGGCAGCCAATTCTAATTAAAAAACTAAATATTTTTGCAAGTACAGCACTCCGAAACTACGGTTACCGTAATGTTTACATTACAATTTTAGGTTATTTTACCTCCAACCTCGAATTGTGGTCACGTGATGCACGACGCCTTTTCTTCCTAGAGGTAGTAAAGTCCACTTGCAAAAAGTTTATAACCATATTTTTGTACAAAGCTCCGAATTTAGGTTATTTGCAGATTTAATATTTATGTGTACATAGTACAAACATTCCTGTGTAATGTAAAAAATGTGTGTAGGCCCTAACAAGAGCATTAATTGTTCTCTCCTTCCATATTACTGGCTCTTAGAAAATATCAAGACCACGCCCACAATACCTAACTGCACATAGACCAGGAGTTGATATGTTTGACCTTGGGAAGTGTTCTGCTTTATTATAGAGTTATGATTAAAACTATGAATAAAAACAACACGCATTAACCAATCGCTATCTTTGAAATATGAGCTCCATTGGGACCACTGTTTGTCTACACCTTTTACTGCTGAACTAAGTGGATAAATGGAAGTAAAGCGTCATTCTTGACACCGGCCAAGTCTGCTCACACGTGAGGCCTTCGCTGAGTCGTGTCAAATTGCTCTAGTAATCTTGTAGTGAGTTTCCAATAAATGGCAAGCTGGCAGCAAACCTTTAGCAAGTGTGCAGTGAATTTTTAGCAAGTTTAAAGTAGGTTTAGTAACCTTGAACAATTCTTTAGCAGAATTAAAGTATCATGTTCCCTGTAATGCACTGGCAGAACAAGGAAATTGGCAATAAACTTACATAAAGTAGTACAAGCCCACGCGAGACTAGATTAAAATAAAATTAATGCAATGATTTCTTACAAAAATAGTCAAATGCCAAATACTAAAGAAGCTACAAAACATCAAATGATAACTTTCACGCAACTAAAACGTCTTGCACTCTGTTCCCGGCTTAATAGTCTTAACATCTGCAATCAATAATATTAAGATTTACTAAATCTAATGGTAGTAGTATTACAGAGCGACTAGAAATTTTAATTTAAATTAGTGAACAAAATCAGCTTGTAATTCTGTTAACACTTACTACTGATTGTAGGTTAGGGTGGTTCTAATTTTGCAACCTCGGAATTTTGTTAGTCGCACCCCCTACATTCGTTCCAATGCCAAAAAAACTAACTCATAAAAATTTTTAGCCCAATCGAACAATATTAACACGTGCCACCGAGCGTTGGAAGTTTCCGAATTGCAGATTTTAATTGAATTCACTTGTTATCAATTAATATCTTACGAACCGGAAGTGCTATCGAAATTTTGATAATAACATAAATAAAAGGATATTTTACTTTCTACAATTGTAGTTAAATTCAATTTGTCCGCAAACCTACCAGATGTTAAAAAAATGCGTCAAGTGTTAGAAAAACGTAATAATTCGATTTTTTTCTTTCTATTTTTTAATTTGAAAACGTAGAAGTATTACAATTTTGAAGTAAATTGCAATCCATTATTCAATTTTAGGCGATTTTGATAATACAAGTAAATAGATCTTATGATATATAAATGTTTGAAATTCAATAATAATTTTTTTTTACCTATTTTAAGTATATTGAAATATTTTTAGAATCAGTTATTTAAAAAAAAAGCGAGTCAAACTGTGGAACACAGTTTCTTTGTTTGTCAATACAAACCAGATGTTTAGAGGGAGGATATACCATTTTAAAATTTTAAAGCATAAAATGGCCTCAACGTCAAAGGTTCTTCGTGAAAAAGACTAAGCACTTTTAATAGGAAATGATGCGCATTAAATTATTGGTAGTAAATTGCTCTCAAACAAACAAGTTTTACAAGTACTTTTTTAATATGCGAATAGTTAAATTGAATTTACATAAAAGTGCAAAATTAATTATTCAAGGAATAGTGTTTTGGTAAAGAGCACGGATTCCAGCTAAGGAAAAACATCATTATGTACAAAAGCTGCAATTATTATACTCTGAATGAAGGAGTCTGCTAAAACAAGGCAATAAAAGAACGGATTCATAAAAGGAAGGAATAACAATTTTATGAAAAATTTGACGACCTGTTCGATATCGCACATGCGAACGCTCTAGAATTAATAGATGTAGAAGATAAACAGTTTTTGCCTCTTCAAAGGCAAAAAGGGTAGTATGCTTGGTATTGATATCAGGTTACATCAACAAGAGAAGAGAACTGAATAACGACTGGAAAGAGAAGATGCAAGAAGAAAATGAACTTACGAAGAAATGGAAAATTTAAGTAAGTATATGTAATTGTTTACTTCACGTCACAAATGATATTGCGGAAAGAAGTATTAAACTGGTCGAAAAATATAATAGCTTAATTACCAAGAAAGAGGACCAAAAACAGTACTTGCTACAAGTTGTTAGTGATTATCGGCGTCAATATCCGGATTCCAGTAAAGTTTCCTTAGAAAAAAAAAGTAATTATTGTGATATGCATTTAATTATTTTACATATAGGTAACTTGGTATATCTGTTTTATTCTTAAGTTTGTAAATATAATTCTTTCAATTTATGTAACTTCAGTAATTATTTAATATTGTTCGTTTTATTTAATTTGTAAATAAATATATTTGCTTAATTATATTATATTTTTAGTTATTAATATAAAAAAGCAATTTTCAAGAATTTTTACCTTTTTTTAATACTTAACGCATATTTTTTAAATTCCAACAAGTTTACAAAAAAATTGCATATAACTAAATTAGTAGCAAATTAAATTTCCTTTTATTTATGTCATTATCAAAATTTCGATACGACTTAATGTTCGCGAGATATTAATTGATAATAAGTGAATTAAGTTAAAATCTGCAATTTGAAAACTTCCGGGGCTCGGTGGCACGTGTTAATATTATTCGATTGGGTTCAAATTTTGTATACGTTTGTTTTTTCGACATTAGAACGACTTTAGGGGGTGCGACCAAAAAAATTCGAAAAAGGTTTTTCCACTAAGTATAACGTAGAACCACCCTATTGTAGGTGTTAGTAGAAGCAGTATTTTCCACTTCATAAGTAGTTTACCAATATTCACACAATAACATCACTTGGGGTTAGGAAATGTCTACAACAAAATAGGCAAAGCTTTATAAAAAATAGCTTTATTTGCAATTTCAAATAAATTAAATAAGTTTACAATTTTAAAAAACATGACGTTATTACACATATGACGATTATGAAGTAAATATTCATGTTAAGTATAATTAATGAAATTGTCTTATAAAGCTAAGTGTTACATGTTTTGCACATGGTAATCGATCAACATTTTTTAGTTTTTCTTTGAAGTAGTATTCTCACATTCTTAATGTTGATAGCAAGCCATGTTTCGGCGCAGCAAAACATACGAGTATAAACAAATGTCCATAATAGTCTACACAGTATCACTCATCACTGATCGAACAACTAATAGATAGGCATTTTAAATCCAATGATATCCTTAACTCTATTTGGCACTAGTAATTTCTTTACGATGTCGTGGAAGTGATACGGTTTTTCTATTAAATAAACCTTTTTTAAATATTTACGTGCAGCGTTTCTACTAAGCTCGGCCAACGACGGGAATTCAGGAATTCCATCAAGTTTTCTACCAAGCTGTGCGTCGCTGCCAAATCGCTCTTTGAACAGGTCGTCTAACTCCTTTTTAATACAGCGTGGCACCGAAAAATATCTCAACGTGTCGATAACACAATCCGACACTTGGGAATTGGGCGCTGCTCGGATGAGAATTTTGCAAAAGTCGAAAATTGCGCGAGAATCCTTTTCTTCGTCCAATCCCAAGACGAAAGCAGTCTGTGCACGAATACTTTCCGGAACGTAGCCGTTGATGTCGATGTCTCCACAGTAGATAATCGATTCGACTTCGCCTGGCAAAGCCCAAGACATAATTCATGTCTAAAAGTCTGACCCTAGCTCCCAAAGACATACAGAGATTAATCACGGCCAATCTGTTGCCTTCATCGATTTTGTTCTCGTTCAAAATGTGCAAGAGGAATGACATAAAAGGAAATAGAAGGTTCATAGAGTTCTCGCATTCTTCTATGAGATCCGGTGCGACAGGAGAGGAAAGTATCAGGAACAAACATTCCAACCACTGATCAGGGGGAAAATGCATTCGCTCAGGTACAACGTTAGAAAACAAGGACGTTTGCTTAGGAGAAGTTCTTGGTCTAGCTTGGGCCATATCGCCTTAAATAACTCGTTATGTCGGTAATGCTTAAACGAACGAACGATGGGAGTATTATCATTTCTAGATACATTAACATCGGCACCAGCCTTTACTAAATCCACAGCCAAGCGACTTCTATTCCATAACGCATAATCGAGGGATCTGGCATTGGAAATGCTGGTGGAGGAGAAATCGCTGTAATAATTAATCAGCACCTCAGCAATATCTTCTCGGTCCAGATCTAAGGCGTTTATCAGGGGCGTTTTGTTTCCGCAGTCTGCTATGGTAACATCAGCTCCATTAAACAACAACATGCACGTAGCTTCTAAACTACCGCTCCGCACAGCGTACTGCAAAGGGGTCCATTTCCAGTCGTCTCTGGCGTTTACATCAGCTCCATACTTTATCAGCTCGTGAACTATGGGTAACGAAGGTCGCTTTAGAGCCAAGTGCAATGGTTGCAGGTCCTCTTCGCAAGGCTCGTTGATGTCGCAGCCGCTCCTGATTAGACTGAGGATGAAATCCTCGTTCAATTTCAATTTTAGGCTTCTGGTTAATATGGAGCTTCCACGTCTTCTGCCTCTGTTTGTTGGTGCTCTGAAAGAAGACTATCCAGTTGAATTTTCAGCTTCAAGCATGATTTAACAAACACATTGCAATTGTAATTTTTTACTGTTTTCGGAGTAAACTTAATTGGCATAACGTACCGATAAAAGGTTGAAGATGTAATAAAAAACACAAATAACTCTAAATTATTGTTTTCGTGACTGTTACTTTAGCCCAGTACTCCTTGTCAGCCTATCATCAGTCGTATGTCAACTACCGCGGGTAGTTATGCGGGGTGTGCCGGTATGTCTGAAACGGTACCCTAAACATTCCTTCACTCACGACGGTTATAGTTATTTACATAACAAGTACTGGAAGTGAGACTTTACAGGACTAGTAGGCAATTTCGAGACACTTTCGGTACTAGCTACATGTGCAATATTTTTTGTTAAATCGTGAGAAGAGTTTACAAGTTGATGCAATAATAAGGTAGTATAATCTTATTAACATATAATTTCGACTTGGACCGCTTAGTCTTTGTGGATAAACAAACACCCAGAATTCTCTGGCTTAATGTGCCTTGCGTTTTGTGAACTCGAGCAAGAATCCACGCAAAATCATCAAATCAATACAGAGAAGTATTCACGACGTAAAAACAATATTGTAAATACCTTATACAAAACAAATAAAGCAACAGCCAGAGTGGAAAATCATATAAGTATTACCATTCTATACGACAAAAGGACTATTATAAGGTTAACCCATATCGCCGACACTGTTCGGACTATTATTTGGGGTAGAAACTTAATCCATGGCAGTCCCAATCGTAAGTGAATCCCTTTATAGCTAGTTTCGCACATGACGACTTCAGTTGCATAATACAGAAGTTAAAGAGGAATGTACGGCCAATGGACAGGGTACGACTGAAAATAAATCGGGGATTCCCTAAAAATAGGAATAGCAACGTTCAAATGCTTGAGTTTATACCGACACAAATAAACAAACTGGCAAACTAGTAATACCAGTTACGAGTTTATTATAGGTAGCAAAATGATTTGTAAATCAGAAAATTATATCATAAAAAATAACAACAGCAAGATGCAAGGGAAATAGAGTTCTGCAGTAGAAGTTGTCAACCTACACGAATGACAGAACTAAAAAAGAATAAATTAAGAAAAAGGAGAAATTGATGTAGTGCAGCATGTCGCATGTCAGAAGAATGGACCATAATAAATAAATATTTAGAGTAATAGTATGGTGTGTCAATAGAGAGATAGTGACGTCGTACAACTTTACATAGAAAGCGTCTTTCAAAACGTATGTAACATATAGGACTCTTATTTATTGTTAATTTCTAAAAAACTTTTTATAAAAGTATGTGCATCATTAAAACCCACCTTTAGGAATATAATATTTTTCAATTGTTGAAGTAGAGCGAGAAATAGAATAAATTTAAATTTGCGACATAAGTAAACTATCTTTATTTCTGATTTTTTTTTTAAATTTATGAGAAAAATATCACTCTAGATGAAAGCTCAACCAAAGTGGTAATTTCCTCATTAGACATTTATAATACCTTGCGCTCTTTGCTATTCTTAAATATGAGTATTTTTTAATACGATGCATGCTGATTTTTATGTCAATACGAGCAATACAAAATTTTAAATGCAACAACATATTATACCTGTGTCTTACTACAAATAACGAAACTTTTAAAAATGTTTCAGCTAAATGGAAGGGCTTGGCTGTGGTTCATGTCTATGCTGTAGACCTTGCTTTCAATCCACAGATGTCAGTATCGCACTTTTTTCTTACAGTGCCTTTATATAAACAGTGGGGACAATGGGGTGACCTATTTTTGATTGGCTCCCTAGATCACGTGGTATTAGTCGCCATGTTTAGGCTAAATCACTTGTGATTCGTGTTATACTTTTGGCAGTACTGAAGTGTATTGTCAGTCTATGTCAAATTCGAGGTTCGTGGGTTAGGTTTTGTTTTCAGTACTGCCAAACGTAAAACACGTATCACAGTCGACTCTGGTTACGGATTTAAATGAACACCCGTAAGAAATTTGTCTAAATATGGCGGCGGGGGTGTGGCTTAGTTGTATTGTCGCCACTGTCTATATAAAGGCACTGTTTTGTTAGAGTTCCTATATAATGGAACTCTATTTTTTGTTAGAGTTCTATGTTTTACGGCTTCTCCTGCACAATTTAAATGCTGCTACTTTTGACGGATCTCCTGCTGAGGTCTGCTAAACGTCATGACTAGTCTGAAACGTTATTTACATTTTGGCTGTAACTTCGTTTGCGTTTAAGAGTTCTTCCTGACTTATTTTTTTATTCTGTATGTAAGAAGCCTTAAATTTGAAGAGAAACTTGTGTTGTGGTGTGGAGAACCTATACCATTCACATAACGTAGGTTGCTTTATATTTTTACTTCTTTGTTTCTAATTGTGTTTGAATTTATTGTCTAAACTCCACGGCGTATTCATGAAGCAGTTGCTTCACCGTTTTACTATATTCATTAACCCCGAAGGTGGAACGCAAGACGACTATTATATGAAAGCATTATGTAACTTGTACCATTTAACGTTTAACCTGTTACTTCATACGAATATATCAACTATATACATTAATATACTTGTTGATATTAAAGTTTTTTTATGTTATTTATAATTGCCTGTATTTTTAAATGATTCTTTAGGAATTATTTCATATCACCAGCAAATCCGTATCTTCATCGGGTACCGATTTTGAGACGGATCATAGTAATAAGTATAAGCAACATTTGCCTGCATTTTGTTATTTATAAATTTCAAAATTGCCGCTCGTTGCTTTAATTGGGCTTGCAAATACCAGAGGCGCTGTGAACGTCGAGAAAAGCTAACATGTGCGTAAGATATATATAAAAGTGATTTAAGTCTTATTATGCATCTAAAACACGCAAACAAGTTTAGACACAAGACTAAAGACCTAGTGTTTAATTTTTAAGCATTTCAGATGCCACAACCAATAACTTGGAGCTACGCGAAAGAAGATAGGCCATGGCAGTGATTAATAAATTATAAAACACTACAACTCCTTCATTTCTTATTCAGAAAATATAACTTGTAATTCAGATTAATAAATTGTAATTTATAAACTAAGCGACGACTTTTATGTGTAGATACATATATACAGGATGTGTATAAAGTTTTAAACATATCTTGAAGTTATGAACTATTACGAGTAAGTCATGTTTTGGAAACGAACAATTCAACATCAAATAAACTTCAAATAAGTTACAATCTAAAGTTTGCTGTTTGCTGGATATTTATGTTTCCGTTTCCTCAACACTGTGAGTTTATAGGTGACAAGTTGATACGTGTAAAACGCTCTTAATAGGAGCATATAGCAATGTCTTGAATTCTATGGTGAACAATTTTAAGGTTAATTTATTTTCAACCAAAATATGATAATCAAAAATTTAAATCCACCTGTTTTAATAAAAAAATACTACATTTATTGCAAACATTACACACATTTTATGTATCCACTGTATCTACATAATAATTCTCCATAAAGATGGTATCTGGATTATAACTGACGCTCTCTAAATTACAATTGATGCTTTCTCAAAATTAATTAAGGCTTTCTGAGTTACTAATTATTAATCTGTATTGTAAATTACACTTTTTGAATTATAAAAAGCTATAGTTTTTTATGATCCACATAATACACCTCAAATCAAATTATAAGATATGGGTTGCAAATAAACTACTAAAATGCAAATTTTGTGTAATCACTTCACAGATACACGATTGTATTTAAGATAAATAGACAGAGCATAGAGTTTAATAAAATCTCAGTAAAAGACATACTTAGTCGATTTCGTTTATATTTTTTAACTTAAAAAAATTGAAATAAACGTAGTTTGTAGTAGCTCATGTAAACTAATTCCACTTTTCCCCAAACCGTAGAACAATTGAAAGTATTTTATTTCTAAAACTAGTTATAAATAAAGCACACACTTTAAAAAAAGTAATCTCTTTTCAAATCAACAATAAAAAGATCCACATCTTTAATTTTTGGAAGACATTATACTCGTATATCTATACAAAGTGAAGCAACACTTACGATATTTGCATATATTTTTGATGCCATGCATTATAGCCAAAAAGTGTCCTACTATTCTAAAGGCCTGTGTAGTGAATTGTTTTTGCTGGCACACTGTTTTGCAAGCGTTGCCATATTATTTTTTTTTAAATACGAGAACTTTTTTCGTCAATTCTGACCCTCTTTTGAATTTTATTTACGAAGTTACAAAAAATCGTAGTCATGGATGGCACATTTTCTCACTAAAATGCAAAACTTGAAATGATTTAAATGCAAGAGTGTCTTGCTAATTGTATGTGCAGAAATGAATTAAGTAGGAAATAAAAAACAATTAGAAGATGTTGACAGTTCTATCACAAAATTATCACGTATCAAGTAATTATCAGAAAAAAATCGTGAAAAGTGGAAAAGTAAATAAGAATTATTGAAAAAAGTAAAAGTGCCATTTGGAAAAATCCATGATGATGACAAAAGAGTGTGCCGTAAAATATAATTGGTAAAAAATAAAATGTAGCGTATGGTATCAAAAATATTGCAAATGTTGCCTCACCCTGTATATAAACACGATCCAGAGTTTTTTACCTTCATAGTTAAATGAAACCCTCTGCAAAATTTAAGCAGGTCATGTAATAAGACGAAGACCAGTAATGTGGTTTTTATACGAAATAGATAATCCATTTAACGTTAAACCAATGCACTTCTCGCAATTCTATAACCAACCACTAAAAATTACAAGTATAAAAAGATATAAACTTGCTTTAACATGAGAAAGGTATAGAAAGAACGAAGAAATAGACAAAGATATTGAAAAGCCACCAACAGACGATTTTTATACGAACAATACAGCTTGCACATTATTAAGAAGATATACTACTCCAGTCTGTTTTATAATATCCTTCTGCTACCAGCTGCGTGTGTGTGCAGGCCAAAATATAACCTTCATGTTGTTTAAATTTTGTTTAAACATGGATTTAGCAAAAAGGTTTAAAACGGAGTGAAATCGTGTAAATCCAAAAGTGCACACAACTAGGCTACAGGAGCTGCGTAATGTGTGCTAGATTAAGTGTTTATAAACAGACTTTGTAATTCTATCGAACGCACTAGTCATCTTACGAAGCATTACAGCGAGCACTTTGACAAGGTGTGCAGTTTGCGCGGCCAGTAGGTGCAGTTACAAACAATATGTATACAATTACGATGTATTAAATGCATACTCTCGTGTTTTTAATAATATAAAAAACACGACACATATTTACTGTATATAATCTCTGTAATGTTAAATTTAATTCAATATACTTTTAGCAATGATAGTGATTGACGAAGGCGAAAATTGTCTGTAAAGGGTTGGTTTGGCCTGACCATTCCACTCTATCTCTTATAACAACGAACATAAGTTCCATCTCCTGTCAAGAAAATAACCTGGTTCTACAAACTAAAAATGTCCACAGTAGACTTGCTTAGTTTTTACATTGGTCCTTCGACCCGGATCCGAATTTTGGGCTATTTGGGCAACTGGACCGGACTTTGAAGGAAAAGGAAAATTGGCTATTTTTACAATATATTAAAATTTTAGGAATTATATATTGTTGGGCTGAAAAAACTTGTGAGCACCTTTCCACGATTAACTGAGCACAACCTTGATATCTGCGGGGTATTCTGTATAATCAGTTTAGCTTTAGCTTAATTTTTCTATAAGCTCTCATTTTGCCACCTTCTTACAGTACCTTACATTTGGGCGCCAGCGGTTGGCCAACGGCGATTGGGTGACGGCGTTTGGGCGCTGGAATAATTTCACGCAAAAAAATACCAATGAACTTGCAAAGCGTTGCTTGAGATTATCCGTTAAATTTTTCAATATGTAAAGTAAATTAAGCAAAATTGGTATTTTCTTCTATTATTATCTTGACAAAATGGCGCTCAAAGCTGCATTATCTCCTTACCCCTGCATTTTAGAAGAAACATAGCTGTTATGGATATTATAGAAGACATAATTTTGTACAACTGTTGTTTGAACAATAATCACAAAGACATTGATATTTAATTCGCTTACATATAAAAATGTAAACAAAAGTTGTAGAAAATTATGTCTTCTAGAATATTATCAAAAAATGAGGCCCGATAACATAAGAATCCCATTTCACGCCTGGCGCCGAAACGCTGGCGCCCAAACGTCCTGTTCCGACCTATACTTAGAAAAAGGTAATTGCAACAAATGTCACTAACATAAACTGAAATAGTTTTGAAGTCGTAAAAAAAGTATCTAAAAAAGCTCGGGAAAAGGGGAAATCAAGGTACTCTTTATATCCAGTAATAATAAAAGTTAATTATGTAGATAATGCTTCCAACGCGAAAAAAACTATCTGTAGCTCTAGCTATTTTTAACGCTTTTTAGAGCTTCTTTCATTTCTACTACCAAGATAAACATGAAAAATATATACACAAAGCAGTAAAAGCTGATTTATACAAATTGTGAAGACATCAATATATTTTATTGAAAAAAAATTTTTGTAAACAGTTGTAATATATCGCCAAATACAGGGTGTTATGGAAGTCTACGTAATCAATTTAACAATTCAGAAATTTCATGCAACTGAACAACTTTTTCCTATATAATTTAAAATAGTTTTACTCGAAGAATGTATACCCACCCCTCTATGGAATAATATTCTACTTTAATGGTAGAAAACAGAAAACACTTTGAACTTTGAAATACAAACCAACAGAAACTGCATAGATACTAATAAAACTTTTAGTTATTAACAGCGTGTTTTAGTGTAGTTCTATCGTTCACCTTTACTAAAATACATACTGACCGGCTCGTCAAATGTAGGGGGCATAAATGATTGCAAAAATATAAGATATGCTTTGTGAAGGATTTTTATAATAATTATGTTCGTTTCTAGTTTGGGAACCTGCACAAGCAAAATGCAAGACGAATTAAAAAAAACATGGATAAGATATAAAACGTTTTACTCACCGTGTTGTCTTTGAAGACGAGTTGCTGTTGCGGGCGTTCATATTTATGTTGATAATTTTGATTTTTCTTCAAAATGTGTTTAATATTACAAAACTAACCAACTAAAAGTTCAATTTGTAATCTGCCGAAACTCAAAGGGAAACACACTTGTTGCACTTGCACTTTATTCCTCAATAATCGCTTAGCACTTGCAATTGCATAAACCTATTCTCAGTTTTAAGATAATTATTAAATTCACAGGTAATTAATAAATCCTTTACTAACCCCCACTCCAAAATACCAACCAATGGACAAGCAGATTGGGTAACCCGTGAGTCACGAAAACGCTTTCCTTTTTGGAAGTTGTTCATAGATAACGATCTCTCTAATTAGGAGCAAAGCTAATGGCAGGGCAATTAAAGAAATCTTCAAGGCCAAAAACACTTAAGGAAACTCTTTCTTTTATAGCAGGTTTGCTGATTATGTGCTAAATTTTGTAATTTATATTTAACTAAAAAAAAAGCAACATGACACCAACTATTGGCACCGTTTTGGAAATTTCGTGCAAGCACGAAATACTTCGTCGTGTCATACATTCGAAGATTTTTGCAGCGATTTTGGTGGTATCGCATTATATGCTGCCGCGATTCTTTCTTGAAGCTCTGAAAGATTATGAACAAAACCAATATTGAAAGTTTCAGTAACAGAATAAAAAAGTAGGCTTTCAAGGTCTCACACAATTACATTAGATAATGTAGAATAGTGTGAGCTATTAGAAATGTTGAATGCTTCTACTGCAAAATATATCCCTGTTGTCATTCGTCATCGTGAAGTCGATTCATAATCGTCATCTATGTACCAAGAGCGTAAGAAGGCGTGTATGGTTCGTGTGCGCTGCAACACGATAAAGGCCATAAACGAAGTGCACACACAATATTGTGTACCGAATGGGAATATTTACAATTAAAACCAGATTTATAAATGTTGGTAACCTACAATGTCATCGCTCGTCAAACTGACAAACACACTAACCTTATTGTAGCTTAGCGGGCCGTAAAGTACTTTATAGTCCTTGGACTGTAAAGTGCCACATTACACCCTCAGAAATAGGATATAAGGTTCTGCCCAGTCGTGCATAAATAATTGAAGATGTTGTTTTGAACCCAATAGCTAATTTAGTCCAAAGTCAAAGCATTGTCATTGCTTAATAATAATTGTTCTAGAAACGCTTACAGTACAAAACCATTCTATTTAAATCTGAAGCTCTTCATGTATTAGTTTTCAAATTGTAGATGTACATTATATTCACATATTGCTTTAGAATAGCACATCAAGCACCATATAGTTAGAATCCATGTCTTGATCAAGTCTTTGGGTCGATTTAGTTGGTTCATCTTGCAATCGAATGTTGACTTTGTTCATAATACCACAGTCTATATGTGTATATAGTGTATATAGACTGTGATAATACTCAGTTTGAATGAATGCTCTACCAGCTTACTGTTTTTGTAATGTTCCAGACATTTCTCTAAAAGTTGTCACGGTATACTTATTTATTCATTTAAGGTTGCTTACAGAACAAAGTTCCAAATACAGAATACATGTAGCAAAGTTTATAACCAGGTATAGTTTTAATTATGTGAATTTATCAAAAGGAAAGAATTGCAGTATACAGTGTGGAAATAAAGTAACGGATAGATTCATTTACTTTGTTAATATTAATTTCTATAAAAAAATCTTGAAGGGATATGGCGATTTTAATTAATTATAGGACATACACTACAACCACCTTTATGTTGCTATGTCATACGTTCTAAAAGTTATGACTCATTGGCAATTCCGAGACGGGTAATTTGCGATGACTTAAATTCCATAGATCTCCACGGATTTGCGGACGCGAGTTCTGTAGCCTATGGGTGCGCCGTGTTAGGTTTTGAGTCAGTTTGTGTCAAAACCGTCGCAAAACCTAATGTGCTAACCTCAAATTTGACATAGACTTACAGTGCCACCAACATAAACAGATTTTTAAAATCGTTTATTAATAAAAAATCATTCATTAATACGAGTCATTAATAGACGATTCACTATACATTAACGAAACCCATAAATAAACGATCAACGGAAAAAATTATAATTGATTTTAAATTGTTAATTGGTCCGTTTGTTATTAAATTATTTAAAAATTTGACACAAAAATGAAATTTGTTTGCACTGATTTCGAATCACGTAATATCCTGGTTGCTAAGTGAGGGGAAACTCAGGTTTGACAGTACACGTTTATCGTATCCGTTGATAAGCTAACTTTGAAGTATTTCATTTGGTAATACACAGCGTGGTAATAAAAAAATAGGAGAAACCAGAAAAAAATGTTTTCGGAGCAAGTAAATGTGACTTTATGTTTGACACCTACTTTTAACCTCTTTAAATAACATTTTTCTACTCACTGTATAGAAAGTCGGCTTTTGCGCCCTAGTTTTACGAAACAAAACTGTCAATTTCCAACCAGCGGGAGCATTTGTGTTTATGTCACCATAGATATCACACCAAAGCTTTACAACGTTATGCTGATTTGGAAA
Source organism: Agriotes lineatus (assembly GCA_940337035.1). Lineage (NCBI taxonomy): Eukaryota > Metazoa > Arthropoda > Insecta > Coleoptera > Elateridae > Agriotes > Agriotes lineatus. The sequence goes on along the minus strand of CALNHX010000435.1, from coordinate 326,128 downwards.
TTAGACAAAATGTCACTACAGAAATCTAGTGTCACTGTAATGATTTGCTAAAGCAAAATTTTTGAAATTTCGAGCAATAGAACATGCGCTTGAAGAAAAAATCATATATATATCACTGGAGCAAAGGTTCATTTCCTCCCTTGTGTGTTTAATGTCCTCCGCTAACGCGTCGGGCATTAAATTCACACGCGGGAGGAAATGAATACCTTTGCTCCCTAGATATATAAATAGCATATTTTTGAAGCTCCCCTGTATATGAATATATTTACATTTTGGCAAGTGCATTTTTATTTTGAGAAGATGTAGAAACTTGTATCAGGAATAAATCACTCTGATAAATGGATGATAAAAAAATCCACTTGTTACAAATTTATGAGGGACAGTATATGTTATATTATACAGACTAGCTTAAACCCCGCGGCATATGCCGCATTTAAAATGTAGGACGAATTTAATAACTTTTGTTGCACTAATGAAAGTTTTAAAAGCACGCTAGAGATTGGCAGTAAGGAAAAGTTCCAAAAAATATATTTTCAAATGGAAAGTCTCTGTAAAGGAAACGCTTGCCCCTGGAAGGCGTCCTAATTAATATGACGTTGTTGGAACGCAGTCAAAAAAAAAATCCGGAAAGAATTAATGCTCTTGTGACTTATGAGATTATATGTGAGAATTATTTGCTCCACCGAAATAATTTTCAGCTGCCTGCAATCTGTGTTTCTTTTCAGGTTTAAGCCGTTGAGCGCCATAAAAATATAAATGCGGTAACTCAAGTCTCCAGTTACGCCGTTACTGATATTGTTAAATAACTCGATTAATTATTATTTCTTTGGCATTTTAAACTGGCATTATTATTATTATATTTATAATAGCAACCATAAGTAACTGTTTATAATGTTTATATGCTAGCGAGTTAATTTTCTTCTTAAATCGCTAGTGAATTAATAGTAGATTGCTCTACAAGTTAAGAAAAGTGAGAGTTTTCCAGCAAATGTAAAAGTTTTACGTGAGCATGGAATTTTCCAATGTGTTAAACATGCAATTTTTCCGTGTAGTTGACAAAAATATCTTTTTAAATAATTTGGTCAAAGTATGGAAGCGCAATGTTTACTGTACTGTATAAATATAAATAACCAATATACATTATAGAATACTTGAAAATGGATGAATCTGTTATTAATTCATTTAGTTTCAATTTAAACTGCAGTGTTCTATAGCAGCTACTTGGCGCATTTGGTTACTTATTTAAAAATAGACCTGCGTTTTTCACATATCTCAGCGGTCGTGCTTTTAAAAACATGATGTTTGTATTTACTTATTTTACAGTACTGCAATTAAAGTGATAATAAATAAATCGATCAAATATTTATTTGCTTTTATTTTATATTCCAATACCAATATAATACAAAATACTATTACTTTCACTTATACTACATAAAGGGCAATGCCATTCAGTATTAGGTACAGATGTTAAGCCAATAAAAATCAGATAAAACCATTCCACGGAACAGTGCAAATTACAGCAAGCAATCATAGGCGTTCCATTATCAGGACCCTTACACAAACAATATATACTGTTATCTTTAGTTTGCGTGGCTACGAGAGCAGTGGTCCTTGTTTCCGTACTACTACTTTTATTACAAAACATTAAATTTGTACCATTATTAACATTTAACGACTCTTTGAATACATTCCAATCAGTATTAGCTGCAGCATCCTTAACTGCTTTATTTGTGAAATATTTACCGAGAAGTAGGGCATCCAATACCCAACTGAATTTTCAATCCCGGGATTTCGGTATTGAAGTAATTCTATCTGGATCCCGGTATTCAATACCAGGATTGCCGGTGTTCAAACCGGGATTCCCTGTTTTCAGTACCGGTATTTCCAGTATTCAATACCGAGATTTCCGGTGTTCAATACCGGGATTTCCTGTTTTCAGAACCGGTATTTCTAGTATTATCCATATATATCACAGGCTTGTAGGTGTATAATAGGTAAATATGCAAGCAACAGTGACAACACAACTGAACACAGTTTACGCCGTTTATGGACACATCTGCTAACTGCTACTACCCTGAACCATACTAATTATTATCTATCAACGTGTTGCTCCATGTCTGGCGCCGGCCAGGCCGGGTAAGGCGACTCGCAGACTCTGCGAACTGCGACGCAGTGCACACAAAAGCAATCCCAAAAATATCGAAAATTCCGGTATTGGGGAAAAATACCGGGATTGAAATACCGGATAAAAAAATTAGGGATCCCGAGATACCGACATTTTGGGATCCCGGGATTGGATGCCCTACCGAGAAGTTCTGGCATCATCACATTGTTAAAAAACTTCATAGCAATAGCGCTTTCTTTTTCCCAAAATACCTCATTGAAATGTATTCTTTCACGGAAAAAATGTTTACTACTCCATACCACAAAATCACAGTAATTAACTCCAGTAATAGCGAGTTGCATTTGTATCTGGTAGTAGTAGCCATGGTTATAATCTAATTTAAATTCTTCATCCTTTTTTTTGTACACCTGAACATTTTAGAACATTTAGGTCATCTATGCCAATGTCCTTTGCGCAATAAAGACACTTAATTTCGACAACCCCCATTTCACCACCAAAAGGGCAAATTCAGATTACTATTTAAAATAGCATCTGCTTTTCCACTTAGATAACAAATATTAAATAATTAACGACACTAACTGTAGAGCAATAATATTGTAATGTTAAACATATACAGTGTGTCCCAGGATTGATGTTACAAGAGGTGAGATGGTCTAAAAAATTTTGAATTTTATTTTAAGGTTCTGGGATTCGGTCCTGCTTGGTTTGAAAAGAATTTTAAGAATATTTTCAGTTTTTGAAAAACAAGTAGGCCTTGACAGGAAAGCGAAAACTATTTTATTTTTAGGTAAAGTACCCTTTGTGTTCATGATACGGCAAAATTTTATTAAGAAAAATTGTTTAGAATGATAAATTATGGCCCGATACAAAATTTCAGAAAGATCTGCCGACTTATAAAAAACCGTTATTTTTGAGATAATTGTATGTTAATTTCAGGTAAACTACCCTTTTTGTTCATGATACGGTAAAATTTTATTAATAAAAGTTGTTTAGAATGACAAATTATAACCCTATACAAAATTTCAGAAGGATCTGTCGACTTAGATTAAAACGTTATTTTTTGGATTAAACAATTGCATTTATTAAAAATTACGGTTAAATCTAAGTCAACAGATCTTTCTGAAATTTTGTATAGGGCCATAATTTCTCATTCTGAACAACTTTTCTTCATACAATTTTGCCGTATCATAAACAAAAAAGGTAGTTTACCTGAAAATAAAATAAAATAATTTAAAAAATAACGGCTTTTCCTAATTCGACAGATCTTTCTGAAATTTTGTAGCGCCGAAATTTATCATTATAAACAACTTTCCTTAATAGAATTTTGCCGTATCATAAACAAAAAGGGTAGTTTACCTGAAAATAAAATAGTTTTTGCTTCCCTGTCAAGGCCTACTTGTTTTTTAAAAAATGAAAATATTCTTAAAATTCTTTTCAAATCAAGCAGGACCGAATCCCAGAACCTTAAAATAAAATTCAAAAATTTTTAGTACATCTCACCTCTTGTAACATCAATCCTGGGACACACTGTATGTAAGAGAGTGATTATGCTGCACCGATTTGGTGATTAAGTAGAATTTTAAATAGATTAGAGTTAAATTTCTCAGGTGAACAGGTTTTGAGATACTCCGGCAAAGAATTGTATAAATAAGCTATATCGTAAGAAAAGGATCGCTCATACATTGCAGTTTTGTGATATGGATGCGTAATTAAATTTCTATTTCGCATATTAACACTATGAACATCACATCTAAATTCAATTTTATTAAGTAAATAAGAGGGTACTTTATTTGAGATAATTTTATGAAACAATGTGGCTGAATGAAGTATTCTGCGATTGTGCATATTTAACCATTTAATTTCGTTAAGTTTATGTGTTATGTGATAAAATTTTCTAATACCATGAATAAACCTCAGGCATGTATTTTGCATATGCTGAATTCTTTTACTGTCCGCACTGTCTATGATTAAATTTATTAAATTGTGCCATGGAAGAGACCTCCTCATAATCAAAATTAGCAAAATCTCTGTAAGTATACAAAAAAACTTTTGCGATGCAATTTACATTTAATAGGGTAGTCACAATAAACCAAACAATGTTCGGATAATCCATGTACATCAGTCGCACCGTAATTGACTATACATTTTTTATCGTTTACCCTAAGTTGTTAACGGAATTCAGCAATGCCGTCGGATGGGGCAGCTATGTGCATCGACGATGCGCTCTGAAAGCTTGTTTCTTCTAAATCTCTCTGCAGCTTGGCTAGCGGTGGGCACTGTTGAACTACAGTTTGTATACTATGTAGAATCTGAAATCGCACTAGTTAATAAAGGTATTTTACAGCGTCCCTTTTAATAAATTCACCTCTAGCGCGCTATCCATCGCTTCGTATTGCTTTTTGGCTTCACTTACAGCTTCTTTCCAGTTTTCAGACAAGACTTGCCTACTGTCGAGGAATTCTTGTTTTATTTCATTTAGCTGCTTTTTTTTTCCACCAATTTCTCGTTTAAGGAAGGTATCTGTAATTATAATGTACTGTAAAATTATGTCGTTAATAGGATTGATAATAATGAAAATTGTGCAGTGCGAAACGCATTGATTGCCTCTGTTTTTGCCAGATAAAATTTCCATGCAAATCTTAGGTTATGTAACTAAACACACACTTTAGTACGTAACTTAGGCAGTACTATCTATGGGTGAAGGAATCTCTAAGTTGTTAACGGAATTCAGCAATGTCGTCGGATGGGGCAGCTATGTGCATCGACGATGCGCTCTGAAAGCTTAATCTCTCTGCAGCTTGGCTAGCGGTGGGCACTGTTGAACTACAGTTTGTATACTATGTAGAATCTGAAATCGCACTAGTTAATAAAGGTATTTTACAGCGTCCCTTTTAATAAATTCACCTCTAGCGCGCTATCCATCGCTTCGTATTGCTTTTTGGCTTCACTTACAGCTTCTTTCCAGTTTTCAGACAAGACTTGCCTACTGTCGAGGAATTCTTGTTTTATTTCATTTAGCTGCTTTTCTTTTTCCACCAATTTCTCCTTTAAGAGGATTGATCATAATGAAAATTGTGCAGTGCGAAACGCATTGATTGCCTCTGTTTTTTCCAGATAAAATTTCCATGCAAATCTTAGGTTATGTCACACAAAAGCACACAAAATTAAAATGGAAAATATAATAACGAATACTCACTTTTCTACAACAGAAATGAGGGTTTTCTTCTTCGTAAACTAAAGGCCAGCTGTCAACACGACGATTTTAGCCCTGTTGCCAGATTTACACTGTACGAAATAAATTTGTAGAAACGGTTTCAAAATGTACCAGATTCGTAGAATTGTACCAGGTCTGGCAACGCTGCTAATATTAAGACCACGCCCACAATCGTAACCACGCATAGACCACGAGTTGATATGTTTGACCTTGGGAACTGTTCTGCTTTATTATAGAGTTATGATGATTGGTGGTGGATAGTGTGAACATAGGCAGTCCATTGAGCTAGAATACAGTTTATGGGCTTTGTATGCGTTAGACAGACGTAGACATATATGATTTAAAATCTAGTATCCTAGAATTCAGTGTTTTCTAAAAACAAAACCTTTTGATTCTGCGAATACTAGATGTTAATCGCATATAGGTCTGTTTATGCCTAACGCATACAAAGTCCATAAACTGTATTCACACACATTTGATTACTTATGTTCACATTTTCCGCCACTAATTTGTATATTATGATATATAACACTGGAATGGGAAAAAATCCTCTTACTCATGATACCACATACAACTATGGATTTAATCTACAAAAATACAATTTTATGGCATAACTAGAATTTTAAATAACTGACTACCCGTACTACTACCTCTTATCGAAAAGGTGCCAGAAGAACGTCAAATAAGCGAGATATTGTCAAAAAACAAAAAATCGAAAAATTCAATTTTTGTTTATAACTCTAAAACAAAAGACGTTAGCCCATTTTGGTTTAAACTGTTAAGCTTTTCTCGAAAAAAGAGTTCGAGGATGGGGGTCCATTTTTCCATATGTCCTATAGTTATCGAGATTCCCTATGAAAACATCGAAATTGCCTTAACCTGTAGACTCTGCGACAGCGACCACGCTTGATCACGAAAATAAATTTGAGTCCCCTTAGCAAAAGAAAAGATAATTATAATTAGGTATTGTAGGTATCCGAATGTTAAGAATTTGCTTAGTCTTGTAATGTGTATTCTGAATTTCCACCCATTGAGTTTTCCGTCGAAATTTTAATGCCTCTAATGTTCTCTCCGGCGTTTGTAAACTGCAGCGGATCATTAGTGAGGGTACCTACGTAAACTGCAGCGGGCACCGTTCAGGTAGTTTTTGGGACGTATGTAAACTGCAGCGGGGTCATAAAATTAACATTAACATTAATCGACAACTAATCACGACATTTCCCCTCACACGTTATTCAGGCTTGGGACTGACGAAATATACATATTAAATATATATTCCCCGTGTTTAAAAATTATGGAAAAGCTTATTTCCGCTTTTTTAGACAAATAAGATGCAAGTATTTTTGTGTTTTCGATATTTGTTTTTTGAATTTTTTTTAACACCAAATAAAATTACTTCTTGTGCATCACGGTATCGCCAAAGTGATGGCATACTTCCTGCAAGAAACTCAGTCTATTTATAGATATTTTGTACGCGGACAAACGGACTTCTAAAAACTGTGCTTTATTCAACGTTTAGCGGTTCACTTTTTTCTTGCAGTCGTTGCTCCTCATTTTGACGTAAGTTTCTGTTTGATACGCTGTATCTGTTGGGTTCAATTTTCGTAAACGGTAAAGCCTGTACTATGTGCAAATTGTTACTTTAATCTGTGTCTCAGTTAAAGCAAAAATAAAAATTTTACGAGTGATGGGATTCGACATTCAGCGCCTGATATCGTTTCATTGTTTGGTGGTAGTTCACGGGTGAAGCGGGCATTCGTTTTGTGAGCCACCGAGATGCTTCAAATTTTTTCGATGCAGCTATATTTAATACTAGCGTTCTGCACCCAAATTGGGCGCGAAATAATTCATTTAATGCAATTTGTACAAGAGTGATTTATTTTGTGTGTCGAGTTAATTTTGAGGTTAGCTATGAACAAAAAATCCACATAAAAAGGTCACTTATAAAAATTCGAAAACCCTGCTACTGGCTCTTGCGTTGCCCTGAGTCGATTGACACCAAAATCAGCCAATTTGGCCCACGGGTTTGCTCTCAAAGTGGCGTCAAGCAAGCAAACAGTGAAAATTATTATGTCGGATAACACACTTATTCGCTGCTTCTTTTTGTCTCATACAACATTCAACCTGCATCTGTTGGATCTCATTTTTGGCAACAATAAAGCCTGCGATATGTAAAAATTATTACTTTTATCTGTTTCTAAGTTAAAGCAAAAATAAACAACATTTAATTTTTTAAGGTGCTCACCCTGTATATAGTTTTTTCGGTTTCATGCCTGGCAGATGTATAATGTGTATGTAAATAGTGTCTTTCTCCAACAAATAGTTTTTCAGTTATACCGTTAACAGACAGACAACAGACGGAATTGAGAAAACCTGGTTTTCGTCATCTAGGGACTCCGAAACATGAAGATTTGAATAAAGGGAAGTAAAGAGCAAGTGAACATTGATAATAAGAAAAAGACAGGAACAACTGGTAAAAATCCTCAAGACCAACACAGGTCTTTATTTTTTTTTTAAATTTATTTTGGTACTCAGCCAACAGCCGTTAGGCCCATTATAGGCGTCGCTGTACATTTTATGGGACTTCCAAGCCCACTAACGACTCTCATGATGTTATTATGACATTCGGGACCAACTATTTCCGTGGCAGCCGTACCACGAGGAGCCGAGAGAATTAGCCGTGGAACTCCCATCCAAGTTCTGACCAGAAAAAGCGTTGCTTAACTCTACTGATCGTACGTGGACGCTTGTTCAAGCTACACCACCAAAGAGAAAGGTAATAATACGAACTTGGAATGTATGTGAAATAACTGGGAAAATCTAGAACTAACACAGGAGTTGATGCAAACTGTGAAAGAAGTCTTGATAATTACGGAGACGAAGAGGATAGCTCAAGGGTGAATGGAAATGGAAGGACGCCGGTGGGGGTAAAATAATATGGAACAATGTAACAGGTGATATTAAGATATGGCGCTACATATTGCAAAGGTTTAAGGTTACTAAATCATATAAGGTACCGCCAACTGTGCAAACATATATCTTTTGATTCTTTTAATTTGGCATACCTGTCTCACTCTCACTTTCTTACAATGTTCTGTCCTTTTTAATTTGTTAGAAAAAATCTTGGAATGGAATGGCGGTAAATTTATGTATTGGGTGACCTTACAAAGGTTAGTGGCGTCTGTGGATCTGAGTAGAGCACAGTTAATTTGGTGCCCAACTGTGAATGGTCTCACCGAGCCCGGTTCAAATCGCTGCGGAAAATTCCGGCCCTCGCTGGATTCGAACCAAGGACTTGCTTACTAGCAAGCCTAGCGCTACCCAACTGCGCTACCCAGCTTCTCAGTATCATTGAGAAAAAACTTAGAAATTCCAACTTCTTAATCTGCAATAGTATCACATAACTCACGTGTGTTGCTCAAAATGGCCTCCGTCAGCGTGGCTCTTTAAATTACTTCTCGCATAACATTATGAAGTTGCTGAGGAGTTATAGTAGCTATTGCCACTGTGAGTCGAATTTGTAAATCCTGTAAAGTCGTTGGTGGTGTTGAGTAGACAATACTTTTTAAGTGAAAACACAAAAAAGTCTAACACGGTTAAGTCAGGTGACGTAGCTGGCTACACAACAGGTCTCTTGGTTCTTATCCAGTGATCGCCGAAACTGTTATTTAAGTATTGAGCAACTATTCGAGCATTATGGGCTGAAAATACATCTGATATCTTACATTTAATGGCAATTCATCTAAACCCTCTTCTATTTGATTCTGAAGGAATCCAAGATACCGGTCGGCAGTTATTTGGCCTTAAAAAAATTGGGTCTACTATTCGCATACTCGGATTTTCACGTGCCCAGTGTCTAAGGTTATTCCTGTTGAACATTCCATTATTCATAAAACGTGTTTCATCGGAGTAGAGAATCTTATATTGAAAATTATTATCATTGTTTTAATTCTGTTATAACCAATTACAAAAATCAAGGCGTCTTGCATTATCATTGTCATGAAGATGCTGGTGTAGTTTATATTTAAATGAATGAAATCCATGTTTCCCTAAAATTTTCCAAACAGACTGGCGACTAATTCCTGAAGCACTAGCAATTCTCTTGTTGATAAAGTAGGGTTCAACACTGTGCACGCCAAAATATCCGTTTCTGTTTTTTTCAGAAATATGGAAATGCCCTCTTGGCCTACTATTGTCGGGTTTAGTATGAAATTGCCTCTCAAGTCTATTAAAATAATTTGCAGGCAGGGTGATGACGATCATGGTACCTATCCGCATAAAAAGTCAAAGCTGCACTCCCCAAATATCAATAACATATCTACCTTTTCAGTACGAGTACTCGTATAATAGTAACGTTCCATTTTACACGCCACCAATGGCTTTAATTGCTTAATAATAATGCAATTTGTCCACCACCGCAATGACAGACAAAGAAACAAATATGTAAACAAACATTTATTTGTTTTAAATCATAGCAACCTTGTTTTCGTTCTCATTATTAATTAAACAAAAGATTTTAATTTTGGTGCACATGCTTACTATTATGTACTGCACTAATAATAAAATTTTCATAAACTAAATTTAACTGTAAGAGAAACTTTACCTATCTTTTTTTTAATTTAATTGGTTAATGGCGCATCAGCAGCTAGGCTATTAGCGCCCTATAAAGATAAGATTACAATAAATTATATAATTTACATTCCAACATCAATCTGATAATTTTACGTTCACTTACATTGTCATTCTTCAACACTTCACTTAGATTATTTGGTAACTGATGATGATTTCTACATTCTGAATATAGATGACAATCTAAGATGATGTGTGCTATTGTGAGCTGAACATTACACGTTTCACATACTGGAGGGTTTTCTCGATTTAACAAGTAGCTGTGAGTAAGGTTGGTGTGACCAATTCTTATTCTATTCAGTAAAGTACTGGATTTTCGATTTAGGGCTGTTGCAGGGATCCAATTCGTTATGTTATCTTTAATATTACGGAGTTTATTGTTCCGTAAATTCTCCCACTGTTGATAAAATTTCTTTTTAATAACAGCTTTTACAGAGTGTTTGTCATCATAACCTGTAATACTGTTGTATTGTGTTGTATAATCGAATACAGCTTCTTTGGCCAATAAGTCAACTCATTCATTTTTAGAAATACCTATATGTGCCGGTATCCAAATGATACATACAGATTTGGCTAAATTTAATATTTCCTGGTGGCACTCTTGGATTTCTATGACCAAAGGATTACTCGTAAAAAGTTTCTTGACCGCTTGAATAGCACTATATGAATCACCTATCTTTGAAAACGTTTTTTGTTATCTGTAACATATTTTAAAATTTTAGGTTATTATCCAAAAGGGAATTGAAAAACCTAAAAATAAAATACTCTCAGTTCATAAGCTTAAAAGCAACTGTTTACCTTAAAATGCTCGTCAAATGTTTTCAGACGTGCGATTATCAAGTACCTAGCCATGATCACAAAAGTAATGGTTAGTGAATAGTGATTGTGATCTACTAAACAACAACGATAAATCATTAATGACATTAGTAACATAAAAATTTGTTCTTTTATGCTAACAAAAATGCCACGACAACGAGTTCTCCAATGCTGAAATGTTCGTTATGTCGCAGCATTTTCGTAAGCACAAAGGAGAAAAAAAATGTCACCGACGTCATCAATTGATTTATCAGTGTTGTTTACTAGATCACAATCATTACCCATTGTTTTTGTGATTATGGCTACTTGATAATTGCACGTCTTAATGTCAACCAAAAACCTTTGATGAACATGTTAAGGTAAACGGTTGATTTTACGCTTATGAACTAACAGCACTTAATTTTTACGGTTTGTAATTCCCTTTCGGATGGTAACCTAAAATTGAAATAAATGTGATAGGTAACAAAGTTAGAGCTAAAAAGAGTTTTCAGGTATGGGTAAAGTGCTTCTTACAGTAAAGGCTACTGTATCAAAAAAAATTACTAGTGTGGTACATAATAGTAAGCATGTATGCCAAAATTAAAATCGATATCTTTACATCAGTGGAAATTAATATAAAAAGAAAAATTAGCAAATGAACTTTAAACAATTAAAAAAAGATATAGACAGTTTCAGTCTTTCCTATCTCTCTTTGTTATCTACGGCTAGCAATATATTTTTTTTGAATTTCTAGTAATAGTTTAAATACATCCGACAAAAAATTTTTCGGACTATCCTCGTATTCTTTAGACGTTTGTAATAGTGCGCATGCGCAAACCGAAGGAATTCGGACAGCCTGCATTTTATGCACCTATCACGACCTTGGCAAGCCATATCCTAAATTTTACATTTCTAACTAATTTTAAACTCGTTTTGTATTGTGTTTGTGTAATCATAACTTCGAGTCATGTTTAATTGCTTCTATTGTTAGGAAACTGCGGCTTTACCAATTTCATCATAAATTTAAAAAACAAATTTCCATCTGCACATGTTAACATCTAACCTAAGGTTCACAAGTACTTTTCAGTAAGAACTTAAACTGCATCCAATACTACTATCAGTTACAACTGGTAATCTTTCTACAGGTCATTGATAAAGAAATAAATAATTTCGAAACGTCTGACAAGATACAAGTGGTTTTTCTATCCTGAACCAGTAGCTCGGAATATTGTGCCCAGTACTGAGTTTAGGGTATCTATCCTTTTCTCTGTCAACAAACGTATACTATTGTGTAACCACACGAACTGTGAAGAGTTTTTGTATTACACCATCTGTTATACCAGTGAGAATTCACAACATATTTTGTCTTGAATGCTCACTGGTAAAACGGTTTACCAGCATCTTTAAAAAAATGACAATACAATTTTGACAAAAACATTGTTTATCTGTTTCCTGGCATCTTAGAGAATGTATACAAAATTAATTTCATTTTTTTAAATCTTATTTTGCCCGCTAAAGGGTTAAAAACTACAGCAATTCTTACAGTTATTTTAGCTGAATAGTACCGTTGTAACTGATTTTTATGAGTATGTTCTTTGAAGAATAGCTAAAATGACGTCAGCGGGAAAAAAAGAATGTTTTCTCTCGATGGCGAAAAAACTTGCTTTACGCCTCAAAATGAAGTCTAAAAACGCAATTATTAATTGGTCGTATATAAAATATTTTTCTACAACAATTAGCCGAATAAATTGTAAACCATGACATCCCACATTCTACTTTAAAAGGTCTCCTACATTTTTTTTCCGTGTACAATCCTAAACTACCCTTACATAACCGTGCCTTACTATGTCCTAATTGTATATCATCTATTAGTGATTTAGAAACTGGTCCGTTCTGTTATTGTAAGATTTGAAATGCACTTTCTAAATTCTAAACTAAAATTTAAAACATGACTTGTGGTAGATCTGTTGCAGTTTAAATGTTTAGTAGAAATAATAATCTGAAGCCTCTGAGTACATTTCTTAATACATGTATACGACAGTTAACCCACTGTCTGTTACAAAATGATGTTGTTATTGTTATTACAATAAATGTATAATTCATGGAGGATATTATAAATACAAGGTTGTTTTGGGCAATATAATATCTCAAGAATGCACAGACCAATCTTTTCAATGAAGAGTATCACATCACAAAATCCACTAGCTGAATTACCAATTGATTTAGGTAAGTGTTTTCCAGCTACCTATATGGATAGTGTTTGCTTGGGAATTGTTAGAAAACATGATAATAATTGAATTGTAAGTCATTGAAATGTCAGATTCCTACATCAAAAAGTAAACATTGTTTTTCAGCGGTGACTTTATTTTAAAAACAATAATACCAGTGAAGTTTAACAGAAAACCGCGTAGTGAATCTAGACATTTTTAAATTTATTTGAGTCTCTCGCTGCTAAAAGATATTATAGATTATTCCTGTACAAAGCCGGAATAGTGACTTGGCTGTAGCGTCTTTGAAATCACCCTGCGGCATTACGGGCTTACAGAATATGGCTGTTGCGGTTTATGGCCCCAGCAAAAGTTGCAGATTGGTGTATCCCGGATAGTTCTGTAGAGAATTTGTTTCTCGCGCCTAGTTGGCGGATTTTATATGCGCTTCACGTGTCATTCACCTGCATTCCAATCTTTTGGATGTGTGGGTTTTCACTTATCTGCATCATCACATAGCGTGCAGAAGGGGCTCAAAGGGAGCTAAGATCAAGTTTTGTCTTTCTTTCGTTTAAGTGAAATTAGACAAGATGAGATCAGTGAACCAGTGTTAGAGGCTCACCCGATTGCTACCAATTCGGATGTCGGATTCTATGTACATTTTGCTTCATGAACTGCGTACCTGAATAATTGATTTTCCCAATCGCGGCGTCTAAGTTACTTGCAACCGCATTTAATTTTAAATTGTTATTGAGCTTGCATTTGAAATGTGTACTACTGATTAACTTTAGACCGGCCGTTTGTACTAACGATTATTAGCAATTTGTACTATTAATTATCTGATATTTGTACTGAATTCTACTGAATTAGAAACTATTATACTGTGATATTAACATTGTGGTGTTATTATTTGTTACTGCTACCTGTGCGTGATTTGAACTTCTTTCAGGAAATTATGTGTTGCTTGAGTTTACGAATGCTCAGTTGAATACCTGGTTACACCTGTCGTTAAATAGTAAATATTTGTTGGCGTCCTTTTGATGCATTTGTTAGTACTTCAAAAGCTGCACGCCGTCTTCCTAACTAGCCGGCCGGCAACTGTATCCAAGTAATCATAAAGTTTGTTTTGCTTTGAGAGAATTAGCCGACGAGTCGATTTTGATGCTACCAAATAATTATTTGATATAGCTACAATTATTAACAACGTTGGTCTGAAATACTAAGAGGTAACTTTCAATTTCCAACCGAAAATGTCTGTTACACCTTTCGTTCCAGTAGGTCTTCAGAAAATTTACAGAACTTCTTTAGCAAACTCCTTGCAAATGTTCAGTGATTCTAGATTCTAGAAATGTTTGCCAGATTGTGAAAACTTCAAATAAAATTTCCAAACCATAGTCAAATTGCAGTAAATGTTTGCCACATCTTTATCAAAAGTTTTAAATGCACTATAACAAGTTTTCAGTAAATTTTAGAATGCGTTGAATTAATTTCTGGCAAACTTTAAGAAAATTATAGAACATTTTTATCAAGCACCCATTATTACCGCACGGTTTTAGAATATTTGCAAAAAGTAATTTTAGAAAGTTTTCGATAGTTTTTAGTAAATCATTTAGAAATTTTACAGGAAATGTTTTAATACATTTGATATGATGCTGGCAACCGATCCTGCGCCATTCTTTATATTATCAAAATTTATAACGACCGGCCTATTTTAAAATTTTCCATCTGTCAGCTAACACATCTCGACCCCGCACATAATTTTATTCAAATCTACTAATAAAAAGGCCGCTTCGAGTTTCAGCAAGGAAACGCAATATTGGCACTTAAATAAGCTCTGTGAATAATAAAGCCTGCAATACTTCGGCAGGATCATAAAAGGCCGGGGCTGTGATCAACAGCGCTTGCTAACAGTTTACCGATTGCCCAAATGGAACCGTTGAAATTACAGAATAAAAAATTTTCAATTCTTAATTTTAATAATTAGCGTTGCCCTAGATCGAACCATCACGTGTGAGGTATCGATAAGCGCAACAAAATGCATGCCCGCCAACATTCAGGACTCTGCCTGTGCACTTTTGTCGCATGCAATCAGAGTTCCTTTCGAACATCTCCAGCTTTAAGGCACGTTCTCCCTATGTGCGGCCTGCGATCCCCACCAATTATTACCTTCCAGCCAACGTTTCAACTTCCATGAGTGGCGAAGTGTTCCAGCGTCTAACACCTCTAGCTTTAAGTCACGCACTCTATATGTGCGGCCTAAGAGCCCCAACAATCAACCTTCGGCCAAGCCAGCTCTGGGCTCAACCTTCGTCATTCGCCCACGCCTGCCAGAAGGTGCGCGCAGCGAGAGAGCTTTGCGTCGGCACCGACTACAGGTTCTAGAAGATCTGGCACGTTGCCCCCTCCAATGAAGGCCGTAAGGCGTAAGACTCGCCGGACTCCGCTGCGCGTCGTCCGGCGATCTGTCTTACTTGTCCAGAAAGCATGCATTTTTTGTACTAATGAAACAAATTATTATTTTGCACTACCAGTCTTAGAACGCACCATTATTGGCCTATCTTAGGTCGTGAAGTTGTTTTTCTCCACCTTGGGAGACAAAGTAAAATAAACAATTTTCACCGTAGTAACTGTAATAAATTGCCAAGTTACCAAATATGACTATTTTAATTTTGACGTTTTAAAGAGCTGTATTGTCAGGTTAAAATATTTTCGAAATTTGTTGGGAATTTTAGGTATTAAGCCGTTTAGGTAGAGCAAAAAATAGTATATACACCACGGTAGCGAATCCTCTTATAACCTTCACGCGCGATAGATACATCGCGCTCAGTATCTAATATGCGCTCAGGTTATAATACTGGGCTTCGCTACCTTGATGTATAATATACTATTAAACTTAGAATAAAAACAACACGCATTAACCAATCGCTATCTTTGAAATATGAGCTCCATTGGGGCCACTCTTTGTCTACACCTTTTACTGCTGAACTAAGTGGATAAATGAAAGTAAAGCGTCATTCTTGACACCGGCCAAGTCTGCTCACACGGGAGGCCTTCGCCGAGTCGTGTCAAATTGCTGTAGTAATCTTTTAGTGAGTTTCCAATAAATGGCAAGCTGGCAGCAAACCTTTAGCAAGTGTGCAGTGAATTTTTAGCAAGTTTAAAGTAGGTTTAGTAACCTTGAACAATTCTTTAGCAGAATTAAAGTATCATGTTCCCTGTAATGCACTGGTAGAACAAGGAAATTGGCAATAAACTTACAGAAAGTAGTACAAGCCCACGCGAGACTAGATTAAAATTAAATTAATCACTTGGGGTTAGGAAATGTCTACAACAAAATAGGCAAAGCTTTATAAAAAATAGCTTTATTTGCAATTTCAAATAAATTAAATAAGTTTACAACATGAAGTTTACAATTTTAAAAAACATGACGTTATTACACATATGACGATTATGAAGTAAATATTCGTGTTAAGTATAATTAATGAAATTGTCTTATAAAGCTAAGTGTAACATGTTTTGCACATGGTAATCGATCAACATTTTTTAGTTTTTCTTTGAAGTAGTATTCTCACATTCTTAATGTTGTTAGCAAGCCATGTTTCGGCGCAGCAAAACATACGAGTATAAACAAATATCCATAATAGTCTACACAGTATCACTCATCACTGATCGAACAACTAATAGATAGGCATTTTAAATCCAATGATATCCTTAACTCTATTTGGCACTAGTAATTTCCTTACGATGTTGTGGAAGTGATACGGTTTTTCTATTAAATGAACCTTTTTTAAATATTTACGTGCAGCGTTTCTACTAAGCTCGGCCAAAGACGGGAATTCAGGAATTTCATTAAGTTTTTTACCAAGCTGTGCGTCGCTGCCAAATCGCTCTTTGAACAGGTCGTCTAACTCCTTTTTAATAAAGCGTGGCACCGAAAAATATCTCAACGTGTCGATAACACAATCCGACACTTGGAAATTGGGAGCTGCTCGGATGAGAATTTTGCAAAAGTCGAAAATTGCGCGAGAATCCTTTTCTTCGTCCAATCCCAAGACGAAAGCAGTCTGTGCACGAATACTTTCCGGAACGTAGCCGTTGATGTCAATGTTTCCACAGTAGATAATCGATTCGACTTCGCTGTTAGACTTATGTCTGGCAAAGCCCAAGACGTAATTCATGTCTAAAAGTCTGACCCTAGCGCCCAAAGACATACAGAGATTAATCACGGCCAATCTGTTGCTTTCATCGATTTTGTTCTCGTTCAAAATGTGCAAGAGGAATGACATAAAAGGAAATAGAAGGTTCATAGAGTTCTCGCATTCTTCTATGAGATCCGGTGCGACAGGAGAGGAAAGTATCAGGAACAAACATTCCAACCACTGATCAGGGGGAAAAATGCATTCGCTCAGGTACAACGTTAGAAAACAAGGACGTTTGCTTAGGAGAAGTTCTTGGTCTAGCTTGGGCCATATCGTCGGTAATGCTTAAACGAACGAACGATGGGAGTATTATCATTTCTAGATACATTAACATCGGCACCAGCCTTTACTAAATCCACAGCCAAGCGACTTCTATTCCATAACGCATAATCGAGGGCTCTGGCATTGGAAATGCTGGTGGAGGAGAAATCGCTGTAATAATTAATCAGCACCTCAGCAATATCCTCTCGGTTCAGATCCAAGGCGTTTATCAGGGGCGTTTTGTCTCCGCAGTCTGCTATGGTAACATCAGCTCCATTAAACAACAACATGCAAGTAGCTTCTAAACTACCGCTCCGCACAGCGTACTGCAAAGGGGTCCATTTCCAGTCGTCTCTGGCGTTTACATCAGCTCCATACTTTATCAGCTCGTGAACTATGGGTAACGAAGGTCGCTTTAGAGCCAAGTGCAATGGTTGCAGGTCCTCTTCGCAAGGCTCGTTGATGTCGCAGCCGCTCCTGATTAGACTGAGGATGAAATTCTCGTTCAATTTCAATTTTAGGCTTCTGGTTAATATGGAGCTTCCACGTCTTCTGCTTCTGTTTGTTGGTGCTCTGAAAGAAGATTATCCAGTTGAATTTTCAGCTTCAAGCATGATTTAACAAACACATTGCAATTGTAATTTTTTACTGTTTTCGGAGTAAACTTAATTGGCATAACGTCCCGATAAAAGGTTGAAGATGTAATAAAAAACACAAATAACTCTAAATTATTGTTTTCGTGACTGTTACTTTAGCCCAGTACTCCTTGTCAGCCTATCATCAGTCGTATGTCAACTACCGCGGGTAGTTATGCGGGGTGTGCCGGTAAGTCTGAAACGGTGCCCTAAACATTCCTTCACTCACGACGGTTATAGTTATTTACGTAACAAGTACTGGAAGTGAGACTTTACAGGACCAGTAGGCAATTTCGAGACACTTTCGGTACTAGCTACATGTGCAATATTTTTTGTTAAATCGTGAGAAGAGTTTACAAGTTGATGCAATAATAAGGTAGTATAATCTTATTAACATATAATTTCGACTTGGACCGCTTAGTCTTTGTGGATAAACAAACACCCAGAATTCTCTGGCTTAATGTACTTTGCGCTTTGTGAACTCAAGCAAAAATCCACGCAAAATTATCAAATCAATGCAGAGAAGTATTCACGACGTAAAAAAATATTGTAAATACCTTATACAAAACAAATAAAGCAACAGCCAGAGTGGAAAATCATATATTACCATTCTATACGACAAAAGGACTATTATAAGGTTAACCCATATCGCCGACACTGTTCGGACTATTATTTGGGGTAGAAACTTAATCCATGGCAGTCCCAATCGTAAGTGAATCCCTTTATAGCTAGTTTCGCACATGACGACTTCAGTTGCATAATACAGAAGTTAAAGAAGAATGTACGGCCAATGGACAGGGTAGCACTGAAAATAAATCGGATATTCTCTAACAATAGGAATAGCAACGTTCAAATGCTTGAGTTTATACCGACACAAATAAACAAACTGGTAAACTAGTAATACCAAACGAGTTTATTATAGGTAGCAAAATGATATGTAAATCAGAAAATTATATCATAAAAAATAACAACAGCAAGATCAATGCAAGTGAAATAGAGTTTTGCAGTAGAAGTTGTCGACCTACACGAATGAACAGAATTAAAAAGAAATAAATTAAGAAAAAGAAGAAATTTATGTAGTGCAGCATGTCGCATGTCAGAAGAATGGACCATAATAAATAAATATTTAGAGTAATAGTATGGTGTGTCAATAGAGAGACGTCGTACAACTTTACATAGAAAGCGTCTTCCAAAACGTATGTAACATATAGGACTCTTCTTTATTTTTGGTTTCTAAAAAAACTTTTTATAAAAGTTTGTGCATCATTAAAACCCACGTTTAGGAATATAATATTTTTCAATTGTTGAAGTATAGCGAGAAATAGAATAAATTTAAAGTTGCGACATAAGTAAACTATCTTTATATCAGTGATCAGAGTCGACTGTGATACGTGTTTTACGTTTGGCAGTACTGAAAACATTCGAGATTTGCAGGTTAAGATTTGCGTCAGTTTATGTCAAAACTGACGCAAAACCGAACCTACTAACCTCGAATTTGACATAGACTGACAATACACTTCAGTACTGCCAAAAGTATAACACGAATCACAGGTGATTTAGCATAAACATGGCGGCTAAAACCACGTGATCTAGGGAGCCAATCAAAAATAGGACACCCCATTGTCGCCACTGTCTATATAAAGGCACTGTACCCTGCACAATATAATGCTGCTACTTTTGACGGAACTCCTGCTGAGGTCTGCTAAACGTCATGACTGGTCTGAAACGTTATTTACATTTTGGCTGTAACTTCGTTTGCGTTTAAGAGTTCTTCCTGACTTCTTTTTTATTGTGTATGTAAGAAGCCTTAAATTTGAAGAGAAGCTTGTGTTGTGTTGTGGAGAACCTATACCATTCACATAACGTAAGTTGCTTTATATTTTTACTTCTTTGTTTCTAATTGTGTTTGAATTTATTGTCTAAACTCCACGGCGTATTCATGAAGCAGTTGCTTCACCGTTTTACTATATTCATTAACCCCGAAGGTGGAACGCAAGACGACTATTATATGAAAGCATTATGTAACTTGTACCATTTAACGTTTAACCTGTTACTTCATACGAATATATCAACTATATACATTAATATACTTGTTAATATTAACGTTTTTTTATGTTATTTATAATTGCCTGTATTTTTAAATGATTCTTTAGGAATTATTTCATATCACCAGCAAATCTGTATCTTCATCGGGTACCGATTTTGAGACGGATCATAGTAATAAGTATAAGCAACATTTGCCTGCATTTTGTTATTTATAAATTTCAAAATTGCCGCTCGTTGCTTTAATTGGGCTTGCAAATACCAGAGGCGCTGTAAACGTCGAGAAACGCTAACATGTGCGTAAGATATCTATAATAGTAGTTTGTATACCAAGGCACTGAAGTATACCTTTTTATCACGAATGTGGATTTAGTTGCCGAGGCCCGTAGGGCCAAGGCAAATAAACCACATGTGGGATAAAAAGGAACTTCAGTGCCGAGGTGTACACTATGTTTTATTTGAAATCGAGAAATCGTGAAATTACAACATTTTAACCAAATTTTGTAGGTTATGTTCGCTCCATTGACGTTTATCTATCGCCTCGCCACCTACAAAAAAGTCGTAAAACAATGGATTACTTCACTGCCGATTTCTCGTATTTTAATGACGATTTCGGCGTACTTCACTGCCGATTTCAAATAAAAGTGATTTAAGTCTTATTATGCATCTAAAACACGCAAAAAAGTTTAGACACAAGACTAAAGATCTAGTGTTTAATTTTTAAGCATTTCAGATGCCACAACCAATAACTTGGAGCTACGCGAAAGAAGATGGGCTATGGCAGTGATTAATAAATTATAAAACACTACAACTCCTTCATTTCTTATTCAGAAAATGTAACTTGTAATTCAGATTAATAAATTGTAATTTATAAACTAAGCGACGACTTTTATGTGTAGATACATATATACAGGATGTGTATAAAGTTTTAAACATAAGTCATGTTGTGGAAACAAACAATTCAACATCAAATAAACTTCAAATAAGTTACAATTTAAAGTTTGCTGTTTGCTGGATATTTATGTTTCCGTTTCCTCAACACTGTGAGTTTATAGTTGACAAGTTGATACGTGTAAAAGGCTCTTAATAGGAGCATATAGCAATAACTTGAATTCTATGATGAACAATTTTAGGTTAATTTATTTTCAACCAAAATATGACAATCAAAAATTTAAATCCACTTGTTTTAATAAAAAAATACTACATTTATTGCAAACATTACACACATTCTATGTATCCACTGTATCTACATAATAATTCTCCATAAAAATGGTATCTGGATTATAGCTTTCTAAATTACAATAGATGCTTTCTCAAAATTAATTAAGGCTTTCTGAATTACTAATTATTAATATGTATTGTAAATTACACTTTTCGAATTATAAAAAGCTATAGTTTCTTATGATCCCCATAATACACCTCAAATCAAATTATAAGATATGGGTTGCAAATAAACTACTAAAATGCTAATTTTGTGTAATCACTTCACAGATACACGATTGTATTTAAGATAAATAGACAGAGCATAGAGTTTAATAAAATCTTAGTAAAAGAAATACTTAGTTGATTTTGTTTATATTTTTTATCAAAACTTTATATTTGCCCTTTGTAAAAACTAATGTTATTCTCTTAACTTAAAAAATAGAAATAAACGTAGTTTGTATAGCTCATGTAAATTAATTCCACTTCCCCCCAAACCATAAAACAATTGAAAGTATTTTATTCCTAAAACTAGTTATAAATGAAGCACACACTTTAAAAAAAGAATGAACAATAAAAAGAGCCACATCTTTTTGGAAGACATTATACTCGTATATCTATACAAAGTGAGGCAACACTTACGATATTTGCATATATTCTTGATGACATGCATTATAGCCGAAAAGTGTCCTACTATTCTAAAGGTCTGTGTAGTGAATTGCTTTTTTTCATGGCACACTGTTTTGCAAGCGTTGCCATATTAATTTTTTTTAAATTTCGAGAACTTTTTTCGTCAATTCTGTCTCTCCTTTCAATTTTATTTACGAAGTTACAAAAAATCGTAGCCGTGGATGGCACATTTTCTCACTAAAATGCAAGATTTGAAATGACTTAAATGCAAGAGTGTCTTGCTAATTATATGTGCAGAAATGAATTAAGTAGAAAACAAAAACCAATTAGAATTATCACGTATCAAGTAATTATCAGAAAAAAATCGTGAAAAGTGGAAAAATAAATAAGAATTAATGAAAAAAAGTTAAAGTGCCATTTGGAAAAATCCATGATGATGACAAAAGAGTGTGCCGTAAAATATAATTGGTAAAAAATAAAACGTAGCGTATGGTATCAAAAATATTGCAATGTAGCCTCACCCTGTATATAAACACGATCCAGAGTTTTTTATCTGCATAGTTAACTGAAACCCCCTACAAAATTTAAGCAGAGCATGTAATAAGACGAAGACCAGTAATGTGGTTTTTATACGAAATAGATAGTCCATTTAACGTTAAACCCATGCACTTCTCGCAATTCTATAACCAACCACTAAAAATTACAGATAAAAAATGATATAAACTTGCTTTAACATGAGAAAACGAGCACGAACAAAGGTATAGAAAAAACGAAGAAATAGACAAAGATATTGAAAAGCCACCAACAGACGTAGACCGTAGATATACTACTACAGTCTGTTTTATAATATCCTTCTGCTACCAGCCGCGTGTGTGTGCAGGCCAAAATATAACCTTCGTGTTGTTCAAATTTTGTTTAAACATGGATTTAGCAAAAAGGCTAAAAACGTAGTGAATCGTGTAAACCCAAAAGTGCAAACAACTAGGCCACAAGAGCTGCGTAATGTGTGCTAGATTAAGTGTTTATAAACAGACTTTGTAATTTTATCGAACGCACTAGTCATCTTACCAAGCATTACAGCGAGCACTTTGACAAGGTGTGCAGTTTGCGCGGCCAGTAGGTGCAGTTACAAACAATATGTATACAATTACAATGTATTAAATGCATACTCTCGTGTTTTTTAATAATAGGTTAAAAAAACACGACACATATTTACTGTATATAACCTCTGTAATGTTAGATTTAATTCAATATACTTTTAGCAATGATAGTGATTGACGAAGGCGAAAATTGTCTGTAAAGGGTTGGTTTGGCCTGACCATCCCACTCTATCTCTTATAACAACAAACATAAGTTCCATCGCCTGTCAAGAAAATAACCTGGTTCTACAAACTAAAAATGTCCACAGTGGACTTGGTTAGTTTTTACATTGGCTTAGAGCCGGATCCGAATTTTGGGCTATTTGGGCAACTGGACCGGACTTTGAAGGAAAAGGAAAATTGGCTATTTTTTCAATATATTAAAATTTTAGGAATTATATTTTGTTGGGCTTAAAGACTTGTGAGCACCTTTCCACGATTAACTGAGCACAACCTTGATATCTGCGGGGTATTCTGTATAATCAGTTTTAGCTTTAGCTTAATTTTTCTATAAGCTCTCATTTTGTCACCTTCTTACAGTACCTTACATTTGGGCGACTGCGGTTGGCCAACGGCGATTGGGTGACGGCGTTTGGGCGCTGGAATAATTTCACGCAAAAAAAAAATACAATAAACTTGCAAAGCGTTGCTTGAGATTATCCGTTAAATTTTTGAATATTTAAAGTAAATTTAGCAAAATTGGTATTTTCTTCTATTATTATCTTAACAAAATGGCGCTCAAAACTGCATTATCTCCTTACCCCTGCATTTTAGGGGAAACGTAGCTATCATGGATATTATAGACAGTTGTACAACTGTTGTTTGAACAATAATCACAAAAACATCGATATTTAATTCACTTACAAATAAAAATGTAAACAAAAGTTGTTAGAAAATTAAGTCTTCTATAATATTATTAAAAAATGAGGCGGGATAACATAAGAATTCCAATTCACGCCTGGCGCCGAAACGCCGGCGCACAAACGACCTGTTCCGACCTATATTTAAAAAAAGGTAATTGCAACAAATGTCACGAACATAAACTGAAATGGTTTTGAAGTAGTAAAAAAAAGTATCTAAAAAACTCGGGAAAGAGGGAAATAAGGGTTCTCTTTATTTCCAGTAATAATAAAAGTTAATATTGTAGATAATGCTTCCAACGCGACGAAAAATATCTGTAGCTGTAGCTATTTATAATGCATTTTAGAGTTTCTTTCATTTCTATTACTAAGATAAACATGAAAAAATATATACACAAAAGAGTAAAAGCTGATTTATAAAAATTGTGAAGACATCAATATATTTTATTGAAACATATTTTTTTGTTGTAATATATCGCCAAATACAGTTATGGAAGCCTAAGTAATCAATTTAACATTTCAGAAATCTCATGCAACCTGAACAACTTTTGCCTATGCCCATTTTTTTGAACCCCCCTCTCTCCAAACTGAGTTAAAATATAAAATAGTTTTACTCGAAGAATGTATACCCACCCCTCTATGGAATAATATTCTAATAAATGGTACAAAAACATAAAAAACTTTGAAATGCAAACTAACAAAAACTACATAGATACTAATAAAAACTTTTAGTTATTGACAGCGTGTTTTAGTGTAGTTGTATCGTTCACCTTTACTGAAATACATGCTGACCGGCTCGTCAAATGTAGGGGGCATAAATGATTGCAAAAATATACGATATGCTTTGTGAAGGATTTTTATAATAATTATGTTCGTTGGTAGTTTAGGAACCTGCACAAGCTTCCTATGGTTTAGTTTTTTAGGAAATAGGGCTAAATTGTTTTAATGCTTATTCACTAAAAGCTTTTCGAAGAATTAAAACCATTTCAGCTGCCCTATTTCTTAAAATAAATCAAAATCGACATTACATGTGTGTAAAAAACCGATTTTTATGTTTTGACGTACAATGATACTTATTTAATATTAACCTCGTTACATTATTCAAAAATAATATTTCAGTTTATGTACTTGCAAACATGCACAGGTATTAAACTGTAACATAGGCAAACTGCAAGACCAATTAAAAAAAACATGGATAAGATATAAAACGTTTTACTCACCGTGTTGTCTTTGAAGACGAGTTGCTGTTGCGGGCGTTCATATTTATGTTGATAATTTTGATTTTTCTTCAAAATGTGTTTAATATTACAAAACTAACCAACTAAAAGTTCAATTTGTAATCTGCCGAAACTCAAAAGGAAACACACTTGTTGCACTTGCACTTTATTCCTCAATAATCGCTTAGCACTTGCAATTGCATAAACCTATTCTCAGTTTTAACATAATTATTAAATTCACAGGTAATTAATAAATCCTTTACTAACCCCCACTCCAAAATACCAACCAATGGACAAGCAGATTGGGTAGCCCGTGAGTCACGAAAACGCTTTCCTTTTTGGAAGTTGTTCATAGATAACGATCTCTCTAATTAGGGGCAAAGCTAATGGCAGGGCAATTAAAGAAATCTTCAAGGCCAAAAACACTTAAGGAAACTCTTTCTTTTATAGCAGGTTTGCTGATTATGTGCTAAATTTTGTAATTTATATTTAACTAAAAAAAAGCAACATGACACCAACTGTTGGCACCGTTTTGGAAATTTCGTGCAAGCACAAAATACTTCGTCGTGTCATACATTTCATAAGGGTCATCTATGTACCAAGGGCAAAAGAAGGCGTGTATGGCTCGTGTGGGCTGCAACACGACAAGGGCCATAAACGCTAGTTATGCACGAAGTGCACACACAATATTGTGTACCGACGGGAATATTTACAATTAAAACCAGATTTATAAATGTTGGTAACCTACGATGTCATCGCTCGTCAAACTGACAAACACACTAACCTTATTGTAGCTTAGCCGGCCGTAAAGTACTTTATAGTCCTTGGACTGTAAAGTGCCACATTACATCCTCAGAAATAGGATATAAGGTTCTGCCCAGTAATGCATAAATAATTGAAGATGTTGTTTTGAACCCAATAGCTAATTTAGTCCAAAGTCAAAGCATTGTCATTGCTTAATAATAATTGTTCTAGAAACGCTTACAGTACCAAAACCAATCTATTTAAATCTGAAGCTCTTCATGTATTAGTTTTCAAATTGTAGATGTACATTATATTTACATATTGCTTTAGAATAGCACATCAAGCACCATATAGTTAGAATCCATGTCTTGATCAAGTCTTTGGGTCGATTTAGTTGGTTCATCTTGCAATCGAATGTTGACTTTGTCATAATACTCAGTTTGAATGGATGCTCTACCAGCTTACTGTTTTTGTGATGTTCCAGACATTTCTGTTAAAGTTGTCACGGTATATTTATTTATTCATTTAAGGTTGTTTACAGAACAAAGTTCCAAATACAGCATTTCCTACTTACATGTAGCAAAGTTTATAACCAGGTATAGTTTTAAGTATGTGAATTTATCAAAAGGAAAGAATTGCAGTATGCAGTTTGGAAATAAAGTAACGGATAGATTCATTTACTTTGTTAATATTAATTTCTATCAAAAAATCTTGAAGGGGTATAGCGATTTTAATTATAGGACATACACTACAACCACCTTTATGCTGCTATGTCATATGTTTTAAAAGTTATGACGTCATCGATTTTTTTTAAAATGACAATTAGTATTTTTATTATTGATTCTGGTAGTGCTTTTTATGTGGTTTTTAATGATATAAAATTTTCAATATGCTGCATTTGCAAAAATCGAGAAAAATGGTCTTAAAATTTAAATATTAAAAATCAATGAAATGGGCAAATAAATCTAGTTACCTACGTTTGACGGAAAGTCATTGACGACACATTCGTTTTTATTGAAATTTAAAAACCATTGAAAAATACAATAATATACAATAAAAATTGCAATTATATGTGTTTCCCTTAATTGTTCTATTTTTATTAATAAAATAGTTTGCTAAAGGTAAATTCTAATTTAGAAAAAGAAAACCACGCTTATTTTGTTATGACATTTACAAATTGTTTAATTCTGACATGTAACTAATCTTTTTTTGTTTTATCCACCAGTAACAAGATTTTTTTTGCTCATTTCATTGATTTTTAATATTTAAAGACCATTTTTTTTCGATTTTTTCAGATCTTACATATTGAAAATTTTTATATCATTGAAAATAATATAAAAAGTACTACCAAAATAAAAAATAAAAAATACAGGTTGCCATTGAAAAATAAGTCGATGAAGTCATAACATGAAAAACAAATTACATAAGAACTGAAAATATTCCCTATGGTCAAAATCGCTACACCCCTTCGAGATGTTTTCATAAAAATGAATATATGAATTTATCCGTTACTTTATTTCCACAAAATGTGTATAAAAATGAATTTGATTGGAAATCGCTATACTAATTGGCAACAAAAACGTTACTTATATAGGAATTAAATATTACTTCTTTCCTTGAATTATTAAATACTATAAAAAGTTATTTGACAAATTATCGACGTCCATACAATACACATTCATAAGTTTCTGCATTCAACCAAAGCAGAATTTAGGCACCAAGTTGTTCTATCGAAAGGATATTAAAATATACAGCAAAGGTCATTTATAATGCAATGTGGCCATATTGTTAGCTAAATGGTCCGTCTTTATCATTGGAAGATAGGCAACCCATTATACATTGGGCGCATTCAGACGGCACAACCCCAGTTTAATTATTTTTATATTTTGTTCAAATGAATGAATAAACATTATTTGATGACGTTAGTAAAATACATTAAAGAGTAATTAGTGTAGTAGGAAAGTAGGTAACTATGTACGTGATATCTAACAATAATTACAGTTGTACAACCGTCGGGTCGTCAGAATGCGCCTATTCATTACTATACTTGGCGCAGGGAACAAATAGAGTGGCTTATGCAACCCAAATGACATATTACAGAGTTGACTGGTTTAGTAGTTTAATAGTAATTACTAAAGAATCAGAGATGGCGGTTCTTATAATTTGACCTTATAGCCCCTCTATTTACAAATAGTAGCGACAATGATTGATGTTGCCGCTGGGGCAAAATCACGTTGGTATCCCTTAAGTCCCTAGCATATTTAAAAATCGCCTAGGAAGTTGCATAATTAAATTAAAATGTGACATTGACAGTTGTCGTGTTTTTATTCATTTTTCTCTTCGGGGGCTAATTTGAAGTCGAGGACGTGTAAATGCCAGGGTGTTGTGTCGATAAGTGTAAAAATAGTGGCAGAAAAGGATTTCAGGTATTCAGATCTGTTATTTTTTCACTGTTTACACTGAAATTTACCGTTTAGTAACTTTTTGTATTTTCATGTTTGCATCAGGTTTGCCCCATGATGTCGCTACTATTTGTAATAGAGGGGCTATATTTGACCTAATAATTTCAACTGACATTAAATCATTTTTTGAGGTTGCGATACAAATAGAAACTTCGACTAACTTAAAACGCATACCATATTTGCACTTGTTATATGTAGGCAATAGTGATATTTAGCATGAGCAAGGCCACATGCCTACATATTAAAAGTGCATAAATGTCATGATTTTTAGGTTGGACGAAGTTTCTATTTGTATCATAACCTCAAAAAATTATTTAATGTCAGTTGAAATTAGGTCTAAATTATAAGGACCGCCATCTCTGATTCTTTAGTAATTATTATTAAACTACTGATCCAGCCAGCTCTGTAATATGTCATTTGGGTTGCATAAACCACTCTATTTGTTCGGTGCGCCAAGTATAGTTAATTATTATCTAACCGAAGTTAGTCCCAAGGCATTCATTACGAAACTACCAAGAAAGGTTAACCTCAAAATAAAATGTGTTCTTAGTTAAAAAGAATTATTTAATAACGAAGATGAACTATATAAAAATGAAGAAAAAAGAACAGCAGTACGCAATTATGTGTTCATTAAATATTCTGTTTATTACTGTTTCACAAAACACTATTCTATTGACTTTAATAATGCTTTTTATTACAGCTAACAGGTCAGATATTTTTTGTTAAAAATAAAATTCCAAAATTGTTTGTAGTTCTGCTGTAAGAGTGGGCAAATTTCAAAGTGTTCGTAAGGAATCTCGAAATTATTAAACAACTAGGAATGAATGAAAGAAATACACTACACCCAATTACCATAGATACTTGGAAACAATATTATGAAAACCTATTATCTGAAAACAGTGACGAATACAAGAACGTACAATACGAACCTTTGGATACTACGTATGAATACTATGAAGAAATAACAGTCGAAGAGATCTGAAGGGCGCTACAGGGAATGAAAAACAGAAGATCGCCAGGTCCTGGAGGTTGTCCAATAGAATTGGTGAAATACGCCTCTACAGTAGCGCTGGAAGTTATAAAAAATATATTCAATAAATGTCTACATGGACAAGAAATTCTTTCAGAATGGAGAGAGGCATTTATAAGTTCCATACATAAAAAGGACATAAGAAAGATTGCACCAATTATAGAGGGATAAGTGTAACCAGTTCTATAGGCCGACTGTACGGACGCATAATAAAAGCACGATTGGAAATGGAAGTAGAACAAATTGAGGAACAAAGCGGATTCCGTGCAGGGAGATCCTGCATAGATAATATTTTATTGTCTAAAAATATTGAGAAAGACGACACGCATTTTTCTTCGTTAATTAAAATGTATGCCGTTTCCTTAATTTTTCGCCTAGTTGACATCGATTCTTTAGACAAGATCTTTGTGTTGTCCCATTGTATTTTATGGTTTTCATCCCAAGCATGTTCTGCCAGCTTGGACTTATTGAATTGATACGTTTTCAACATATTTTTATGTTCTTTAACTCTTACTGCTAAAGGCCTGGATGTTTCACCGATATAATATTTCCCGCATTCACAGGGAATACTATATATACAATTCCTTGAATGCTGTTCTTCGTTGAACGGTTTAGTTTTTGTAAGAACTGACCGTAAAGTATTCATCGTTTTGAATACCGTCCTAACATTGAATCTATTTCCAATTCGTCTAATTTTGTCAGATATGCCTGGAATATATGGTATAGTAAGAGTATTATATTTTTGAGTGTCATTCCTTTGTATGTGTGTGGCATTGCTTCGTGTATTGAAAATGTTCCGAACAAGAGTCTCTGGATAGCCATTATCTTGTAAAACATTAATAATAAATTCTTTCTCTTTTTTGAAAATTGTATCATTAGAGCAAACAACTTTGGCTCTGTCGTAAAGACTTTTTACAACGCCTGTCTTTATGTTTTTGTGATGGTTAGAATTAAAATGTAAGTACCTATTAGTATTGGTTTTCTTACGGTATACTGATGTTTCAAAAGTATTTATTGTGCGTGTGATTAGTGTATCAAGAAAGGGTAACTGATTGTTTTGCTCTGTTTCTAATGTGAATTTGATGGAGGTTTCTTTACTGTTAATATGTTCAAGAAATTTGTCCACCTCATCTATATCATGAGGCCAAATTGCAAAAACATCATCGACATATCTCCACCAAACTACTGGTTTGTTGGTGTACGTGTAGACATGTTGTTGTTCAAAGTCTTCCATAAAAATGTTACTAACAATGGGAGATAAAGGTGAACCCATTGCCATCCCGAAATCTTGTTGGTAAAATTCATTGTTCAGTTGAAAATATGTCGTTTTAATGCATAGTGTTAAGAGTTCCATAATGGTACCAACGTTTAATGTTGTTCGTGTATGTAATGTGTTATCGTTTTGTAGCTTATGTTTAATGATGTTGAGTGTTTTGTCTACTGGAACATTAGTGAAGAGACTAACTACATCGAAACTAACCATTAAGTGTTGTGTGTTTATGTTTGCTTCTTTAAGTTTTTCAAGGAAATGGGGCGTGTTCTTTATATACGTGTCTGTATTTCCTGATATAGGAGTCAGTATCTTAAGTAAATATTTAGCTAAACTGTGACAAGGAGAACCTATAGAACTAACTATTGGCCTAAGTGGTACATTTGGTTTGTGTATCTTTGGTAATCCATAAAAATGTGGTGGTTTACTGTAGTGTGGTGTTAGCGTACGTCTTACAAAATCTGTAAATTGTTCTCTGTGTTTGTAAAGTGTTCTGTATATTTTGGTTTCTATTGTATGTGTTGGATCTTTATTTAGTTTAGTGTATTGTCCCTCACTAATTAGTGTTAAAAGTTTTTCGTTGTATGTGGTTGTGTCAAGTACTACCGTGGCGTTGTCTTTGTCTGCAGGTAGAATTTTAATTGTGTTATCGGTTTTTAGTGTGTGTAGTGAATGTTTTTCTTGTTTGGATGTATTTTGTCTGATTGTGTAAGGTCGTTCTAGTATGATTTTGTTTCTAATTCTGTATTCCTGTCTAATGTCTTCTGGAAGTTTTTGACAAGTCTCTTCTATAGCTGTAACTAAATCAAGTTTATTAATTCGTTTTGGCGCCACTGCGTAGTTGAGCCCTTTGCCAAGAACTAATTTTTCAGTGGCGTTTAGTTCTTTAGAAGACAGATTAACTACAGTTTTATTTAAAAAAGTGTCACTGTTCTTTAGTGTATTTAGTTCAATTGTGTGTTTTTCTTGTATGAGGTGTTGGTACTTTTTTAAATGTGTACGTTTTTGCTCTGTGTGTGTTTTGTTGTAGGTATTACTAATAGAGTTGTACATACGATTGAAATCGTCTTCCCGTACGTCCCTTTGCATAACCTGTTCCAGTTTGTTTATGTCAGAAAATAGTATCACTTTGTTATGTCTGTGAAACTGTATTCTGTCTCTAACTAGAGCTTCACTAGCTCTTTTCATGATATTACTAGAACGAGCACTTACATAAGGTGCTTTGAGTCTAAACCCTTTTGGAATAATACAGCTATTTCTACAACGACATAGGAAAGTTATACTATTTTCAGAGTGTGCCAGCTTCTTGTAAAGTGTTTCCCAACTTCGGAAGTTACTAGTTATATTAGGCCCATACCTTTGATTAAGATAATCTCTGAAACTTCTTTGTGGCGTGAATTCATAATTCATTTTCTTATATGGGTATTTCGCCACTCTGCAAATTAAAATATTAAATAACGAAAATATTAACAACGAACGTTTCGAGGGACAATCTGCCCTCGTTATCAACGAATAACAATTAAAACTAACAAGAACTTATCTTTTTTTCACTGGAAGAAAAAACGACCAACCTCCAATGAATTTTCTGACATTGACGTTTGTTGATATCTGTACCTACTTGATCTCATCTTTAAGAATCGATAGCCAACTATTGTCTAAAAATATTGAGAAAGACGACACGCATTTTTCTTCGTTAAGTAAAATGTATGCCGTTTCCTTAATTTTTCGCCTAGATGACATCGATTCTTTAGACAAGATCTTTGTGTTGTCCCATTGTATTTTATGGTTTTCATCCCAAGCATGTTCTGCCAGCTTAGACTTATTGAATTGATACGTTTTCAACATATTTTTATGTTCTTTAACAAATTAGTTCTTGGCAAAGGGCTCAACTACGCAGTGGCGCCAAAACGAATTAATAAACTTGATTTAGTTACAGCTATAGAAGAGACTTGTCAAAAACTTCCAGAAGACATTAGACAGGAATACAGAATTAGAAACAAAATCATACTAGAACGACCTTACACAATCAGACAAAATATATCCAAACAAGAAAAACATTTACCACACACACTAAAAACCGATAACACAATTAAAATTCTACCTGCAGACAAAGGCAACGCCACAGTAGTACTTGACACAACCACATACAACGAAAAACTTTTAACACTAATTAGTGAGGGACAATACACTAAACTAAATAAAGATCCAACACATACAATAGAAACAAAAATATACAGAACACTTTACAAACACAGAGAACAATTTACAGATTTTGTAAGACGTACGCTAACACCACACTACAGTAAACCACCACATTTTTATGGATTACCAAAGATACACAAACCAAATGTACCACTTAGGCCAATAGTTAGTTCTATAGGTTCTCCTTGTCACAGTTTAGCTAAATATTTACTTAAGATACTGACTCCTATATCAGGAAATACAGACACGTATATAAAGAACACGCCCCATTTCCTTGAAAAACTTAAAGAAGCAAACATAAACACACAACACTTAATGGTTAGTTTCGATGTAGTTAGTCTCTTCACTAATGTTCCAGTAGACAAAACACTCAACATCATTAAACATAAGCTACAAAACGATAACACATTACATACACGAACAACATTAAACGTTGGTACCATTATGGAACTCTTAACACTATGCATTAAAACGACATACTTTCAACTAAACAATGAATTTTACCAACAAGATTTCGGGATGGCAATGGGTTCACCTTTATCTCCCATTGTTAGTAACTATTTTATGGAAGACTTTGAACAACAACATGTCTACACGTACACCAACAAACCAGTAGTTTGGTGGAGATATGTCGATGATGTTTTTGCAATTTGGCCTCATGATATAGATGAGGTGGACAAATTTCTTGAACATATTAACAGCAAAGAAACCTCCATCAAATTCACATTAGAAACAGAGCAAAACAATCAGTTACCCTTTCTTGATACACTAATCACACGCACAATAAATACTTTTGAAACATCAGTATACCGTAAGAAAACCAATACTAATAGGTACTTACATTTTAATTCTAACCATCACAAAAACATAAAGACAGGCGTTGTAAAAAGTCTTTACGACAGAGCCAAAGTTGTTTGCTCTAATGATACAATTTTCAAAAAAGAGAAAGAATTTATTATTAATGTTTTACAAGATAATGGCTATCCAGAGACTCTTGTTCGGAACATTTTCAATACACGAAGCAATGCCACACACATACAAAGGAATGACACTCAAAAATATAATACTCTTACTATACCATATATTCCAGGCATATCTGACAAAATTAGACGAATTGGAAATAGATTCAATGTTAGGACGGTATTCAAAACGATGAATACTTTACGGTCAGTTCTTACAAAAACTAAACCGTTCAACGAAGAACAGCATTCAAGGAATTGTATATATAGTATTCCCTGTGAATGCGGGAAATATTATATCGGTGAAACATCCAGGCCTTTAGCAGTAAGAGTTAAAGAACATAAAAATATGTTGAAAACGTATCAATTCAATAAGTCTAAGCTGGCAGAACATGCTTGGGATGAAAACCATAAAATACAATGGGACAACACAAAGATCTTGTCTAAAGAATCGATGTCATCTAGGCGAAAAATTAAGGAAACGGCATACATTTTACTTAACGAAGAAAAATGCGTGTCGTCTTTCTCAATATTTTTAGACAATAGTTGGCTATCGATTCTTAAAGATGAGATCAAGTAGGTACAGATATCAACAAACGTCAATGTCAGAAAATTCATTGGAGGTTGGTCGTTTTTTCTTCCAGTGAAAAAAAGATAAGTTCTTGTTAGTTTTAATTGTTATTCGTTGATAACGAGGGCAGATTGTCCCTCGAAACGTTCGTTGTGAATATTTTCGTTATTTAATATTTTAATTTGCAGAGTGGCGAAATACCCATATAAGAAAATGAATTATGAATTCACGCCACAAAGAAGTTTCAGAGATTATCTCATCATCTGGGTCGGTGTTTGTGGAATGGAATTGAAGGATTGGATTCCATGCTGGTTGCTATAAAGTCGAGGACATCTTGAAATTGCAGTTGTATGCAATACAAAGAATCTACCATCTATAGCTCGTTTCACTCTGACTATGCAGTGTACAGGGATACGGCTACAGTATTGCCATATTTCCCCAGCAAGTCGCTTAAAACTGAACACGAAGACGTCAATCATAATAAATCCGCCTTTTGTATTGCAATCGGCTTATTTGTTAATACCTTGTTGAAGTAAACCCTTTTTGTCACTTCTGCGTCAATTTCAAAAGAGTATACCTGAGTGCGGTCTACAAGCGGCAACGCAGCAGGCGAAGTTTGCCTTTAAATAACATTGTCGTATGTTCTCTGTACTGCATAGTCAGAGCGAAACGAGCTATAGGAGAGCTGGGTGGCCGTTGGGATTGTAACATGACACTTTAACTGTGTTTAATTCATTGTTATACCGTGGATTCTATTTGAAGTGGGGTTCCTGGTTGAAGATGCAAATACATGTGACAAAATAAGTTGGTTCAATTTGTGCCGTTTTCTACAGAAGAATTGGATTCATTCAAGAAGGGTAAGATAACCGGTATATGTATTTAATAAACATTAATTTCATTATTTCACAACACAAACGAATTATATGGGATGTGTCTGTACTTAATATAATTAACATCAGTGACCACAGAATGGTCAGGGCTCGGATAACATTCAATACAAAATTGGATAGAAAAAGATTATTTAACTGTGGAGCTAAAAAGATAGACCCCTTAGCAATACGTAACCAAGAGGGAAGTTATAGAAGCCATCTAGAAACCGCTTTTGCAAGGAATCCAGTTAACGAAAGCGCAAGTGTACACGACCTTAATAACTACATCATTCAAAATATCAAAACATCTGCAAATATTTTAACAAACAAGCCAAACAGTAGGAAAGAATTCACCAAACTTACAGAAGACACAAAGAACCTAATAAGCTGAAGAAACCAAGAAAGATCACATATGTCAGTGGAAGAATTAAAACAAATCAACAAACATATAAGAAGACAAGTAAGAACGGACACCGCGAAGTACAACGAGAGAATCATAAGACAAATTATCGAAGCAAATAAAGGACCAAAAGTATTTACGAAACAAATAATAGAAGGGAAAAAGGAAATTACAAGTTTAATAGACGACGCAGGAAACGTACTACGCAACCGCAAAGATATATTAAAATACATAGAGAAGTTTTACACTGATCTGTACACCTCTAAAAGAAGAGAACCACCTCCCAGTCCTAGCGATAAAAGAGCAGCCTTGACAAGACACTACACTGCGGATATACCAGCAATAAGTAAATACGAGATCAAACTAGCCATTAAACAGATGAAAAATAATAAAGACGAGGGTCCTGACGGTGTAGTAATAGAACTAATACAAATGGGAGGGACAGACCTCCTACATCACTTGGAAACTCTATTTAACCTTTGCCTGGATACAGGACATACACCCGAAACATGGAAAAATTCCAATGTAGTGTTAATATATAAAAAAGGGGACAAAAGAAATTTGAAGAATTACAGACCGATCTCGTTGCTGTCACACATATATAAACTTTTAACGAAGGTTATAACAAACCGAATTCAAAACCGTCTGGACGCTTTTCAAACACCCGAGCAGGCAGCATTTCGGCAGGGTTACAGCACTATAGATCATTTTCACACAATACGACAAGTGATGGAAAAGGCCCATGAATATAATCAGCCCCTATATTTGGCCTTTGTCGACTTTGAAAAGGCTTTCGACACTGTGGAACACTGGGCAATAATCAATTCACTCAAAAGATGTAGAATTGATTATAGATACATACAACTAATCCAAAATATATACAAAAATGCAACCCTCACTGTCCAGATCTTTGAAAAAACTAATCCAGTTCCGGTAAGACGTGGAATTAGACAAGGAGATACCATCTCTCCCAAACTTTTCACAAATCTATCAGAAGACGTATTTAAAACCTTAAATTGGGATAAATTAGGAGTTAACATCAATGGGGAATACTTGTCTAATTTACTTGTGATCCCCAAGCAGCAGAAGTTGAAAGAAGGATAAAATTAGCATGGGCGGCATATGGAAAACTGAGAAATGTGTTCAAAACATCAACATATCCTCAACACTTAAAATCTAAGGTGTACAACCAGTGTGTTCTCCCAACTCTAACTTATGCCTCAGAGACTTGGTCCCTCACGGAAACCAGTATAAGGAAGATTAAAGTAACGCAGAGGGCAACGGAACGATCGATGCTGGGTATACGACTACAAGACAGGAAACCAAACGACTGGATAAGGAATATGACAAGAGTCGAAGACGTAGCGCAGCGCATAGCAAGTCTAAAATGGCAGTGGGCGGGACACCTAATGAGAAGACAAGACAACAGATGGAGTAGGAAAGAATCGGAAGAAGAGACCGTGGCCGTCCGAGAACTAGATGGCGAGACGACATCAGCAGCGTAGCAGGATCACATTGGATGCGAACTACCTCTGATCGAACAGCATGGCGACAGCTTGGGGAGGCATATGTCCAGAGATGGAATGTTTAAATGCTGCAAATGATGATGATGAATTAATATTAACAGTCGAATAATGAGTTGCATACATAAATACTTACTCTTGTTAACATGCTTGAACTCATATGTGTTGATTAAATATAGATTCAGCTTAAGTATCATATTAGTAATTTGACAGTGACAGTTAAAAGATCTTAATCATTCTGAAATAACTTGTCAATAACCAAACATTTTGTATAATTATTTTGATAGATTTTTCTAATGCAAGTACCCACCTAAGATAAGATGTTTGTTATAACCTGAGCTAGTCAAAGAAATAAATAATTGCATTAAATAAATAGGAATTAGGGCCAATATTTTATTTAAAGTATTTTGAAGTGAACGAATAAGAGTAGTTTAGCAGTCTAGTAGCTGTTATTATAATATTGGCTTACAAAGTAGAGTCAATACTATAACAATATACATATATCAACCAGAGATTGGTATTGTGTACTATCATTTCTGCCTGCATGCTGATTAGTCACGCAAAATTATACACCGTGTATAATAGTTGGTGTTAATCAGTATGGACGGTTTATGAGCCGCATTTCACATTTATTAAAAAAACTATTTGGCTTTCTATTGTTTGTAAGTTTTTTATCATTCATGGGTATCTTAAAATATATTTTAAAAAATGGTTGCACAGATAAGTCTCACGGTGTGAAAAACTAAGGAAAATTATTTTCCTAAAATAGTGCAAATAGTTATTAATGATACGTCTGCGAAAACACAAGCTTAAAGTTCGAGGGTGTTGTTATGCAACGAGATAATGTAAGCGTTTTCGCATAAGTGTTATTCAAAAATTTTTCTCTTGATCAACTGCATTGGTCACGTGTCACTATGAATATGTTGTTTATTTTATAAACGAAAATGTAAAAGTCAAATCAAATTCCTGAAAATATTTTGAAGAAACGGAATTTATTGCTGGGAAAAATTGTTGCCCGTGAAGTCTAAAGCTGCTTACGAGAGGGTTTATTAAAATTTCTGCCATTGGTGAGAAAATAACGAAGTCTCCTCGGTAACAGAAGAGGTAATTCTTGCCTATTTAGACGAGAAGGTAAGTCTGCGATTATTTTCATTTCATTTACATCGTTCATATTTGATTCATTTGATTTGTAGCAAGAAATGTCACCTGCTTCACTTTGGCCGCATTATTTGATGCTGAAGTCATCTTTAAAAGTGAAAGAAAATCTGCGCATTGAGAAGTTTGGGAATGTAATTGCTTACCTCAAACAAATAAATGTAGCACTTCAAGATACCAAAACGCATTTAATAAACCATTATTGTTGCTATATTTGTTTCGTGTTTTAAATTTTTTTTAAAACATCTTGTTCTGGGAAACGTGTTTTAAACTACTGTTTTTACTCTAGGATTTAGATATTAAAAAGATGACTTAAAATATGGCCAACAGAAAAGAAGTAATTTTTATTTCTCCTCC
Source organism: Agriotes lineatus (assembly GCA_940337035.1). NCBI lineage: Eukaryota > Metazoa > Arthropoda > Insecta > Coleoptera > Elateridae > Agriotes > Agriotes lineatus. The sequence continues at coordinate 287,432 of CALNHX010000435.1, read as the reverse complement.
AGCAATGTATTACACATTTTTGTATTTTTGACATTGGTAAACTACTGTGAAAAATGTTGTATATAAAACGTGGAAAAGTATTATAGCACTTGATGTGTTGTGGAACTCGACCTTTCGGCCTCGTTGGACAATTTCCACGTCGCCTGCAATAATCGACCACTTTTTGCATTTCTTGTATAAATAACTATTGAAGATTTGTGCTTGTGCTTGTAAATGGTGAATGGATTCGGGTGGTGCGTGAGGAAACTCACTTACATACTTTAGAACATATTTCTAGGCATATTTCCCTAAAATTTTCAAACAAATAGCTAAAACGAGGGTATGGTGTTAACAGTAATTGAGAAAGATAATTTAAAAAAACAATCCAAAAGATTAAATAAAATTATTTCTAATTAAAATAGGCAACACTATAATTTGTTTCCTTACATAATAGATATTTATGCATTAAGGGAGATATGAATATGTTTTTTCCCTGAGGTTGACATGTGTTACAGACCGAGGGCTCTGGCCCGAGGTCTGTAAGTCAACCGAGGGTAAAAAACATGAATATCTCCCGTGGTGCATAAAATATTTTATTTACTAGCATATTAGTATGAAATTTCAAAATGTCATAATGACATTTAACATTAGAATATTTAAGTAACATCAAGGGTTGCCTAAATGTATGGTTGCTAAGATATGGCCTATAGTTGCATGGTTACCAAGAGTTTGAGGGAGAAACAATTTGACAGGTCCCTTGGGAGTTATGAGTAGCTTTTCATATTTTGTTTCTATGACGAAAATGTACAATATCACTTTGCTAGTAAATAAATATATTTTTTAATTAGAACTAATTAGAATTTTCACTTCAAAATTGGCATTCTACAGTCAAGGCGGATGTATCAGTGTTGGAGGCCATTGCTCTAAACTGCAAGCTATGCAAGTGATGGAGCGGAATCTCCAGTGTTTGCTGAATACACGAAGTTTATAACTTTTCATTAACGGGGACACACATTCTAAATACCAATTTAAGACCTCTAGATCTCGAGGAATGGTCTACTAAGTGGTTGTTATCCTTGAATACAGATAAAGTGCACAGTGTTATGCATTAGCTGTCCCAATGAAAAACTACAAATTAAACGGAATAACGTCAAGATAAATGAGTAACACCAAACCTTGGTTTACAGAAGCGGCTATACTCTTAGTGAATATACGACAATTACGATTCCTGGAGACCGAACAATGTAGATACTTAAAGAAGGACTGGAAAACCGCTTTCTGGCTAATAAATTACCTAAACATGGAACCCGTCACGAGGGACTTAACAAATTCATCCAGAAAATATTGTAAAACTCTACAGGGCCGCAGAAATAAAAAAAAATGAAGCAACCAGAGATCCTGGAAATAATAGAGCTACATACTTCCTAGGAATGATATTGAAACGATTTCCAAGCATGATTAACATTGAATTACCAGTAATAATACCACGAGACTTTTGCTTTCTCACGAAACGGGTTGCTTAGAAACGCCACGAGTCGGAGGCGAGTGGTGTTTGTACAAAGCAACCTGTTGGGTTTGTAAGCAAAGTATTTGATAGTTTTTAAAGTCGTCGAATGCGTACTCGATTAGATAGTACCATGAATATCAATAAGATAATAGCGGCAAACAAAGCATGATGGATTTTCACCGCTTATTCTATAAAATACGTTTGAAAGGTGGAGAGGTTATGACATTAACAGCTGACGGCTCAAAATTGAAAGCACCAAAACAATAATATTACGGTATTTTCACTTATAAATACGTAATCTGTATATAAGAATCTTATACATTGAGAACGGTATAATTAGAAAAATAGGTCAACAGCAGATGCCATCTTTGTAACTCGTCAAATAGTGAAAATAGTTCTGGAATACTGCACTCTATCATATCCAGATTTGATAAGAACATTTGTTCGTGTAATATTGAAGTACATTCCAGAAACACTTCGAAAAAATAGTAATAGTCGACATAATCAAAGGAATGAATACCAACAATTCAACTAAAATGGGAGTTCAGATAGAAAAAAAAACGTTATTTACATTACATTACGCACATGACCAAGTAGTACCTATCGTTCTAGATTTCGAAGACGTTAAATACATGGTTAAGATGCTTGGCAATTGAGGATAATAATAAACCTAAAAAGTCAAAGAATGTACTGTTAGATCGACCTAATAATTAGCAACTGATTAAACATTGCTAAAAAACTGATGTTCTAACTTCGATTCTTTGGCAGAAACGCGTAAACAATAAAAACAAAAAAAGTAATAGTAGGCAGCACAATAGTCTATGGCTGTGATGTGTGTTGTAGTTAAGTAAGTGGTATAAACACTAAACAAAAGTTAACAGCTGCTGAGGTAGACTTTATTAGCAGATGAGTGAGCATATCAAGAATTGAACACATTCGGATCGAAACAATATAAACATAGTGAAAAAGGCAAGAGTAATCAAATCACAGCGATCATAAATAAATAATACATCCTGGTGAGCAATTTCCGGTGAAAACTTGACCGTCATATACCAGCAGGAGGTTTGCTTGGAAAGGGCACGATTAATTGACTGCCTCTGAAAATGCCATGTATAGAAAGTCGAGTGTGGTTGACAAGCTACGAAAACGCTATTTCATAAAGCGCGCAATGAATGCAAATTTCAGAAATTAACACTCTTTGCTGAACTTCGGGAGCGTCAAATAAGCGTTGCATGAAATCCCGGCTCACCATATGAACTATTACTTTAAGAATATCGGGGTCGTAAAACTTTAGAAGACACAATGACTCCGCTGGTGGAACCATAAGAAAAAGGCAATTCCTGCCCATCCGAATAAATAAGTCGGGGGCATAAATCCTTTCGCAGACGCAATTGGAGCAGTGGAAAAATATGAACACGATCTGTGCAGAAAGCCGGGAATACTTTACGCAGTCGTCCATCGAGCTTTAACTTGACCCCTAGGTTTTACCGTTAACACGGCGGTTAATAATCGCGCCCGGTATATATATATATTTGTGTACTTATTTGTGCAATGGTTTGTATATGTCGAAAGCGATTAAATTATATTAAAATGTTGTTAATATCCACAACGTGTTTATTAATTCTATCTACGTGAGTGTAATCAACAACCAAAATATAATACAGATATATTAACAGAATGGGTTAACAGAAACTTCTGAACAAAATGATAAAATGGATGCCAATACAAAGCCGAGTAGCTCAAGAGAAACATGGAGGAAGACAATAAACAGGGTATTTTCATCCGTAGACACTTGTTCTTATTTTATTGTGGTTGGTTATGTTATAATAATAATTAGCCGGTTGTTGTTTGCCTATTTTTTTCAATAAGGGCACTGTGATACTATTTTTCCATGTGCGTGATTCGGCTCCTTCAGTATTTTCTTGCGGAAAGTGGTGATATTTTGATCTAGTTTCTCGCTCTAGTACCTCAAGTTTTCGCTAGAAATATTATCCAATGGAGAGAAGTTACTTCAGATTGCGGAAATAAAAATTCTAAGATGTATAGTAAGACAAAATCTAAGGCAGAATTTTAAACGAAGACATTACGCGTCTATGTGATACGAAAGATATAGTAAAATAGTGCGGACACAGACGAAGCGTCTGAAATTAACATACGTAGTTCAAACTTAAATAAAGGTGTATTTTTTCAGAGAAAAATACACGTCGACAAACTCATTATGGTCGGAAATTAAAAACCTACCCTCCTCTTTAAGAATTATTTAGTTTTTTGTTCAACGTTCTTGAATACAATTTTCGGTAAGCAAAAGTGACATTTGGAACAAATCTCCGTGTTTGCAATTTACTTCACTAGAAAACAAGTTCGATAGTTTAATTGACATCTTTTACAATTAATAATTTGTCGAGACATTTTTAAACTGATACGAAATGTATGGAATAGCTTGACACTGCCAGTGACGTCAGTTCAACGATCTATGCCCAATATATTATTTAGGTACCGATCTGGGAAATGGAAATCGTTTTATGAACCTAAAGTGATTAGATTTTTTTAGTCATTCTACGAAATAAAGGTATACATCGCCAAGCTACATCTATCACTCAAATATTGGCTATAAGCGAAGCTACTCAATATACTTTTCCGGCATTCGATAATCATCAGTATCACCGAATATGGCGACGCAACGGCGCGAGAGTTTTCAATAACGGCACGGGCGAAGATATCAAAATACACAAAAAATACAATCCATGCAATGCATTACCTTGAATTATTTATGCCTGTAGAGTGAGCGCATATATCAAGAGATGTATAGGTATTTCATAAAGAGCATTCCGTATATTTTAATATACAGATAGCAGCAGGCCACTAGGACCATAGCAAAAGCGAGGGGACTTTACATGTGACCGTAATTGTATTAAAAACATAAAAAAAATCGAATATATACCTTCTATTTATAATGACCCTAACGACCTACCGTTATCGTACATTGATTGTTCGTTTGTAAAACACCACGACGGCCACATGAGTATTTTCCTTGCTTTTGTAATGGTCCTAGTAGCCTACTGCATTATGTATGTTCTGAGATCTCAAGGAATTAATAGAAATCGGTAGAGACAAACGCTTATATTTAGAAAGTTGTAGAATTAGATTTCTTGGGCGTATTTAAAGCAGTTCACTTTTATCGCAGTTCCTAAATTTTATTCATAGTTTGCAAATTATGCAGAATGAATTACATTTATTAACCTCTATTTTTTCAATTTCATGTAATTAAACTTCTTTTGTAACACCCTGAATCAACGTTACCTGGTCAGAAAGATAACCAAAACGTGACGATCTGGTTAAAAAGCACGATGAAAAAATTTACAGAAGTTGCAATTTACTAACCTTCGTTAATGCATTGAAAATTAATGTTGCTAACTTTCAAGTCTGGCACAAAATTTCCAAAATCTGAAAAAATTACAAGGTATAGAAATAAAAAAAAGTTTTAAAATGGTTCACATCTGTATTATTATTGTTTATTATACGCCACGCGAAACGTTACTGCGAAGTTCTACTGCATAGCAGATCATTAATAAATAGTACTTACTACAGTTTTGAACTTTTTCAGCATCTTGTACACTTTAATATTAATTTGCAATTAGATAAAGATGTTGAATTCGATATTATAATCATTTTTTTATATAGCTTTAAAAATTGTATTGCTTATATGAGTCATTCTTATTATAAAGATGTTGAATTCGATATTACAATCAATTTTTTTTATATAGCTTTAGAAATTGTATTGCTTATATGAGTCATTCTTATTATTACATTTATTAGCTGTTTTAAGGGAGTTCTGAGAATTACAAGCCTTCCGATCGGCGGCTCCACATATTGTTATTATTCATAGTTTATTTTGTTTACTCATAAAACGTGTTTTAATAGCAAATATAAAAACTGGAGCGTAGATGCTTTTAATAGGGGGAACAGGGCAGTGTGAAAAAGAAATTAGATGTGATTAGACCTTTGAGTTGTTTAATCGACATGTATCTTTAGTTTGGTGTTAATTGTTCAATAATAGTACATTGTGTATCTAGGACGAAAAGCGTAATTTTCCCAGATTACTGCGAATATTGTTGGGCTCGGCATTCGCCTAGCGACATTTTTCTTATTTAAAAAATAAGAAAATAGGCTAACGCCCCCCCCCACCCTTAACAACCGCATCACCGACTCTCATAAAAAATAGGATCGACCAGTAGAAAATCTTAAAACAGCGAATTTCTATTGATGCTATGGTTTTTCTTATAATTCTAACGTTTTACCCATTTTGTATCCTCCAAACCCAACTGGGCCGCAAAACTCCCACATCCCGAATATCGACCTGTAGAAAGCCGCCAAACAGCGAATTTCACACAAATATTAATTTTAAGGTTTTCTGGTAATTATATCGTTTTCCCCATTTTGCAACCTCCAAATCCACCTGGGTCGCAAAATTTTCACAACCTGAATTCTCTGAAAAAATACAATTGGCCAGTAGAAAATTTCCAAACACTGAATTTCATACAAATATTAGTTTTAAGGCTTTTCTGATATTTATAACGTTTTTCCCATTTTGAAACCCCCAAATCCAGCTGGGCCACAAAATTTCCACATCCCGAATTCTCTTAAAAAATAAAATCTACCAGCAGAAAGTCTTCAAACAGCGAATTTTACACAAATACTGATTTTATAGTTTTTCTTATAATTATAACGTTTTTCCCATTTTGCAACCCCCAAATGCACCTGGGCCGCAAGATTCCCATTTTGATGTCTCTTAAAAAATGCAGTTGACCAGGAGGAAATCTCCAAACAGCGAATTTCCCACAAATATTGATTTTAAGGTTTTTCCGATAATTGTACGTTTTTCCCATTTTGCACCCCCAAATTCAACTGGACCCCAAAATTCTTAAAAACCCACAGATTCATCCACACACTACCGAAAATAAAATTCGACATTTTTATGCGAACATCTAATGTACTACAAACGCACCTCAGCTTTCTACTCTTGTAACTTCGCCCCCGTGCATCGCAGGCGCCAAAATTCATCACATTTAGATCTTTCAAAAAGTATGCGATGTAACAGCACCGAACGCTTTGGTGTCCAAAAAATCGTTTTAACCCTCGTATTTTCGCCCCCTCGAATCATAAATTTTCACAATTTCTCCAGAAAGTTGGTCCTTGTCAAGATTTTCAAAATGACGCCAACAACATTTACCTGCAATACGCACAACTTGCAAAAATTCGCGAAAACTGCGCATGTTTCAAGCGTCCCACAAATCGCTAGAAAAGTCCCGTACTAGCGTCACATCTCCAATTCGTTGCACATTCTCAAAGTTAAAATATTTAATAAAGACATAATGGCAAACATACCTGCAAAGTTCTACTGCATAGCAGATCATTACGTACTACAATTTTGAACCTTCTCAGCATCTTGTGCAAGTTGTTTTGAAGGATTTCTAAGAATTAAATGCCATCTGCTCGGCGGCTCCACATGTTATTGTTTATAGTTTATCCTGTTGACTCCTGAAACATGCTTTAATAGCAAATATAACTGGTTTTTCTGATAATTATTAACGTTTTCCCTATTTTGCAACCCCCAAATCCACTTGGGTTGCAAAAGCCCAACATCCCGCATTCTCCTAAAAAATATAATCGACCAACAGAACGCCTCCAAACAGCGAATGTCACACAAATATTAATTTCGAATTTTATACAACTGTCTGAGGTGATGTTTTCTGAGATCTCAAGGAATTAACAGAAAATGGTATCGATCAAACGTTTATATTTAGAAAGTTATAGATTTAGATTTCTTGGGCGCACTTAAAGCAGGGCATTCTTAAATTTTAGTCATAGTTTACAAATTATGCAAATTATAAACCTCTATTTAGTTAATTTAATGTAAACAAACTTATTTTGTAACACCCTGGTTCAACTTTATGACGACGGCGGTCGTAGATTTGGAGTCGCAAAACTGTGACTATTAGGAAAGTAAACTAGGAAAAGACGAGTGTCAGTGTTACGGGACACAACAACACAAGAAAGAATCTAAAAGAGGGTTTACACAACATGGGGGTACAAATATCTTAACGTCCCTAATAATACTGAAACAATAAGAGAAAACACTTGGTAATACAACTTACATCAATTTGCAAATAAAAAAGATGCAGCCGACGGGATTGGTGATAGGCCCTTCAGAAGTATGGTGTCACGAGTAGCCAGGTAAAAATTTTCTTTCGAAAATCCCTTATCAGAAATCGAATGATAAGTAAATGGAGAAAAATGGATTGATGCTATGTTAAGATTTCAATAGTTACATCGCGATGTGTAAGTTAAGTAAGTAGTTGAATTAAGGGCACAAAGAAGATTATTCAAATAGTTGCTTGAGTGCGAATGTCTTCTAACTATGCAGAAAAAAGGTCTTAAATATTAATCATTAAGGGAATAGCTTAATGTAGTTTGTACCACATTTTCTTGCATGGTTGCGAAAAAACCGTGAAATAGTATATTAAAATACAAATTGTAGAAGGCATCTATATTCAAGCACGAATTTGAAATTCCGAAACGAGCCGCATAGCGGCGAGTTGAGGAACAAATGAGTGCTTGAAGGACCTTCTGCAACGAGTGTTATATACTATTTTTTCTATTTTGCCGCTTTATACCATTTTATAAATTAAAAAATAAAATTAAAAATTGTATTTTGCCCTTAGAATAACTCCATTTCAGCCCCAAATGACGTCATTTCATAGCGACTTATTCTAACACTCAAATGACGTTATTTGGGTGCTAGAATGGAGTTATTCTAAACGCAAAATAGAAAAAAATTATATTTGTTTTTTATATTTAAAGAGATAAAAAAGCATTAAATATAGGCTTCTATTCTGCGTATTGTTCAGTATAAATAAATTAACCACATTACGTTTGACTTACAGTTTTTGGAAAATGGCATTATAGTTTCCGGAAAATACACTAAGAAGTTACCGAAAAAAACAATCCGCCTTGGGAAAACATATACGATAACTGTACTTTAACAGCATGATTTTTTAATTAAAAATCATCATATTTTTCTAGAATATTTTTACATGTTAGCAAAAACAATTTAAGTGTGGTAAAATCAATTAACTCTCTATATAACATTTAATAAAAACCGACCTAGCAGTCGAATGCGTTAGGAGTTGGATATATTTTTATTATATTTTTGTCATAGTGTAATCTCTCCCAGAGATACTTTTTTGTAAACACGCCTTTTGTTATTCGTTTCGATATTATTTTTGAACATTTCAGTTATATGTAAAATAATTATTGAACAAGAGTTCAAACTGTCGCCCGTGATACTTCCATGGTTGTTTTATGTAACAAAATCATGTAATTTCCATTAGACATGTTAGAAGCACACTCCTGCTACACGTTTTGAATCAAGACTTTTTCATTACCTGCTAATGACTTCCTCGCACACTTTCACGCGAAAGAAGTATTGTTGAGTGTTTGTAATAAAAAGGTCAGTATGCCTATCCGTCTCACCATCTAATACATGACGAAAAACGGGTAATTAGCAGAGATTCGAATTTTTTCTTAAGTGCAACTGAAATTACATTCACGATTATGAAGAAACCTGCACGATGACTACCAAGAATGGTGAATGCAGATCAAATGCGTCTGAAAGTACTTTTATGAGAAATATTTACTTATGCAAAGTGGATGAGATATGGGTCCATCGTCTGCAGTAAAACCCTTTACTGTTCTGCAAGTTCAGCACAGTATCTGCGGGAAGTTTATGACAAGATAGTAACTAGAACGAAGCTTCCCAGAATAATTAAAGAGAAAAAAAGAGCGAAGTCGGCAAGTGTGGAATGTGCACCAAAACAAAAATATTATAACAACAAGTTAACAGGCAATTGACATTGAAGGCATCAAGGCTCAAAATATGGGTTTGCATTATCCAGTTGAACGATTTTTATAATGTAGTTTTACTATTTAATAATTTCACTTCGCCACTTTAATGGTATTTGTTAGCTTTTTTGACTTGAAGATGGTCAACTTTTAAATTTTAACCTCACTTTTACCATGTGCTTTTAATCCTGATGATGAAACCAGTATTGGTTTCAAAACATGTCTCTTGATAAACTGTAATAACCTTATGGAAAAGACTAAGGGTTTTTATTACTTTTTATAATATTAACTTGTACTGCAATACTGCAAGCAAGTGTAATACTTAATAAACATAAATTTATTTCTAATATTAAAATCTGTAGTAATAAACTGTTATAAGATGTGATGCTATGTTTTACACACACTAAAATTAGGTGTAATTATTGTTTAATCATATTCAGAGACCCTACTTTTAAGTTTGCATGATAATCGCGTAATCTATGTCATTTACGAAACCAAAACAGATTATATAATGCTTTTACAATTGCTCTATTGTTTAGTTTATAACGTTAGGTTAGCTATTCATGAGATATTCCGCGCTGGGTTTTGTACAAATTGACTATTTCGGGTAGCAATGCAACGTGAGAAGAATTAGTAGTGAGTTGTGTTAGACGTTACGTTACGTCCAATTTCACATGGTTACACACGTACACAACTAAAACCGAATTGACCTATTTGCAGGAGTGCTTATTTACTTTATATTAGATGAATTCTTATTTGTTATTGTAGCAATTGCTGCTACAAATGAAACATTTTTTGCAAACATATGTTTTGTGTGAGGCATCAAACATGAAATATAGAAAAAAATCTGTAAAGGGGGTTACACGACACTTTCATCGTACATTCAAAAGGTACAAACATTTTAAGGTTGCTAATAATACTAAAACATTGAAAAGAAACACTTAGTAATGCGCATTACATCAATTTGGAAATAAAAAAAACTATGAAGGCCGTGGAATTCGAACTCGTGCTCCTACGCGAACTCCGATTGCTAGCCAGGAGCCTTAAGTTCTTGGTTACGAAAGACCTCAAGCATTCTATTCGCTTAATATTGCATTGGCGACTACAGGGTGTTCACTCTGTATTTGTGGGGTCCATAGGCGTATTTTGGTCAAGGGTAAACACCTGAGCCATGTGTAAAATAGCACTCATATTTAACTAGTAGTTCTTGAGTTAAAGCAAAAATAGGCAGAATTTTATTTTTTAAGGTGATCGCCCTGCATATATTTGACCGAAAGTATGTTCGGTTTTAAGCTAGGTAGACATATAATTCAGAAGATATTTGCTTCTTCCATCAACTAGCTTTTGAGCTACCTACATCACTAACAGATATACGGACGGACATATAAACAGACAAACGGCCAGGCAGACAGACGGAAATAGGAAAACATGTTTTTCGTCGTCTGAGGATCTTGAAACGTGAATGTTTGCGGTTGTTAAATATTTGTGTGGTTAGGGTTCTTAATGAGTTGTGCCAGATTCAAACCACATGCTCCAACAGTGTTTTAACTATTACGATTATTTAATCTTTCCGAAATAGTGGGAATTTATACAGAAGGCTGATGTTAGTAAAGATAGGTACTGAACTGGTTTGTCAATAACCATCACAATGACCCATGTTAAAAACCTTCAGGTATAGTGATATTAATCTGTCTATGAATTATATTTTTATTTTATCAAATTGAAATTGTCCTATTTATGTTTAGAATATCAATAATTTGTATTAGCTGCTGAAAAATTAGGAGTGGATTCCGTTATCCAGATTGCTTATTTCTTGAATTTAATGTTTTAATTTTAAATATCATTCCCATAAGTCAAAATAACTTATGTCAATTATATGTCAAACAGATTTGAAATTTAAATGACAAATACCAGATCGTTTTACTAGTAAACAACAATATTAAAAACAGTAAGTAATTCTTTAATAACTAATTCGCCCTTTTAGTCTTTATTTCCTTTTCTAGTAATTATATTACTACTCAAGATCACGCACATTTCACTTGGTTTCAACAATGCTCTGGATGTCAACCAACCTGCTCCTCTCCGCCTACTGATTCAACCTCTCAAGCACCTTCCCGCAATGAAAGGCCCCACTGACAGACAAGAAGTCCCAACTGTCCAGAATCAGCAACTCAAATCTTCCCCACAGTCTGCAACCAAACAGACCAAATCTGCAGCTACCTACTTCCAATACTGCATCTTCCAACTTCTTGGAACGTGCCTCCGTAACTAATGATCCTCCTCTGGAACTCTCCCTTAGCACCAAACAGCCCGACGCAATCCAATTCGATTAATATATGATGTCAAATGTAATTCCCCAATAAACTTGACTTAGTATTTTACTCCAGTTATTCACATTTTTAGATTAATTCTTCTCGGTTTAAATTTTCTTTTTAACTTCACCACGCCAATTTAGTATATTACCCTTTTTATTATCCAAACATTTCTCAATAAAATTAGGGTTTATTTTAATATTTTAATTACACCAAATTATTTCAGATACACCTTTCAAAATTTGTTATTTCTAATAACCTTAATTTTTAAAATGTTATATTATTTTTGAATCCATCTGCCTTTCAAACAGCCTTACTACACTCAATTACAAATTCTCTTTTACTTTCTACTTGCATAATAATTATTCGCATTCCCAATTTATATTTAAATAGATCTTGATTATTTTCAAACATTGTACTCCCTTAATCCATTCTAAAATTTATTTTACTACCCCTGTGTATATCACTACGATACATTAAATAAACATATTTTTTAATGAAAATTCCTAGAGATGTATGCATCTATACTTTCAATTAACACACATTAGCAGTAGTTTCTCTTTTTCTCTAAAACTTGTATTAGTATCTATAGTTCATTCAAATTCAAGATAGAGCAAAATCTGCAACCCAAGTTACAAATATCAGCAGTCAGTTGATTACTAATTTGATTTTATTAAAATGTAGATCATGGGATGTACGTAGTATAATATAGAGGTTATAGTTTTTGTCAAATTTGCAAACATTGGCAAATTGTGCGATGTCTACCTCAATGAAATCGGCTGAATGTGATTTGAAAATAAATTTAGCCCCTAAAAAATGTTGCAAATGGCTTCCTTAAGCTAAGATTCATATTACAAACATGACACATTGATTTTGACACTCATCAAGACAGCAATAAAAAGCCATATCGCTCTCATCCAAATTTTAATAAAATAATATTAGTAATCAACTTACTGATGATATTTGTAACTTGGGTTGCAGATTTTGCTCTATCTTGAATCTGAATGAACTATAGGAAAATCTATTTACTGTATCCTCACCATACACAATGCAAAATTCTTTTTTCTACGATTGTGTCAAAAGTGGAGGTTTTTACACAATTCCAGTGTCAAAAGTGACTGTTTATACAACTTTTAATTTTATTGGCGAATTACGTTTTTTTATTGCACGTGGCCAGGTAGTATACAATGAAAACGTAAATCGTACTCTTCAACGCAAATTTGTATTTCAACATAACCTAGAATATTGAATAAAGTGAGGCGGTGACAAGTGTTGAATGTCACATGTACAAAAAGTGTATTGATGGCACTTGGCATGTTGTCTAACTCGACGTCGCGTCGCCTTGTTGGGCAATTTTAATTTTAATGTTGGTTACAAATGGAGTTAGGAAGGTAACTAAAAACTATAATCTTCCCTTATTTAAAAAAATCATGAAACTTACGAAAGGAACAACGAATCGCCTGCTTAGTTTCTCTTGTTGGCTTTTTTTGGCATTTTGAAAGTATGCCTTAAAAAAACTTGTAATAACTATTGAGGTGTTCTAATAGCTGTCAAAAGTGACGATATTTTTAAGGTTATGCTAGTACACTGTGAAAAAGTCACAGCCTGGACTGAGTTATGTTGAAAAAAGATAGATTTGATAGTAATCATGAAAATGTTCTAATTCCATATTCTTGCGAAAATATCCGTTTTTGTGTCTTCTGATTGAGAAAAAGTGGTTTTCGAAGTGATGCCTGCCTCTGAATTTGGCAGTCTGCGAGTCTATCAATCTGTCTTGTATTCTCTATAAAGCCTAGATGGTTTAATCGACCGTCCTGGATATGTACGTACATTTACGTTTTTAATAGAAGTTTCTGGGTCGCAGCAATTTTTGCCTAAACCCCACCAACCGGAAGTGGGACTTTATTTTTTCCATTTTCCGGGAAATTTTTATGATTGTTTGATAAAAATTAAATTCTTTATAGTAAGACCATATATTATGCAATTATCTACAATTTTGTTAACAGTTTTTCATAAAAAGTATATATTAAAATGGCAAAATTAAGGTTATACAAAAATTTTCCTCAAAGTTCAAGAATTAATAAAGGGGCAAATTGTTTTAAAACAATGTTATAGGTATTTTAAGTAATTGTTTCTAACTGTTGTAAAATATATATTTTTGAAATGCAAAAGTGATTTTTCTTTACATTTTAATTAATTATGTTTTTTCCTTCAATTTCTAAATAATTATAAAAATCTGTAAATTTTGCTAAGATATGCAGTTTTATATCTACGGAAAGAAATAAAAATATAATAGTTACGTATTTATGGTACAAGTGCGAGGACTTTACTTTTACCCTCGTGGATTATTTGTAATAACACATGGGTGCAATACAAAATCTTATCCAACAACTTAATAGATATTTTATAAAAACATAAATTTTGTATTGACAGCCGTCAAAAATCATTGTGACAAATTGCGAAGTACCGAGAGATCAACTAAATTTATAATAATTATCAGCCACCTGTGGTTTGTGTTGTCAGTTTAGTAGTACTGAAGTGTATTGTCAGTGTCTGACAAATTTGAGGTTAGTAGGTTAGGTTTTGTTAGTTGTTTGATAAAGGATGATACCATATAAGTTTTATGTAAATAGAGCAATAGCTCGTTAAACGCATGCTATTTATATTTTATTTATATTAATTGATTTGTTCTTTATTTTGTTTTAGCAACTAGTTAATATATAGATCTTTTTTTAATTTCTTAATTAACAAGTTTGTAACATATTTATGTACTATTTATGTCAGCTATAGTTATAGGTGATTTTCGTCTCTAGTACTTGTTTGCTTTGCCACTACCATACAATCTAACTAATTAATACCTTACTGTATGTATTGTACAGATTATGTATATTTTGTTTAATAGTAGCCTGTAATTGGTTGATCTGTTGGGTATATGCTAAAATAAATAAATAATATTAACCTGCAAATCTCGAATTTGACATAGCTTGACAGTGCTACCAATAATACAGTGGTGAGTAACATGTTTTTTAAATCAAGAGTGGATTATGGTTTTTACCTCACTAGTAGATTATGGGCCACGTTAGGGGTGTAAAATAAATGTAGTAGTAGCCTTTTAACTAGAAAGGCTTGGAAAATAGTATATTACGCAACAAGTTTAGAAAAGTGATGTTTTACTGAACAAGTATGGGTGGCTTGAGTACGAGCGTCAGCGAGTACTTAAACGGCCATACGAGTTCAGTAAAACCACTTTTCTAACGTGTTGCATATTCTATTTTGTCGCATTTCATAAAAAATTTAAAATATTAAATTTTTACATAAAAGTGACAAATGTCAAAAAATAACCAAGCTGAGCAGCACTAGTTACTATGTACTAAAGCACAATAAGCAGCTAAAGTTGATGTTATGAGTTTGGCAGTACTGAAGTGTACTGTTGGTGACACTGTAAGTCTATGTCAAATTCGAGGTTAGCAGGTTAGGTTTTGCGTCAATCTGTGTCAAATCTGACGCAAAACCTAACAGTACTGCCAAACATAAAACGAATCCCCGTTGCTATGCAGAAAAGTGTTGCTAATTCAGAATTGTACCACGTCTAAATTATTTTGAATGTAGAAATGTAGTACATTACCAAATGAAATGTGATCAAATAAATTAATTAATAAAAATGCGTTTGCGTTATATGACAGCCCTCTCTAAATAAGGCCGTGTTCATTGAAATATGGCAACAGCGCGCAGACCGCTGACGATTAAACAGCTGATTCCTGTGCGGTGTGCTATTCATTAATACAATGCTTGGTTTATTTGACATTAGAGCCTCAATATTCATGATGTACCAAAAATGCGACATAGCATTAAGATTAGCTCCAATTTAGACAAACAAATTTGTTATAAAAATGTTATTGTTGACTGGAAAAACTACAATGTACTTTTAATTAATGATAAAGTAAAAAAGTGGTGAATTTTACCTGGCATTATAAACTTTTGCGACAATTTTGAAAGTAAAAATTGGGAAGAGGCAAATGTACAGCAATTAATACCTCAAATAACTTCAAATGTGTTGAATGAAAACAGTGAAAATTCAAGTGACAAAATTATTATTATTTAGAGAGGGTTATGGTTATATACAATGAAGAAAAGTAAGTAAAAAGTGAAATAATTACGGACTAAAATTCCTGAACTAATAGGGTCCATCTTGCACTAATAATAATTTATGGAACATAGGAACATTATTTCAAAACGGAAAGACAAAATGTTTTTTGCTGCTCGTCAATAGAATTTTTCTTTCAATTATAGATGCATACTAACTCTGATAACTTTACTCTAGTTTAACCGAATTTGTGTTTTTAAGGTTGCGTGTTAAAGGAATTTGGAGCACCTTACATATAATTTACAAGTATTGGCTCTTTAAATCAATTATTAGTAAAACGTGGTTTTAATGAACAGCGTTGCAGCATGATACCTAATAAATTCTAAAGATCAATAAATGACATAAGGCTCCCTAAATTATAACTCATAAAGTAAAAATCTGTAAGTAAATTTAAAAAATAAATGTATTTATAAATGAATGATGTTTTAATAGCCATTAGAGGAAATTTAAATGTCTATTATCGTCTAAGTTAATACATAACAATAATTGCTATTAAAATACATAAATATGTAGTTTACCTAATGTTTCTGCGATTTGATTCGTATAAAACCGTAATATTGCAACAAACCTATTATATATTCTTTACATTTCTCAATAAATTTGTCCGTCTTTTTCCTGTTCACCCACTGCATAAAAAACTTAAGTGGATATTTCTTGCAGCTATGAATGAATAGCAACTGTGCGTATTCAAGATATAACGAACACCTTGTAATTTACTTCAGTTAGCTCTGAACTCCATAGTTAGTGAATTGAGCTTTAAAGCGTTTTTTTTTATGAATAGCCTCCCGCAAATTTAACTTTTGATACAAAGTGAACAAGAAATCACTTAGTTTTCTAGAAAATAATAATATTTGGAAGTAATTCATTTTAAAAATACGGTTTGCAGTAAAACGTTTGGTATGTGGAAATAAATAAACAACGTTGTATGCGTAAACAGCCACTTTGCGTTTTATTAAAATCTGTTTTTGAGTAAAAATCACATATTCATTTATTATTACTAATAAATTTTTATATTACGCTATAAATAAGTTCTTGATTTGTAATGTGCTTTTGAAATTAGACAATTGTTACTGACTATTTAACTGTGTTATTACTTATGTAAAACCATAATATTGCAACAATCTTATTTTATAAATAAAGCCTCAAGGCCATCGCTTATCTACTACACGTAAATATTTATTGTTACAAGGCCTATTTAAAATTAATATTTTTTTCAACATCAGCAGCACCTGGACGTTGTTCCTAATCTACAGTATCACATATAAACAATTTGAGATGTCTGCACAAATTGCAATTGATATTAAACCATGCGATTTCCAGTCACTAAACAATAAATCACTTGTATGATTATAACAAAGGCAGCCCCCAGGCAAAATATTGCACAATTAGAAAAGTACCGGTAAGGAATGTCTCCCCTTGGTCGTAGCAGCATGTTAACAACGTTCATTTTTCTATCACTATAAGGGGGGTAGCGAACAGACATGAGCTTTTCCGGCAGAGAGTGAAGAGTCCTCTCCATGACGCCCTTTTTGTGCACAAACGTATCGAAACTACATTTTCCATGATACGCCCCCATTCCGCTGAAACCAACCCCTCCGAATGGCAATGTGTCAATAGCAAAATGCATGACCGTGTCGTTTATTCCCACGCCGCCACTGGATGTGTTGTTCAGGAACAAATCCTTTATTTTCTTATCGTTGCTGAAGATGTAGAGCGCTAAGGGCTTTTCACGGGCATTTATGAAGCTAATGGCTTCCTGTGGGGTTTCTATGGTGATTATGGGCAGAATTGGTCCAAATATTTCTTCTTGCATCACAGGGTCGTTTGGGTTGACGTCGACTAAAATAGTAGGTTCTATAAAACGCTGAACGGCATCAGTCTGGCCCCCAATTGCTATATTTCTTTTGTCCCTTAAGAAACTAATTAACCTATTGTAGTGCTTGTCGGTAATTATACGGCTGTAACATGAGGAAGATTTTACTTCGTTTCCGTACCACTCCTTCAGCACCTTGGCAGCTAT
The DNA here is from genome assembly GCA_940337035.1 of Agriotes lineatus. Lineage (NCBI taxonomy): Eukaryota > Metazoa > Arthropoda > Insecta > Coleoptera > Elateridae > Agriotes > Agriotes lineatus. Next base: position 269,568 of record CALNHX010000435.1, on the reverse strand, counting down.
CGAAATAAAGCGTTCCTGGACTTCTTTCGTGCACAATAAATAATCGGGTGCTATGCAAACTTGCCCAGCGTTGGAGCACTTGCCCCACAAAATGCGTCTGACCGCAATCTCCATATTGGCGGATTTGTCCAAATAGGTAGCACTCTTACCACCGAGCTCCAAAGTAACAGGGGTGAGGAACTTATTGGCAGCCGCGTGCACGATTTTCCCTACGGCAGTGGAGCCGGTGAAGAAAATATAATCAAACCGCTCCTCCAGCAGCTCAGTGGTCTCCATCACCCCTCCGAGGTAAACCTGATAGCATTCTTTATCCAAATACTTGGGAACCAGTTCTGCAATCAGCTTAGCAGTTGCGCCTGCCAGCTCTGAAGGCTTGATGATGACGCAGTTTCCAGCAGCAATAGCTCCTGCAAGCGGCCCGAAAATGAGGTTGATGGGAAAATTCCAAGCCCCCATTACGAGAACTACCCCGTAGGGGTCGCTGTAGATCCGCAGCGTATCCAAGGCGTTGATTAAGGGCGTCGATGGTTTCTCAGGCGCGACCCATTCGTCCAGGCGCGATAGCGTTTTCTGCACTTCGAACTTGGTGTAGTCGATGTCGAAGGCCGCCGACTCCTGCTTGTGCCGCCCCAGGTCCCTGGCGAGGGCATCTTCAAAAGCTGCAGAGTTTTCCTCGACTAAACGCTGTAGGTCTTTCAGCTGCTGCCTGCGGAACTCAACCGATTTAGTTTTTCCTGACTTGAAGGCAGATCTGGCGACTGCCACCTTGTCGGTGGCGCTCTTGGGGTAGCCGATTCTTTTGACTTTCGCACCAGGAAATGCGGCTTCGTCGATGTCAATCACCGCCGCGGCGTTCGCGTGACCGGTTAGAGATGTATTTCTAGGCGAGATCGGTTCACTTTCTACCTTCGGCATGTTGTCACGGGCGGAGGCAGGTTATGCAACTGAGGTCGTATTTACCTAACGGCTCCGAGTCGACTGAACCTGCTTACATCTGGGGGCCACTAATGAAGTGTTTCCTACCAAACACACGCGGATAGTGGATATCCTCGCGCATGGAGCTTTGACAATCTTGTTACCGATTCGCTGCGGTGCTGATTGCAATGATGATGTCGTGACATTGATTTCTCGTCTCAAGTCATGCAACTGGTCGTCGAGGTTAAAGGCATCGCTTATTAGTCAAGTCCAAGGCAAATGTTTGAGTTTGAGAGATTTTTTTAATGGTTGGAGCAAGTGTGTATGTGTAGTGTTTACTTCAGTGATTCTAGAAACAATATTTTAAACACCGATTATAACAAGTTTTCCTTTAAATGCAATAACACTTCGAGTTGACGTCACTTTTGAAGTATTTGACGTTTACGTACAAGTGATAGTCACTGCTGCCAATAAAAATAAATTTATCATCACGAATTAAAAGGAGTTTCGGTCTCACAAGCTGCAGTTGCTTTCGCCAACATTTCCTTAGCCGTCTGACATTTCCTTTTCCGTGTATACACCGTGTCCAGAACATAGAGTACAACGTGGGAATTTCGTAAACCACTGGAAATACACATACATTTAAATTAGATAAAATGTTCAACATCTCAAATGCTGCTTCGATCCACATTTAAATTCTAATTGTTTTTCGTCATCACTGTAGAAGTGTATAATATGAAGTGTTTTATCCCACACCTATATTATGGAAGCAGAGCTGTAATACAGATAAAATATCGACTCTCAAACTCTTGCAGGATCAACAAAGGAGTACGACAGCGATGTATTCTGTCCCCAATTCTCTTCAATATATTCGGAGACTATATAATGCGGAAAACCCTTGAGAACTGGGACAAAGGATTTACCATCGGCGAACGTAAAATAAATAACCTAAGATACGCGGATGATGCCGCCCTATTCGCAAATAACGCAGAAAAACTAGAAGAGGTCCTTCACATACTAGAACAAGAAAGTCACAACTATAGCCTAGAAATCAACGAAAGTAAAACAAAAATCATGATCATCGACCGCGCAAACAATAACAGACCAGACATTATGCAAATAAAAAGTTGTGAGGTAGTGAATCAGTTCATATACTTGGGATGGGTGCCCTCATCGCCAATGAAGGAAACAGCTCCCTGGAAATTAGAAGAAGATTTGAAATGCCAAGAAGAGCTATACTTGACTTGCAGAAAATCTGGAAAGACAATGACATATCTATAAACACTAATAAGCCACTCATAAAAACCTCCATCTTCCCGATTATGCTATACGGAGCGGAGACGTGGACCCTAAAATTGGAAGATTATAAATTGACGCCTATGAAATGTGGACAACGAATGCTAACACTAGAAAGATTAATAATATAAGGAAAAGTAGAAGGAGCCAGGACTCGTGGGAGGTCCCCGAAAAGATGGACAGATCTAATCAAGAACACCACCAACAGTATGGTCCATCAAGTCGCAAGGAAAGCAAGAAACAGAGAAAGATGGAAAACAATAGTTCATAGAATAGGAAACCAAAATAACTAACGAAGTCAAGAGAGGACAACTCTTCCATAAAGAAGAAACGATGAAGAAGAAGAATACATACATTTAATTGTACAAGTAAAAAAGTTGTAACTGGAATACTATTTTTGCTTAACAGACTAGAAATTCTGTAAAGGGGGTTACACTAAACTTCCCCCGCGCGAACTAGATCAATTTGCAAATAAAAAATGTAGTCCGCTAGTATTTGAGCTCCTCGCTCCCACGCGAATATTTGACGGGAGTTTCTGGTCCGCCGCTAGAGTAACCGAGCCAAGAGCTCGCTCAAATTATATTCTGTCCTATTTGTGATGTTAACCCTGTATCTGGTAGGTCACATTTTCGCCAATCGTAAGTCCTGAGTTTTATGCAAATTATTAGTATTATCTTTTGTAAATAAAAGAAGTAGAAGATGTGACACTATATACGGATGGGGCCATAATTATATATAACAGTAATAAGATAACATGAACAACAAAATAAAATGCTTGAGTAAGAAAGAGATGACCATACAACAAAATTATTCTAGTAGGCACAACTAGTTGACAAATGTCATAATTAAAAAGAGCTTCAAGCCTACTCGTATATTTGCTACTATGTTTATCTCTTTCTTACTCAAGCAATGTGTGTTATTTTCTTGTTCATGTTATCTCATTATATAATTGTGGCCCCATCGCTATTTTGAAAAATCAAATGCAAATAGGTGTAGAAATATCTAAACGTTCCTAATAATACTGAAAAAATAAAAGGAACCTCTTGGTAATTCAAACTAAATCAATTTGAAAATACAAATTGAAAAACGGACCAAAGAATCGTCATGGAAGGGAGTTTCTTGGAATATACACGTTGTTTAGTGAAGTTTAACTGAACCGCACGAATGCTGTTTACCACGTTTTAGTCAGGAATCAGGAACAATAAATTTGATCATTGGGTGTGAACTTGAAGATATAGTTTTAAAAAAATATGTACATTATGTGGAATGACCCTGCGAATCTACATGTAAAGAGATCCATTCTTTTTGCGATTACAAAAAATCTGGTGTGATACACTCACACAACTTCCTTTTACAGTGATCTTATAATTAGTCAAAAATTTAATTTTTAATTTTTAAGCATTTGTCAAAAATTTTCAAAAATTTTCAAAAATTACGAATTCTACAAAAACGGTACACAATAGAGCGTTAGTTGAAGAGACAAATTTTCTCTAAAATCTTAATCAGAATTCAAAAATGTAATAATATACCGGGTGTTCCATTTAAAATAGGAGTTAATAAAAAAAATAGAAAAAAAAAACAAAAGAAACCCACTTTAGAAGTTTTCAACTGGAAAATCACCTATCTCACGTCAATGCACATTAAAAATGTAACAAAAATGTAAAGTTTGAAAAAAATCGTTAGAGCCGTTTTTGAAAAAATCGAAAAAAAACTGAAAAATCACAAGAGTAAACACCTACTTCCGGTTATGCGATTTTCTTCAAAAAGCTTGCTGTCTCATCTACATAGTACACAAAACTTATATATGAAGTTTCAACGCCATACCTCTTTTCGTTTTTGAGATATTCTGTTCACAGACACACAGACAGACAGACAGACAGACAGACAGACACACAGACCAATGAAAAAAAATATGTTTTTTGGGATCAGGGGACTCTAAAACGTGAAGATCTGTTGAAAACTCAATTTCGAATTTTTGGGGTGAATCCAATACTTCCTTTATCGTAAAAGGAAGTAAAAAAGGAGAAAAATATTTTCCGAATTTTTTTATTAGTAAAATTTGATGAATTTTACGCCTACGTCGCATTTGGAAGCTTATTTTTGGATATTTTTTAATGATTTTTAAGCTAATGGAAAGCTTATTCTTTCTAGATTCAGACGATGCCAAATTAAACTCGAAAATATACGGTACCCCCCACTCAAGAAAAGCGCCCATAGGTGCTTTCCAAGAATATTTCGACACTCAGCATCACTCCGTTTCGCTAGTACAGCAAAATGTTATCAACCAGTTATTTATTAAAAAAAAAATTGTTTTGCCTTCTACCATACCTCAAAAGTTGATGTTGCCTTCATTCGTATGACAAAAATCCAAGACTTCAGGAAGGTTTCTGGCGACCGGAATCGTGTACACATACTAACATACGTATACCGCACAGCATTTTACGAGGGAGGGATCTAGTGGGCTGGGGCCACCAAAATATCCGCACAGCCGAGACGAAGATTTGGTATAGTGGGTTCATTAGTCGGTTGACACGAATTTAAAGATACTTGACTCAGAGTGGTTTTCGATATGAGGCAATTTCAATACTTCGTACACTTCGTGTCGAAGTAATTATGCTTAACAAATGCCACAGAAATTGTTTTAAACAAATCGTAATGTACTTTCAGCGTATGAAATGTGTAGAAAAATATAAAACATGTTTAGTAAAAGAATAATTGCTTTATTGTTGTAAAAAATACGATTTATATTTGTACATCGCTCCGTTGTTTTCCGCTGCGTGTTTTGAGTTTCACGCGTGACGTGGTTTGTTGATCAACAATTTCCACTGCGAGACAAATATACTCTGCTTGCAAATCGTTTGTATGTATTTTATTTCTCATAATTATATTACGCTGATTGGTTATACATGAATAATGTTATTTGTAATTACTAAAAAACAGAAATTTAAAGATTAATGTACTTGGGAATAAAAAAAGCTATTGAAAGTAAGTACTTCATGTTTTTCATCTATTTATTATAATTTAAGGGCGAATAAAACATAGAAATAATACAGTGCTTTCCTTATAAAGCAGCTTTAAGCACAAGACAATTCAAGAAAAAAAACTGTACATTGTTTTACTCTGAACGTCCGATGCAAGTGACTAAACAATTTTAGAAATCAAAGATAATATGATTAAAAATATTGTAACGGGCCCAATAATATTGATACAATAAAACGAAACATTCGGTTATGCGAATTACATCTATTTTTAAAAATTACCGGCGGTGGGATTTCATCTACAGCACCGGCCAATGCAATTGTAACGCATCGATATGTTACAGTGTGTCATGCAGCCCCACCGGTACGTGTGCGACGCGTGGCTGTATTTAACAGAACGGTCCTATTGTTGAAAAGTTTTGACTTTTTAGCGACATTATCCTGTATCTGTTGGGTCCTATTTCGTCAGGTATAAAGCCTTACCTATGTGCAAATTATTAATTTCTCAGTTAACGCAAAAATAAACAAAACTTATTTTTTAAGGTGCTCACCCTGTATATATTTGTTTGAAATTTTCTCGGTTTTCATGTTAGGTAGACATATAATCTGCAGGCAAAATATGGTCATCCTCCAACAAATAGTTTTTGAGTTATACCGCCAACAGGCAGACAGACAGACAGACGGAATTCAGAAAACCTGTTTTTCGTCATCTAGAGACCCTAAAACGTAAATATCTGAAGAAACCTTGAAACAATTTTTTGGCTTAGCCTAATTGTTTCGCCATTTACAATTTATTTCAGGCTTAACCTGTATATTTTTATTTGAATTATATATCCTTTGCATTTCGAATTCGTAAATTTTCCAAAGCAGCTTATTTTGTGCCTGTATCAAGTTCTTTTCGTTTGCACGATGCCCTCTCGACCTCCGCTATCTCTTATCAGAGTCCAGGTCTTGCTGTGGGCTCGAAATTTCCGTACCTGGCACTTGCTGTCTTCGCTTGAGCCCGCCGATACCGGCGCGGCTGAGGTTTGATTTTAATTATGTCAAATTACGTGCGCTCAACCAATTTTAATGAGCAGTGGTTTCCTAGGGCTGATTATGATCAGGTACGATTGCGCTTTTCTGTCTTATTATCTCCATAGTAATTATATTTTTCGTAGCTCTTAATTATCAGTTTCAACCATGAGTTTATCTCGGAGGCCTTTTGGAGATGCTTCGAAGCAATTTTCGGCGCATCCATGGCGATTTCAACAAGGGTTGTTGCCGTTTACGTCCATCTTATGTTTCGAGGTTAGTTAGTGCTATTCCGGAATTATTTATCAACTTATCTTGAATACCTGGTTTTTCCATTTAAACATTTTAAACCCGTATTGATTTGGAATTTAAATTCATATATTTTGCCATTATTTAATTTCATATATGCTCTTGTTTTACATTTAAATTTTTATACTTATATTTAATTATGCTGTTTTTAAAGTTGCTATTTTGATGTGTATTTCGACCCTCTGTAAAAGGTACAGTCACGCTTTTTTATTTCAATAGCCTAAACAGAAGGTATTATTAAATGATTGAGGTATGCATATCCCATGAATAATTTGAATTTAGAGTTATTAAAATAACCCGAAAGGGGTTTTTAATTTTATGCGTGTCGCAACCTTCAGTTCACGTACACAATGTCGTTATAAAATTGTTTGCATTTTAATTATTCTGATAATTTATTACTGACACTACAAGTCTTTTTTATTGCTTATTAATTAAACGCTAGTCACTTGTAGTTTATTTGTCATATTATTTGAAATCTTTTGATTTCTGGCGCCCATTTCCATTTCCTTTTCCTTTTTTGAAGACATTCCAGGGTACACAGCTGATGATTTGAACCTACGATCCAAGGCCGCCGAAATGTATGCTAGTTCGGCCATTGCACTGAGTAAAGAGTTTTTCAGAGCTGCCGTGGTGTATAAACGGTAGGTGGGTTGATCTGCGATTTTTACTACCATCGCTTAATTTTATTAATTAATCGCAGGTCGGCTTCTTTATTGTTTCACTGGCGACTAACGCTATGGGGCTCGATTTTGGTAGTTACATCAGCTGTGTTTACCTGGATAGCTTTAATTACCCTTATTTCATTTTGTACTCATTTTCCTTTTTCACTTTTGTCCAAATTTTTACTTCTTATGCAATTTTGTAATTATCACATCTTGTAGCGCACGTATTAATGTTTGATTTTCTTTTCCTTTCCTCTCTTTACTTATCCTTTCGTTCGGTTGTTTATTGACTTTTCTTCCTTATCTTTCTTGACGAATGATTGGTTTAGCGGTATGTTTATAGGTAGTGTGATGGACTTTGTTGAAAGGGTATGCTTTGATGAGTGAGGGTTCTGAATGGTTTCTTTGATTGGTTGCGTGTGTGCTTTGGTAGTGTGGTATGTTTGGTTTTTCCTTATCTTTCCTTTGGTTGCTTATCGGTGGGTCGAGGGCCTGCGTGAATTACTTGTGCGGTTTGGTGTAGTTTACTCCATTTTTGGGATTTTTATTTACTTGCCTCGCCGTACTTCTGTTTACTCAGGGTCTGGACGGGTTGTTTTCGGGTTGTTCTTTTTTCGGCTATTTAGCTAGTATTTATGCATTTCTTTTTTGAATGCGATTATTATGCATTTCCTTTTTGGATGCGATTTTTGTGCTCGTTGGCTGCGTTCGATGTGAGGCAGTCCTTGTTTTAGGCCCTTGTTCGGTGTAAACAGGGTGCCTATATTTTTTCTGTGTCCTGTGTGGTGCAGGTTTTTCTTCTGTCAGACGTGACAGGAGATATTTTTTGCGTCGATTTTGATGCGCTATTGCATCTTGTTATGCATTTTTTCTATGCAATTTTTTGCGTCTTTTTACGCATCTGTTTGCGTGCGGATTTTTCCTTTGCGATTGAAGGCGGTTTGCTTTCCTTGTGTTTCCTCTTCTTTAAGCGTGTCCATGTCTCCGTAAACCCGGGTCACGGCATGGAATAGTAGACCTAGCCAGTCGAAGCTTGGATGAGTGGGTGTGGCAGCGTGAGTTTTTCTGAACTCTGGTTTTTTGGTTCATTTTCCTCTCTTTCCTTTTCTCTTTTTCTTATGTTTTTTTTCTTCTGTTTTTAAAAGTTGCTGTAGGGTATGTTTCTTATGGCTTTTGCATTCTAGTGCTTTTCACTTTCCTTCTTCTTACCATTACTTCCGTCTCATTTGAGGACTTTTTCAAAAGCGCTTCGCTTATTTGGATTTGGACTATGGTATTATAGGATATTGTGACCGTGGAAACATCTACAGTGTTCCTTTTAAAAACTTGTTTTTTGTGCTTTTTGTTTCTGGCTAGGGTGGGGGTTGGTTGGGCATGCAGGGAAGGTCACTGTTTGGAAAAGTCATCATCTAGTTCTTCCCCTTTGTAATGTCTAGGGTGGTTGGTTGGGCATGCAGGGAAGGTCACCATTGAGGAGCAACGTCATCTTGTTCTCTCTCTAAGCAACGCTAGAAGTTGGGGTCGTTTCTCTCCATATTTTGTGATATTTTTTAGAGTGCTTTCCCCATACGTGCTTGTGTTCGCTTAGTACCTTAACCGATTTGATTTTCAGGTCGTTGTTCATGGATTTTTGGCTATGTTGTGTTTCTTGATGTGATTTTTTTTCGAGACGAGTTTATACTTGTTTGGGGTTTTTAAATTTTATTGTTATTTGGGTTGGATTTTTTGGCCTTGTGGAGATTTCTGGGAGTTGGGGCGAGCGTTTGTTTTGCCATCCGACTCAGTGAGGGAGCCACATTCAGTCTGTCACCGGCGCGCCTTTTCCATCTAGCTGCGACGACTGGCTGAATGCCCGAGCGGGGTTTGGTGGTGGTGCGGTCGTTCCCTCCGGCTTCTGGGGTCTCTACCTAAATTTGGGGCGGGTATGGTTTTTAGGATGTTTTCCTGGATTTTCACCCGAATCTTTTTTCGCAGTACTTACTGTGTTTCATTTTTTTGAAGATAATTTTTTACTCTCATACTTTTTGATTTTGGGTTACTTTAGATTTGGAGTGAGTGATGATGATGCGGTTCGAGTGTTTCGGATGTTTGTAGGAAGGTAGATTGTGTCCTATGTGATGCAGTCGTTTTTGCTGTATTTAGCAGTTTTTTAGGCTTCTGTCCGATTTAGACAGAACGTCTATTTTTTGGCGGTGTCTTATGTGGTGCCCCTGTTATTTTTAAGCCGATTTATAAGGGTTGTTTCCCTTGGCTTATCTTCTCGAAAGAGGATTTTTTTCGATAGCGTTTCGCTTTGTGTGTTGGCATCATCGATCTCATTCTGAAATTCTTTGGTTCCCTACATTTTTTTAATGTTTTCATAGTTTAAACCTTTTTATTTCTCTTGGCCGTGGGGAGTGAAACAATTTTTTGGCTTAGCCTAATTGTTTCGCCATTTACCAATTTATTTCAGGCTTAACCTGTATATTTTTATTTGAATTATATATCCTTTGCATTTCGAATTCGTAAATTTTCCAAAGCAGCTTATTTTGTGCCTGTATCAAGTTCTTTTCGTTTGCACGATGCCCTCTCGACCTCCGCTATCTCTTATCAGAGTCCGAGTCTTGCTGTGGGCTCGAAATTTTCGTACCTGGCACTTGCTGTACCCCGCCGATACCGGCGCGGCTGAGGTTTGATTTTAATTATGTCAAATTACCTGCGCTCAACCAATTTTAATGAGCAGTGTGTTTCCTAAGGGCTGATTATGATCAGGTACGATTGCGCTTTTCTGCCTTATTATCTCCATAGTAATTATATTTTCCTTAGCTCTTAATTATCAGTTTCAACCACGAGTTTATCTCGGAGGCCAAGTCGCTAACCTCATCGCACTTTCGACATCCGCTGGGTTCGGCGTATTTGCCGCCTTTTAGAGATGCTTCGAAGCAATTTTCGGCGCATCCATGGCGATTTCAACAAGGGTTGTTGCCGTTTACGTCCATCTTATGTTTCGAGGTTAGTTAGTGCTATTCCGGAATTATTTATCAACTTATCTTGAATACCTGGTTTTTCCATTTAAACATTTTAGACCCGTATTGATTTGGAATTTAAATTCATACATGCTCTTGTTTTACATTTAAATTTTTATGCTTATATCTAATTATGCTGTATTTAAAGTTGCTATTTTGATGTGTATTTCGACCCTCTGTAAAAGGTACAGTCACGCTTTTTTATTTCAATAGCCTAAACAGAAGGTATTATTAAATGATTGAGGTATGCATATCCCATGAATAATTTGAATTTAGAGTTATTAAAATAACCCGAAAGGGGTTTTTAATTTTATGCGTGTCGCAACCTTCAGTTCACGTACACAATGTTGTTATAAAATTGTTTGCATTTTAATTATTCTGATAATTTATTACTGACACTACAAGTCTTTTTTATTGCTTATTAATTAAACGCTAGTCACTTGTAGTTTATTTTTCTTATTATTTGAAATCTTTTGATTTCTGGCGCCCATTTCCATTTCCTTTCCTTTTTTGAAGACATTCCAGGGTACATAGCTGATGATTTGAACCTACGATCTAAGGCCGCCGATATTTGAGCTAGTTCGGCCATCGCGGTGAGTAAAGAAAGAATTTTCAGAGCTGCCGTGGTGTATAAACGGTAGGGGGGTTGATCTGCGATTTTTACTACCATCGCTTAATTTTATTAATTAATCGCAGGTCGGCTTCTTTATTGTTTCAGGTTGATTTAAGAATTGAAGAATCTCTATCTCCAATCTCCATGGATTTCCTGTATCAGAAAGAGTTGCATTAAATTTTAACAGGTCTTCAATTCTCAACCTGCATATGAAGAAATCATTGTCCCAGATTTATTTGAACACGACTGTACTTTAAAATAACATAGACTTTCCTTTTTGTTCAACTTTAGTAAGAATAACTAACTACTTGACAGTGATACATTATAGGTTATGTGTCATCATGTGCGTGTACATTGTAGTAACATCGATAATTTAACTGCATCATATATTAATAGTAATTTATTATACAAGACGATACAGTTAAATTGTATCCACGAGTGAATCGTTTAACGTCGAGACCGTAGTCGAGACGTTAATGATTCAAGAGTGGATAGAAATAACTTTATCGTCGTGTATAATACAATATTTTTTTCTATAGGAAGAACTTTAACAATTTCAAAAGAAAAATAAGGACATTCAATCACATTCAAAATGTCAGTAGCTAGATTGGGTTGCTACGATAATACGAAGCTGTCATATTTAATTTAAACAAAAGTTGGAAAATTAAATTACTTCATCTATCCTTGATGTTAAAGTGCTACTGTATCTACCCATGCTGTTAAAGTAAAACTTCACCTTTTGTTTTGAGTTGATAAAAGCACACTTTAACATGTGCTATAGAAAAAAATAATATAACGGCAATTCCGCCAAATTTATTTGTACACACTAATACCCAGTACTTTTCGATTATGCAAATTATAAAATGCAGAGCATAACAAATAGTTTTCATTAAAATAATACAATGAAATACGTTTATGAATATGTCAATTGAGAAGTAAACGCTTACTATGTGATTGAAAAAAGGAGGAAGCTATTTGTATTCGTACTCTGCTTAAAGGACAAATAGGTCAGATTGACATCAAGGCACCCTAATGACTACCTAAAGCGATCGGATTGTCTCTTCTCACTCTTTTTCATCCCTCTATCAACCCTATCAATAGGCGCAATTATAAAGAGATGACATATCTAGTTAGTCGCTTGCGATTATGCTTAAATGAAAACTTCAAACTCGCTTTTTTAACAGAAATGAAAAGGTTGGCTTTGTCGTTAAACTTGTGCTTCAACAGAAAACCCTCCCATCGTTGCGCGCATCCCACTGTATCCCACGCAAAAAGTTGAAGGTTGTCTGGTGACGCGCCAACTCTGAATTGTCTTAAAACTATAACTATTGTGGGATTTAAACAAGGCGTGCAAAAAAGTGGCACTTTAGCTACTCGTTGTATAAATAACTATTTCGGCAATACACTACCATATTGAATGTATAGTAGGGCAGCTTATCATGAAAATGTGGACACGCCTAACAAAAGTATCAAATTTTTTCCAGGTGCTAGTTAGGTACTTAGTTTTCAATTATGGATAGGAATCCACTCCTCCGTCGGCCATCTTGGATTTTATTTCAGAAATTTTTTAAATATAGTATATTATCAGTATCTCGGCTTCTAAATCACTTAGCATCACAAACTTGGTGTCTAAATATACATATTTGGGGTCAGAGAAAACAATATCAGACTACATATTTATTCACTACTATATGTACCAATTACAAACTATCCACCAATTAGCCTCTATTCAGAACTCATATATAGAAGATAAAGACAAAAGATAAGGAAAAATATAATTACTTAAGATTGATGTTTCTCTGTTCTCTCAACTGTACATAGTGACGCAGCATAGGGAGAGTGACATGACTACATTCTTCAGCCATTAGAATAATCATTTTCCTCTTCACTATCTGACAATGTAAACTGCGCCTCCGAAAGAAATCTGATCTTATGAATGATGTGAAGCTTCTCGATGGAGCCGCTGTTGTGCATATCCTCTCCCCAACTACCAACATCGTCACATTTGATGATTACATCCACTCATCAATAAACAGTTAGAAAGCTGCAAAAGAGTTGATGTAGTGTGGGACAAATACAATCGGACAAGCCTCAAAGAAGCCACTAGAGAAAAACGAGGTAAGGGTGTTAGGACAAAAGTCTAAAGGAAGGAACGAGCCCCCACTTAAGTGGGACGATTTCTTAAAAGATTTTACCAACAAACAGAACTTTTTTGTATTCCTTTAAAAAAATTGGCAGGTGTGGGATCTGCCGAAAACAAGGTAATTGTCGTCACATGTGATGCTACAGTTATTCACCGAGGAACTGATAGGTCCATGCCACCGTGGCTATGAGGAAGCAGACACCAGGCTGATTATCCACTTACAGAATGCACTTTTGAATGACTGTAGTAACTGTATGACGCATACCTTTGACACAGACGTAGTGGTGATCCTCATTGGCAAGTTCCATCACCTGATTACCTGGTGTGCAGATGTGAAGATTTGTGTTGCTTTTGGTATAGGCAGAAGCCTACTCCCTTTTGACCTCCATTTTCATCCCCTTTGTAGTATAACATGTTGCCAGATTGTAGTCTGATGAGGCCTTCTTCTTTCCTTCGGATCTTCTCTGCTTCCTTCTCTAGGTCGTAATGTTGCCAGTCTTGTAGCAGTGTTTAGCAGTTGTAGGTTGCAAGAGTCAATGGAAAATTTTTGTTGTTTTTAGATATTTCCGTGCTCTTGCCCCCCCCCCCCCCCTAATCCGTGGAGCAGATCAACGTTGCGGTGTGGTATTCCGAACGACTCGTTCGACCAACCGGGGGAAAATTTTTTGAGATCACTGTATCCATTTGGGGTTTTTTAGCCATAACTCGCCACGCTGGCTATTGCGGGTTGGCGAGTGGTTTTAGGATATGTCAGGGATTAAGTCTAATGTGGACAGGATTTAGGTTTGGATATGATTCCCCAGTTATAGGAGGCAGGGTGAATCATAGCTCGCGTGGGCAGGGTCGCTTCCCTGAAGTAGACATATCCTCTATCGGGATCATAGAGGAGTGTCTACCCGCTACCCTAGTAAAGGCAGAACGTTTTCTTATATTAACATTAATGATATCTACGAGAAGCTGGGTGTAGAGAAATCCCAAGCCATCCCTATATTCCACAGTTTCATGGGATGTGATACCACAGGATCGTTTTTGGGAAAAGGCAAGAAATCTGCGTGGGAGGCATGGAATTGTTATCCTCAAGTGACACATGTCTTTACCTACATGGCACTCCACCCTTACACAGAACTTGATATTGATAATGACAATTTTAAACTACTTTTTTTTTTTTTTTAATTGTTTGTAAACCGGTTCAACAAGTTAATGTTATTCACGGTTGGGTTAACACTGAAGTTTGCATTGTTTATCATTTTGAGAGGGAAGCTGCTATGAGCTCCTCACGCACTTAACTGATTTTTAGTCCGCGTCACTATTGTCACTTGCCGTAAGCACATCTTGTGGGAGAAGACGCTTTAACCTTAAGTGTAAATTTTTCTCCCCAATAGAGTAGTGGGCTGCGCCTGGGCAGGACGGTATATTTTTAAAGAATTTTTTGTTACATTTTTGTATGAAGTGTCTAACGGTTGGAACACCGAGTTCGTCATGGAGATGTTTGTTTCTGATGAACCATGGAGAATTTGTGGCTATTCGGAGAATTTTGTTTTGTAGCGCTTGAATTTTGTTTATATGTGTTTTGGAAGCTGCTCCCCAAACTGTGCATCCATACGTAATTACAGGTCTTAATAAGGATTTATAGATAAGAAGTGCACATTCGATTTTTAACGAAGATTTACGATTGATGATTGGGTACAGCTGTATTAGTCTCGTATAACATTCATTCAATTTTTTATTAATATGTATTCCCCATGTAAGTCTTCTGTCAAGATGGAGGCCTAGATATTTGACTGCTCTGTCATTGGGATTCCAGTCTATTTCAACATTATTAATTTTTATTTTTGGTGGGTTGTTAGGACGACGTAATGTGAAGATCTTGGTCTCACATTTTTGAGGGTTTAGTTGTATATACCATTTGTTGCACCAATTAATAATATGATTGACGGCTTCTTGGAGTTGCATAGCTCCCTCGGCGATATCGCTATGTTGGGAAATAACTGCAGTATCATCCGCGTACATTGCCAAAAGCGTATTCGGTGATTCAGTGATGTCACTTACGTAGATATTAAATAAAATGGGGCCTAATATAGACCCTTGTGGCACTCCAGCATTAATTTGTCTTGTTGTGGAAAGTTCAGAATTAATTTTGACTGCAAAAGTTCTGTCGGTTAGGAAGGAATCAATTATTCTCAGTAAGTAGGCTGGCATTTGTAGTAGCAGTGTCTTATATATGAGTCCTCTAGTCCAGACCTTATCAAATGCTTGTGTGAAGTCCAGAAAGGACATTAGTGTGTGCTGCTTACTTTCAAAACCTCTTTCTATAATTTCAGTTAGTCGTAGAAGTTGATGTGTGGTGGAATGTTTGGTTCTGAAGCCGAACTGGAACTTGGGAATAATGTTATTTTCGATTAAAAAATCATTTAGTCGATTACTTATGAGCTTCTCGAATATTTTTGAGATAGTGCATAATAAGCTAATTGGCCTATAGCTGGAGGGTTCATGTGGATTTTTTCCAGTTTTACTAAACATCAGGATATGCGCCGCTTTCCACGTTTCGGGAAAATATCCTAGTCGGAGACAGGCATTTAGGGTAGTCGCTAATAAAGCAAAGGCTTTACCCGATAGATGTTTTAAAACGATGTTCGGAATGGAATCATGTCCTGGTGATTTTCTTGTAGGCAGTCGCATTATTAGTTTCTTGATTTCTCGAGGTGATGTAGGCTTGATTGTTCCGGATTCGCTCGGAAAATGTTCTTCTACGTACTTTTCGACCTCCAGCGAATGTTGGCTATCTTTCTCTATGTTTGTTGTGAAGACCTGTGCGAGATGTTCCGCGAATATATTACATTTATCTTTATCACTTGAGTGGTAATCATTATTTACTTTTAATGGTGATATTATTGAGGGCTGCTTCAGTATCTTCTTTGTTGCTCGCCACATTGTTGGGTCTTTCGGCTCTAAGTTTTCGATGTGTTTTTTATACGCGTTGATATAATAATTATCTAATTCATTTTTCACTTGATGTGTAATCTTATTTAATTGCTGTTTGTACATCTGTAATCGAGTCCTCTGCCATATTCGTCGTATCCGGTGTTTTTCCTTTATGAGATTTAGTATAAACATTGGCGGCTCCGAGTAGTTGTTACGGCGCCTGATTTTCTTTTTAACTGTAGCTGCTTTTATGGAGTCTACAATAGCATCATTTAGGTTATTTATCACAATGTCGACTTCTGCTTTCGTATTAATTGATGCGGGACATGTTATTTGCTCATCTAATTCATCCTGGAATTTTGCCCAATCAACTCGTCCATTAATTAGGCTTTGTGATTGTGGCTTTAACAAGGGAATGTGACTGAATGTTAATACTATCGGCAGGTGATCCGAATCTAATTCCGACAGCACTTGTTGGTGTATGGGACCTGTGAAGTTTTTATGTAGCACGATGTCAAGTATATCAGGATGGCAGTCTCGCCTATAAGGCACATACGTATTTTCTGGAGGCGGCGAAAGTTGAATTGCATGTTGTGAAATTATTTTATGCAATCTTGTTCCATTTGGGTTACTTTGGCGGCATCCCCATAAGGTGTTTTTACAGTTGAGGTCGCCTATGAGCAAAGTGGAGTGCTGGTCGTTGAAAATATTAGTTACGTCTTTTTCCTGAATTATCTTATTGGGTTGTTTATAGACACCAACTATTTTAATCTGGTTATTGTTATTTAATTTTAATAAAGCTGCTGTGGCTTCAAGGCTGCTTAATGTTGGTATGTGTAGAGGAGTTAATTGCATTTTCTTCTTGGCTATAATTGCTACTCCACCAGAAGCGATAGGGGCTAAACGATCGGTTCTATATACAGTATAACCGGGTATTTTAAAAGGTTCGGTTGTTATTAAATGTGTTTCGCTAATGCAAGCAATGTCGATGTCATGCCTGGCTAAGAATGCAATGAGTACTGAACGTTGTCTTTTTACACCATCGGCGTTCCAATTAAGGATAGTTAATTTTTGAAGTGCTGGTAAGATATTATTTGCCATTGTTAATTAATGCTGGCAGTAAGGAAATGAAAAATGACTTAATTGTTTCGATGTGTGGAGTGATGAGTTCGATTATCATCTGTAATATTGTTGTCACTACGGTATTATCTGGACTTTGATTGCTTAGTTGTGTGGGAGTATGTCCTTGCTGAGTTCTGGTTACATCGGAGTACTTCAAATTGGACGTGACTCTTTGGCTAGTTGGCTTATTATTTTTTTGATGATTGTTAGTCGCAGTATTAGTATTCATTTGCGGGTTGTGACTAGCTGCTTTAATTTTTGTAAAATATGAGCAGCCTTTGTAGTTGGCTGTGTGCTCCTCTCCGCAATTTACACATTGAGGTTTTTGTTGAGGTGTTTTAGGACATTGAGTATAATGATGTTGGCCAGTGCATTTTACACAGCGCGGTGGCAGCTTACAATAGTTTTTTGTATGATTATACAGTTGGCAGTTAGTACATTGCGGTATATTTTTAGACTTATGTCTTGGCTCCACTGTGACCACGCAGTAACATAGCCTGGTTAAGTTAAAAATGTCTTCGCCTTTCTCACCTTTCTTTAGTTCGACTGCACATAATGGCATAGGTTTCTTATTTTTATCTAGCAGGCGTACAACTTTAATTACCGGGTATTGTTTATCCAATAATTGTTGGTTTATCTCTGCATCGCTTAATGAAGTTGGTATTCCTCTGATGACCACAGAGAGGTTGGCAGTTGCTGGGTTATGGAATGTGTGGTAGGCTATTTTATTCGTGTCGTAATACTTAGTTAGTTGACGGTAATCATCTATATTATTTAGGTGGATTCTAAGATTGCTGCCTTTATATGCGGTTGTAAACTCAGCTTTGACAGTTTCTGTTAAGTCTTTTACTATTTTTTGATAATTATTAGCATTATGTAGAAATATCGGTGGAATCTTAATTTTTTCACTTGATTGTGTACTTTCTGCGGTTTCGTTTACAGTTTTGTCTTTATCTGGTTGAGGTGGTATGTAATAAGGGTTATTGACGATTAGATTAGTGCTGTCAAGGAAATATCGTTTTGATTGGCTATCATCGGGTGAACTGATTTGTCTTTTATTGGTATTATTAACTTCGCCAGCTGATTGTTCGCTGCAAAGATCCATTGGAGTGGCATTTTTGCCTTGCAAGATTAAAGCTGGTTGTTTCATTTGTTTATTATCGGGGTTTGTTGACTGCATACTGCGAAGATAAGAGGTCAATGCCAAGTTGAATTCCCGCTTCAATTATAATAATAATAATAATAATAATAATATATATATTTACGGAAATCCATTTTTTACACATATAATACATGGACGTTTGTATAAAGAACAATTTAGAACTAACAGTAAATTAATACATTAAAAGTATCACACGAAAATATAAATTACATATAAAATTATACCTATGATATAGAAATTGATCGATTGTGCAATTTATTTCTGAATGATTCATAGGAATTTGAAAAAAAATCTATATCACAACAATTACCCAATCGTAAAAGCTTAGGCAGTGGCGCATTAAGACTGTAGTTTTGACGATGAGTATCTAATTTAAATAGGTCTTTCTGCCTGGTAAATCTGTTAGGAACTGCTAAACAAATCTGTTTTAAAATGTTTGGACAGTCTATGATTCCATTCAATAACTTAAAAAGAAAACAGATGCAGTGATTTTTCCTTCGACATTCTAAAGTTTCCAAATTAATTTTTACACACAGTTGATTATAATTTGTGAAATGTAATTTATGTTTGTAAGCTAAATATCTAAGGAATTTTCTCTGTATCTTTTCAATTCTGTTAGAATATGTGATATAATAAGGATCCCAAATTAAACTTGCATATTCCACATTTGATCTAACAATTGAACAATAAATAGCTTTTATGCTGTTAATTTGCCTGAAATCATAAGTATTACGAATGCTAAATCCTAGAAGTTTTAAAGATTTATTAACTATGTTATCAATATGACCTTCAAATGTAAGTTTCGAGTCAAATATGACTCCTAAATCTTTGATGTTCTTGACAGTTGGTAAAGAAGTGTTATTAATATTGTAACGATTCGGCTGACAGTTATTTGCCCCAATGCCTCGATTATACTAGAAATTCCAGAGACGGCTGCCGGCGCGTGAATCATAGGCTGCCGACGAGCGGCCTTGAACGCAGGTGTACGTTGGTGAATCATTTTCCAGTCGATGCTAGAGCAGCCCTGACGCGACACGTCACTGTTGCCGGAAATTCTGGAGGCTTCTGGAAGAAAATTACCGGCGTGATATAAGCGGGCGGAGTTCGCCCCCAAGTCAGTTCTGAAATAATTCTGCGGCAGTTAGAACTCACGTCGAGGCTTGTTGGAAGCCCCCATATAAATAAAACCGCGTGTACATAATCTCTCGTGAAGTAATAATAAGTAAATAAATATATAATCGTTAGCGTTTAAGAGTGATATAAATAAATGTGCTAATCCGTACGTAATAGAAATAAATAATAATAGTTGTTAGAAATACGTGTACCGATAGTCGTTAGTGCTTGAATTAATTTGTAATCTGCTTGATAATTCTCGCATGTGCTTGTAAACAATAATCGTAGTAATTCATTGTGTAAATAAATATTTGAACCCATGTTTGTCGTATAATTTTAAATAGCCCGAACGTTAAGAACGTAACAATATGATAGTCAAAAGAAATTGGATTATTTATACGATAAAAGCTAATGATCTTACATTTATCAATATTGAGAGTCATATTGTTATTGGAGCACCAGTTAACAAGACTAGTAATGTCCTTTTGTAATTTGATGCAATCATCCAGAGTGCACATCGGTGCATATAATTTCAAATCATCTGCGAATAATAAGAAATTTGCAAAAGTGAATATATGAGAGATATCATTGATAAAGCAATTGAACAGAGTGGGAGAAAGATGTGATCCTTGTGGAACGCCAGATGTTACTTCTATAATATTAGATAAGTAATTTTTTATTTTAACAACCTGTTGGCGGCCCACAAGGAAGTCCTCTAACCATTTTAATAGACTTCCAAAAACACCTAAACCTTTTAATTTAGCAACAAGTATTCTAATATCCACTCTGTCGAACGCCTTAGCAAAATCAGTATATACAGCATCGACTTGTAATCTAGATTCCATAGCATCAGTGATGGTTTGTTTGTAAGCTACCAAATTAGTTAAAGTAGATCTACCTTTCATAAAACCATGTTGATGTTCAGTAATTGTGTTATTTACTACTGCTGTAAGAGTATCCGTGACAATACTTTCAAGAATTTTCGGAATGCATGATTGTTTGGAAATTGGTCGATAATTTTTAATATTATTTACTTCTCCGGCTTTGAAAATAGGCACTACATAACTCTTTTTCCATAATGAAGGATACTGGCCACTATTTAATGACCAATTAAACAACGCAACGAGTGGATTAGCTAAAGTGAATCTACAATTTCTTAAAAATATGCTTGGGATACCATCTGGTCCAACACTAGAGTTAAAATTAACTTTTTCTAACTGTTCTAAAACATTTATTGCGCTAACATTAATATTACCTAAGTTTATTGAGTTTGTTACATTAAAGTTATAATTCTTATTATTATCATTTGTAGCATAAACTGAGGAAAAATGAGAAGCAAATAATTCAACCATATTTTGAGGATTGTCGGAATATTCATTATCTAAATACATTCTATTAGGCAAATCTGTAGAACCTTTCTTATGTCTTATAAACTGCCAAAAATGTTTGGGATCTGAAGTTAAACTCTGCTCCACATTTAAGTTGTACTCAGTTAGACAAGTTTCAGATAATAGTTTACATTTTTCTCTTAAGTCGCTAAATACTAAATAATCACTTAGTGAATTAGTCTGTTTATACTTTTTATGCGCAAGTTTTTTCTGAATTACAAGAGTTTTTAGTTCATTTGAAAACCAATTAGGAAATTTACGGGGTTTACAACGCTTTAAGGGGACAAATAGTTCAATGACATTATAAAGAACAGAATAAAAATGATCCACAATTATATTGATATCTGAGGCTATAAAAATATTATCCCAGTTAACTGAAATGAGATAATCATTTATAGAATAGTAGTCCGCATTTTTAAAATCATGATAATAAAAATCATAATCCATTGATTCACAAGATCCATCCACTGTTATTGTACAAGTTAAAACAGGATGTAAGCAATCGACAGGAAGCAGTATATCTTCAGCAAGCGATACTTCAATACAATTCATATCGGAGAAAATTAGATCTAAGTAGTTACCATCTGAATTGGGAAAAGAATTGTGTTGTTTCATATTCAAAAGCGCCATAGTTTCGGATAATGCATAACCAACTTGAGTCACTTCACCAGAGATTCGTTTAACACCCAAATCGTTACTAAACCACTTAATTTTAGGAACGTTAAAGTCTCCAATTAATACAAATTTACTATTGGGATAATCACATCTTAACTGCCACAAACGTTCACAAAATAATTCATAAATTTCTAGTTTAGAATTCGGAGGAATATACGTGTTCACAATAATTATTGAATTTTTCCCTACTGAAATTGATATAGCTATTGTTTCAGTGCTACTGCCAAGCAGGTCGATTTTTCTTGAAGAAAGATACTTCTTAACGGCTATTAACACACCACCTCCACGAGTACAGTCACTAGTATCCTTACTGCGATCACATCTGAATATAATGTAATTTTCTAATCTTAATTCGTTGTTGGTAATTCCCTCATGTAGCCAGGTTTCCGTTAATAATAAGATATCAAAATCAGTTGTAAGACTAGTAACGGCTGATGATAAAGACTTAAGTTTAGTTCTGATACCACGAACATTTTGGTAATAAATATGTAATGATGAACAAGATTTATTCGAGGTGACGTTATTAGCATTTAGTTTTTTTGATCGGTTTTAACAATGGTAGGCCTTCCTTTAATATAACGGATGGTTAAATTTGTTTCACCATTTGAGCTCCGTTGCTTAAGCTCATTGCGTATCCATTTTAAATATTCTCTTTGAGAAGGGGTTAAATCATTGTTAATCTTGATACTGCAATTATTCGGGATATTACGTTTGAGTTTAAGAATTGCAATTGCATCAGCAGCGTTTTTGAATGAAACTTTAATCGGTCTTATGGCACCATCTCTCTTTTTACCTAAACGTGACACATGAGTTATTTCGGGAATTTTTTCACAGATTGTGTTCAAAAAGTTTACTACCTCATTTTTATCATCTTCAATTTCGGCATTGGTAGAGATACTGTTTGATTCTTCAACATTAAATAATATTATATTGGATTCACGAAGATTACGTTCCTTTATCTCATAAATTATGTTTTCTGTTATTTCAATAGTATCAGTTTTGTTAGTATCATTAGATTTTTGCTTGAGCTCATTGATTTCTTTACTTAGATTAAGAATAAGTTTCTTTAATTCTGATATATCGTTTAAACTGCCTGCACATTTATTACACTGATAAGTAATTCGGCGATTTGTTGAGGTTAAGCATGCGATTTCGCTACGGCTTAAACCTGAGCATGTAGTATGCAAAGGAAGTGCACAAAAATCACATTTCATTTCTTTTTCACTGTTAACCGCTTGATCACATATGCAACAATTAATAATGGGAATTGTAGCAATAATCCGGCACTAATACAGAGAAAATCAACGAATACAAAGCACGAAAACAACCAATTTTATTTAAATTTGCTGGACACAACGACATATTTGCTCGGGGCGGGCCCGACAGCAAAGCTGCCGTCCTGGCCGTTGCGTACTACTTTTTGCACAATGTTTAATCACTATTAGGAGTATTAGGCACTAATAAATTAGTTTAATGAGCACTGTGATTAACACACGAAGCCGTTGCTTGATCGAAAGTCGTTACGATGCGTACCTCGCGGCTGCACGACTCGAACTCTCAATTTTAAACTACTAGAATGCTTCATCGTGATCTTGTATGATAACAACTGTAATTTAGACAACGTGAATGAAGCCAGGGATCAGCTGTTTTGTCAGAAGAGTAAGTCAATGGAGAAACTTCCGCAAACGAAAGACGCACTACTCCAGCACAAGCGGGCTTCAGGCAGGAGTATTGTGCACCAGTGAGCACAGTCAACAGCATGCTCCTAATCCAGAAGGCTTGGGCTGGACTCAGAAAGTAGACAGTGCATAATGGGTTCCTGTTTGGAACACCTTACCTATTACTTTAAAGGCCTGTATTAAATTGGTTAAATGTAATTGTAAGAGTCAAAGAGGGTGCACTGGTGGGTGTGCTTGCAAAACTGCTGGTTGGAATTTCACTGAACTGTGCAAATGTCAATGTTTGAATACGACTTAAGCAATTCATGTAAGGCATCCTTTGTAGATGATAGCATATCATTAGTTATATATGTAGTGAATAAATATATAGTCGGATGGATTGTATAAATTTGTTAATTTTCAAAACAGTTAATTGGTGAATAGTTTGTAATTGGTACATATATTAGCGAATAATTGTATAGTCTGATACATTTAAAAATTGTGTAGTTGTATTCCCTGACCCCAAATGTGTATATTTAAACACCAAGTTTGTGATCCTAACTGTTTTAGAAGTCGAGATATTAATAATATAATGATATCTTAAAATGACCCCAATAAAATCCAAGATGGCCGACGGACGAGTTGGTTCCTATCAAAAATAGAAAACTGCAAATAAACCATTACAGTTTAAACTAATCCAATTAAAATTATTAGTATAATGAGTACAAATTTGTTTACAAATTTTAGCTTAAGTGTAGGAAATCTGCAACAACTGTCAGAAATAAGTTGGTCGGTAATAGAGATACCCACAAATGCAATAACGGATAACACACTCCACAACGCTTAAAGAGCGGCATAATTCATAGCCCTCTTGATCAGATAATCTTTTGTAGACACTCTGTAGAACTGTGTCTAATAGAAATATAATAATACTGAATCCTGCTTCAATTTTAAGTTTGCATTTAAACCGCTCAAAACTAGATTTTAAATTGACATTGTTAATAATAAATAGATCGTATATTCATTATCATCACATCAGCTGCATAAAAAAATAAAAGTGTGAGCTGTCTGCAGCCACGGTGTAATGAAATTTTAAATCGGTTTTGCATTTATTACATTTTATTAGCACAAAATACGAGTGCATTTGATTATTAAGAAAAAACAACTATCAATGAACAGCAGAGCTGCCAAAAATATTAAAAGCGTAAACAACAATGAGAAAAATATGTGAAACTAATATCTAAGAATATTTTAAAGATTTATTTATCATTTATTTTGTAAATAGCTACTTGTATAAAAAAGACACATTCACAAAATACAGTCAAACATATAAAGGTATATTGTCCTGCGGTTGTTTAAAATTACAATTACAATTCTACAGTAAATATTTGCTGAGACTTTTTAAGTTAGGTAATTAATAAACGCACAAAATTGGATTGCTTTAAGTACACAAACTAAATTTTAAATTACCAATGTATTATCAAAGTACACACAGAATAAAGTAATTTCACATGCAACATTAAATAAAATCCCTCTATTTTTTTCCTAAAATAAAAAAAATCTTACTTCGGATTTGTTACGTTCGTGGCACTCCAGTTGACGGTGGAATAATCACGTCGTTTCCTCGTTAGGGTAGCAACATTGACCCCACTATTGTCGTATTCGAAGCTTGCCTATGCGATGACAACAAACTCCAAACCTTGAACTCCAGGCTTTCTGGATCTCGTTACATTCCTTGCCTCGTCTAGCTCCTTAAATCCTCTGAACTCCTTTCTCACCTTTTAAATCCCGAATGGCACGTATGTTGTGTTTATTTAATGCTTATTTTGTTCTTTAGAGGTGGAATAGTAAAACTCAAACCTCTTTAGATTAGGTCAGCTCTCGTTTTTAAACTTCAATTATACTTGTTACACTTATACGATGAAATAAATTACTTGAAACACATTGTGCACACTAAACCGGTTTTTCCTCAAACTGAACACTTGTCAATTACACTAATTTTTTATAAATAAGTAATTTTGGTTTCTAGTACATCAATATATAGTATACATTTTTGGGAGCGCACATAGCACGTCTTTCCCTTAATACAGTTGGATTGAGAAACATTTAAAAACTAATTACATTAAATATTGCTAATTGCCTTTCACTTCTAAAATTCTAGCGTTTCATTGGCTGATAGCAATTTGGTATATTTCAAAATGGCCAATCAGAGTAAAGCAACAAATTGTAGGCATGTATGAATAGTATATTATGATACTAGTATATAAGTACGCCTTTAAAGCACGTGGAACGAGTTTAAGAGCACGACGCGCTTTTAACGTCGCTAGTGCTTTAATGGCTCCTATACACGTGTATCACACGCTATTTTTTCTACGATCGTAACAGCAATATAAAAACTTAGTTCGGTAACACTTTTTCCGTCACATTGTGTTAGATATTCTAGGTTATGTTAACATTCAAACTACGGCAAAGCGTGTTTTAATAAATTATTAAAACACGCCTCCAATGGCAACGTGTTAAATAGACGTGATTCGAGCGCTAGTATTAAGAGTGCTGCAAACGTCACTTTTGACACTAGAAACAGTGCAAAAAGTTTTCATTTCGACACGATCGTAGAAAAATACTTATTTTACAAATTACTTTCTTATGTCCTATTTTATGCAAAAATAAACTAAGTAAAAACTTGATAATTCTATTAAATTCAATTACAATTCCAATAACACATTTTACCTAATTACCTATATGAAACTGTAGCAGAACTTACTGTGTCTAGTTTTCAGCTCAGCTACACCCACATGAGCACTTTAACTTTTGACATTTGCCATGCCTATACATTTTTAAATTTTCACTATAAAAGCTTATAATGGCTTCAGCCTAGTGTGATATTCTGCTTATGTGTCCTAAATCACTCATACATGCAGTATTTTAACCTACAAGCATTTGAAATGATGAGAGCTAACAAATGACCACGTTCAGGCCGCTAGCTTCGTGCTAAATAAATATCAATACCTTAATCAACTTTTAACCCACAGCTAAGCTATGGAATGTCAAATACTATATTGCTACTATAGCTAAATGAAATTTTACACCATTTTTGCTTAGTCTGTTCTCAAAACCTAGATCGTAAATATTACACCAATGGAATTCACTTATTTATAAAGAATTCCTACCTACAAACCAAGCTAAGGTATTACATTTAAGTTAAAATCTTTTGTCTTTTGAATTTATAAAGTAACAAATGAGCCGTATTATGTTTAAAGACTACCATAATATTATTTTCCATATTTCTAAGCTTTAATGAGAGTGGTTACTCAAATCAGCCCAATATAACTCGAGTGACAACCTTCGGAAAAGAAAAAAAATAAACGTGGGCAGAGCTGGGCAGTAATTAATTACTTTGTCATTAAATTACTAATTAAATTCCTTTTGGTGGATTTGTCCTGGAATTCAGTAACTATTCAAAATACTGTAATTGTAATTGGCAATTACCACATGTCTTAAAAAGTACTTGACAATAAATTACTTTTTGAAAGTAATTAATTGCCACATTCAATTACTCAATTACTTTTGAGCAATTAAATTACTCTAAAGTATTTAAATTAGTGTGCAGGTATTTGAATTACTTGTGATAATTAAAATTACACACGGCAATTCGACTACTTTCTGATAGTTCAATTACTAAGTTACCGGCTTCGATTGGGTATTAAATCTCCAGAACGCAAAAAAAAAGATAAGGCCTTATTAAGTTTAATGTTAAGCAAATGCAATAAGGCATTCCTGGCCCAATATAAATATAATTTATGATTTCTTATGACTAAACAGGCAACAACTAGTTTTGTGCACGAGCAAAGAGATATTTGGTGCAGGCGGGTAGTGTAGGCTGTGCAGGATGTAGTAATGTAGCTTGCTTATAATTATTGTGTAAGTAGCGAAAAACATTTCTGGGGTAAATGGAGAGTTAATTGTTTCCATAACAGTTCATAGCAAATAGCTTCATTATACAATATTGGTTCATAATAATTATTTATTAATTTCAATTTGCTTGTTTAAAACGATATACTAGCACATGGCTGTCTAGACACTACCAAATACAAATATACGACAACAATTTCTAGTGAAAGTAATTGAAAACGTAATTTATGTTGTTCAATTACAATTAACAAGTAATTGATAATTGAATTACTATTTCATTTGAGTAATTGAAAATCTGGTAATTCAATTACTTCATCGAGAGGTAATTGGTTATTGAATATTAACTGATTTTTCAAAGTAATTTGCCCAGCTCTGATCACGGGTCAAAATGATATACATTGGTGGCACGATACACTTATACCGGTATGCTGACTTTGTGACTAAAATTCGTTCATTCGCGCGCATGACGTCACGTACGACATAGAACAGGCGGGAAGTCAGGCTGGATGCGTTAGTTCTGCAGTAGTCACGTGATCGTACACAGTTTTAAAGTAATTTTGTAATTGTTTTACCTTACATTTAGCCATACTGCCTAGTTGTGCAGTTGCTACTTGCAAGAATTATACCCAAAAGACAAAGAGAACTGAAATTAAATACTTTAGTTTTCCGAAAAATGCTGATTTAGCAAAGCAATGGGTTGTTGCATGCCGTCGTCAAGATGAAATAAATTTGAAAAATGGTACGTGAACTACAATTATTGTTCAAACCACTTATTTCAATGCGTAATAACAAAAATTTTTTCAGCATGTATCTGTTCCAATCATTTCGAATCCAGCTGTCTCCAAATACCTTTAAAGCAACGGTTACTAAATTACAACCCAAAAAACAGCAGAAATTTAAAAGCTGATGCAGTGCCTACATTAAATATTCCTAAATCTGGTCAAACTATATACAAAGAAGAAAGGTCTCTTCGATTAGAAAAAAGAACACGACGATGTGCAGTAAATGAAATATTACTTTCTGCTGAATCCACTGCAATATGGCATGAATCTGTGTCTGAAAAAAGGACAAATCAGAGGTTGTTAGTATGGAGGTCGATGTCGTTAGTCAGACAGACAAGTGTTTAAATAGTTATTTATCCAACGAGTTTATAAAGTCAGATACGAGTTTTATACATACTTTGTTCGACTACCACATAATTATACTAAAAGAGATTAAGAAACGTCAACACGATTTCAAATTGAGAACTAAAAATCAGGTCAGGCTGCTTTCATTGCTTTAAATTGAAAACGCACAAAATTTTATAAATAGTTTTGACCGAAGGGTGCATTAATATGTATCTTGCATAGTATACAGTATCAACATGGCTTTGACGCATGGAAAGTGTCAAATAATAGCCTTCTTTAAAAAATGGCAGTCGAAAATAGTACATTATGTAACGAGCGTTGTAACTACATTTGATTACTACATCTGATTCATCCTAACGAAGAATTGTTTGAAGTCGCACTTAAGCTTGAATCAGAATTTTACGCCATGCATGGAACTTTCTTATGCAACGAGAAAAACATTTTCCGAAATTTGGCTGACAGAACTATTTCAAAATTGAAAGGAAACATTCCATTTGAAGTAGTTCTTTGTCTAAGTAGAACGCGAACGTATATAAGATTGCGGGACCTCAATAAAGAAATAGTTTTAATAATTGCATAAGAAAAGTAGAAAAAAATGTCAAAGTTTAAGAACTACATATAAAAAATAAATATTAGGGTGCAATTATTTCCTAAAAACTTTTTGTATTCCGTTATCGTAAACACTAAATTAAAAAATTTAAATCATTATTGTTCATTAAAAAACTGACAAATACAACATGCTGTCTTTTCCTGTACTCTGATGTCTTTTTATAGTAAAATAAAAAAGTTTTATTCAGTTTGCGCACAAATATGCAAACAACAAAAAGGTTGGTGGCCCATTTATTTTGCACCTGAGTGTAATAATGTTATAAATATACGATGTTTGTATTTTTCCCATCTTTTATTTAATAAATACTTTAATTTAGACATAATATTATTCAAAAAGCGGGAGTGCGAAAGTATCTATCCCTATCTGACAATTGCGAATTGTGACCATTCCTCGAACAATTCGTTCAACAGAAAAATGTTGTCAATTTATAAATAAACCTTGAATATCATAAATGATGGCAAAACTACATGGATTTGGATTTACAACAAATATTACATCATGAAAAATATAGAAAAGGCCATAAATTTAAGAGAAGTTAATTTGTTAAAGCGCCCGAATATGTATTAGAATCTATTGCGAACGCTGGAATTTCTGTCGCAGGTGACGTCACGTACTGCAGCGGAGATGCGCACGAGCATACCGGTATAAGTGTATCGTGATTGGTGGCGGCTTGTGCAACCATAAGGACGTTGTACCTGACAATTTAGTTTTCACGGCAGGCACCTTGTTGTAGTGTAATGTCAAGTATCTGTCACATTACTACAGTAACACAAATACGTTTACTGTTACATTCGCGTCAAGACATAACTTGCACTACCTTTGTTACTCATCTACTCTACTCTTTTTTGCAATCAACTACATAAATTATTTGCTTGTGTTACTATACAGAAGTATCCTACATTTAAAAGAAATCAAGGTGTTCTATGATGTAAAAGGGAAATTGCCTTGCATATACTTATGTTCGTGCTAGCCGTCACCAATCTGTATATAACAGAAATGAACAGCATGAACCAGAAAATAACACCCGTTGCTTGTAAGAAAGAGTTAAACATAGTAGCAAATATTCGAGGCTTAACGCACATTAACTATGACATATGTCAACTAAACGTGCCTAATAAAAATATTTTTTTCGCATGGTCATCTTTATATTACTCAAGCATTCTATTTTGTTGACAATGTTATCTCATTGCTTTTATATATAGTATGATCAAAAATTATTTTCATCTAGTATGGCTATGGAATAGTTCCTAATTTATGAATCCAACTATAAGCTACTTAAAAATCAAATGTCAAATTTGACATTGAAATGTAAACGTAGTTACATTCATAAATTAGGAACTATTCTATAGTCATATTAGCTGAAAATAATTTTTTATCACACTATATACTTATGGCCCCATCCGTATAATATGGATGTAGAATAAAAGGTAAAGGAAGTATAATATTGCAAGTTAATAGATGGTAGGAAGATCACCAAAAGAAAAAACTTGATGGATATAGAAGAGTGCAACAGCTCTCCTGGAGGGACTGGTTTTAGCCATCTGTTAACTGGACTTACACTAGATCTTTGATTCATCATAGTTAGGGCTGTCATATTTGAAAATAATAATTTAGGGACAAAATTAAGACAAAGGGTGGGGGGGGGGGGGTGCTCGTGGGGGAAAGGTCATTCTTACTTTTAAATTTTCAAGTTTTTTTTTATTTTATTATAGCCAATTTTACAAATACTAGAAACTTTGGCTTCCTGTATTAGTAATATTTCTTGGAACTTTATATTTATTTTAATTGTTACTTATATTTAAATGTGGATCAAGGTGTTATTCGCATTAACCCATAATTAAATGCCTATTTAAAAAAAAAACACTTGAAACCCAGATTCTAAAATAGCGTATAGGATACACTAACTCGTTCTAAATGATATTTGAGGCACTGAACCACAATTTGCAACTAAAATAATTTTTGAGTTATTGTGGAAATTCTTGCTCAGCCTTAAGAAAATATATGTTTAATTGCTGGAGCCAATTTAGAGCAATTTTTTTCTGTCGATTAGTCACTCCTGGCCACCTTAGAACCTTCATATGTTTCTGCTGTCGGCTTTTGAACATAGTTTTTCGATGTTCTACAATTTTAGGCCTTTTGAAACAATTTTTTGGCTCCGCTTAATTGTTTCGCCATTTACCAAATTATTTCAGGCCTAACCTGTATATTTTTATTTGAATTATAATCCCTTGTATTTCGAATTATTTCAATTTATTAGTTCGCTCATTGCGTACCGATTCTGGAAAACCCAAAGCTTCCACGTATTTATCGCTAGGTCGCAGCGTTCAGCGGTTTTTCGTTGGTGGCCGAATGTGCTAGGATTCTTTTCCCGAACCTCGACGAAGCAACTTGTTTCTAAAAGGTCCCGTTCGTGCTTTATTACGCTACGACGATTAATTTTTGAAGGGCTGATTCAGGTACGATTGAGATTTTCTGCTTGCTATTCTTGTATTAATTATCTTTCTTTAGCTCTTAATTGACAGTTTTACCTGACTTAATTTTCAACACCGGCTAATGTCCTATCTAGCTTCTGCAATTTCGGAGTGGCCCTGCTTCAATTACGGGCGCACCCAAGGTGCTTTTAACCACAAGCTATAGCAACCCCCGGCCAGCATTTGCCTGTTAGCAACTTATGGGCGTTGGAGGTTCCAGGTTAGTGTTACTTTTGTGGTGAATACCGCATTAAAAGTGGATGGTCTCATTGCTTTCAAGCTGATTCGGACTGGCTATTCCGGGATTAATATTATATTAAATTATCTTCGATACTTGAAATTTAAATTCGTACGTTCCATAACTATCAGTATTTAAAGTTTAAATTTATACTTTCCGTTATTACTAACATGTAAAGTTTAGACGCACCTTCAATCAGTTTTAATATTTGAAGTTTAAATGCTTATAGTTAATTACAATTAATATTGAAAACGACATATAAATGTCTAATCAAACCTTTGTAAAAGGAGAATTCACGTTTTTTACCTTCAGTAGCCTGAACAGAAAGGTTTTTTTAAATGACAGCGATATGCCTATCACTCGATTTATTTCTGGTTACAATTAATTTAATGACCTCAAAGGGGTTCTTGATCTTGGTGCATGTCGCAACCTTCAATTAATTCGCACATTCTTTACATTCTTTATGTCCAAATTATTCTAATTGTGTATTATTGAATTACCATTATAGACTGCAAGATTATTTAGCGTTAATAAATAAATGCTAGTCACCTGTAGTTAGTTATATTATTCGAAACCATTTGGTTTCTGGCGCCCATTTGTTTTTTTGTCTTTAAAGCATTTCCACGGTGGTACAGTTGATAAGAATCTACGATCCAAGGCCGTCGAAATTGAGCTAGTTCGGACTGCACGGTAAGTTAAAATTTTTAGAACTTACGTGTAGTGCGTACTTTAAGGAGCTTATTCTGCGATTTTTTACTACCATTGATTATTTTAATTAATTAACCGCAGGTCAGCTTCTTTATTGTATTTATCTCCTCCTGGACACTGATGTCACCTCGTAGAACACCTAGACATCCAACTGGTAGACAGTTCTGTGTCTTTCGAATGACGGTAGCTGCTGCCAAGACTGAAGCCCACATGATTCTCTCCTCGTACGACTTGCCAAGCAACAACTGGTGAAACGCCTGATTCACCTGACTTTGCAGATTTGTCTAGATGGCTTCCCCGCAGGAACCCCAAGATCGGAACCTCCTTCAAATTACTACCGCATGTTTGGGCCGTATAAGCTCTGAAATATCATTTGTGTATTTGCTATTATATTGTAAGCGTTTTAACCTACGATTTGCGCTGTCGAATTTCTAGCCGATGTTAGAGGGATTTTCTGAAATCTGTCGAAAAAAGGATGCGTTCCCTTAGAGCTTTAGTGATTAGCTTAGTTCTATTACTATGCATTAGAGTAGCAGCACTGTTCGCAGTTCTGGTTGCAATCAATTCGCTAATGACACGTTCCACCACCTTTTAGTTTATCTTTATATATATAATTCTTCTGTACATACGTGTGTATGTCACTGAACTCCTAAACGGCTGGACCGATTTTGATGAAATTTTTTGTGTGTGTTTGAGTGGGCCCCTGGATGGTTTAGATTTACAATTGCACTTGGTAGGTGGCGCTAAAAGCGGGTTCTAGGGTTTTTTTTTAATTTTTGACGAATTTCTTTGTTTTAATTTTAAAAAGATTTCTCGCATATCAGAACATATAACCCCAAAATTTCACCCCCCACCACCCCCAATATGTTTTAAAATGAAAAAAATCAAAAATTTGAAAATCGAAAAAAAGTTTGCTGAACCCGCTAATAGCAGGCAGCGGGCAGGACAACATCTGTCGGGTCCGCTAATAGCAGGCACCGGGCAGGACGTCTGTCGGGTCCGCTAGTAACTAATGTTTATGCAAAGTAACACTGGAGCGAGTTGAAAATTATTTACAATCGCTTAAACACACACAACTTAAAGTGTGTAAAATTGCCTTTAGCGAATGGGCCTATACGCGTGGGTTTTCAATGTTTAACATAAATTAGACTTTTATGCGGATGCTGACTTCCGTTATCCGTTTTCACTGGTCTTATATCATTTATTACAGTTGTGTTACGTGTGCTCGTAAACAGTATTGCGAGGAAAATCGTATAGCTTATGCTCTTCACCCGATTTTCTCAAATTCCAAAACACAAATAGGACTGTGTACAGTGCATAATATAACAACATTAGTTTTGACAATATTTACAACTAAGTTGAACTTAAAAATGAGTTCCTAAAACCTCCAATAAGTACGTTTTTAACAAAATAGAGCTTATAATTAAGAAGGGATCCTTACGGATAGATTCAAATCTATAGAATTGAGCTTATCAAATAATCTACATTTTAATTTTTATGGGTGTAACATTTGGCAAACTCACTGTTGCTCTCTCGAACATAATGCAGAAATAGTATATAGGGTAAATAAAAAATTAGGTTTTGATTGATTTATTAATCAGCTATGTGGACACCGACACCTGTAGGTTTTCTGGTTGAAACCGTCTCGACCTAGTGGCGCTTCCGGAAAATTTACCTTAATCCTGCTCAGGAACTAGCTGGAATACTTTGCTACACTAAGAAATAATTCCTGGAACACCATGCGACTTTAATAAAGAAATACCCATTGTTATTAATTCTTTCTTCTTTTTTGTACGCAGAAATGTCTATTGTAGAAGCATGTTAGAAAGTGTCCAACTGAAACCACCACTGAGCAGAAGGTGAAATAGTCCATGATATCGCAATGAAAGACCGACTGATGCCTGTGTTACGATGTTGCTGAGGCTGTGAGTATCTCCAGCGAATGGGTTCACAATATCATACACGAACTTGTTTGCGCACATTATGGTAGCTGACAGACCCTCTGCACGAACGTAGGTCTTCAGAACCGTTTAATACTTCATCGACCTGTAGTACGTTGATATTATGTGTCAGTGTAAGATGTACAAAATTGACCCCACCATATATAACTTCCCTGATGATCAAAAAAAAAAAAAATAACCAACAGTAGCCCAATTCACTTCCACGCTGAGGTTGGAAGCACTAGAAAAACTAATTTAATAACCACAGGTTATGTCAAATATATTTCACTTGTGATTTAATATTTAGACAGGTTTCAAGTTATACCTCATGTTTGATAACACAATTGACATTTCTTATACTGATGAGGTAATAATTGAATTATCATAATTTTCTTTTGAACATTCGACATATCATCTTTGCGAGTTTATTTAAGTTATAAAACTATAAAGAGCAAATAACCTATGCGGTGTATTTCTATTTGTTGTACTAAGCCTGCTCTCCCAATATAGCTAATTACAGAGCTCTTTAATTGTTTCTACCAAACCTGTTCGTTAAAAACTTTACATTCACACATGGGTCTGGGGTGATGTAGCTTGAACATGCGTCCACGTACGATCAGTAGAGTTAAGCAACGCTGCTTCTGATCAGAACTTGGATAGGAGTTTCACGGCTGCTTCTCTCGCCGCCTCGTGGCACGGCTGCCACGGAAATAGTTGGTCCCGGATGTCATAATAACATAATGACAGTCGTTAGTGGGGTTGGAAGTCCCCATAAAATATACAGCGACGCCTATAATTGGCCTATCGGCTGCTGGCTGAGTACAAGATAAATAAATAAATAAATAAAAAATAATATGTAGCCGGCAGTATGGCTGAGTGATGTTGCACATCTCACGGGACTTGTGAAAGTTAAGCTCCAGTCTGCTCGGTCAGTACTTGGATGGGTGATCATCTGGAGAGCGGGCGTAGTGTTCTACCTTAGACATGCTCCACTACCTCAAGTACCTCCGCCGAATTTAAAAATGCACATACCCTCAGCGGCTCAGCGTGCCCGGCATTCCGACGCTGTGTAAACGGTATAAAGGGTTACAGATTATGTATGTACAGGCTTTTAATGAATTGCAGGGACAAACTTTAAGGGGTGATTCCCTGATCAACTCTAAGATAAACAGTTCATACAAACATGGGACTTAAACGGCTTCGTTTTCAAAATAGAGGATGTTGAAGTTTAAATTAAAAAAATTTTTTTTTCAAGAATTTGGAAAACATCTGGTGGTATTCTAATGAAACTTGGTGTAGGTTAGTATTGTATAAAGTGGCATTGTTCGGTAAAAATAAATTTAATTTATTTCCACCAGTGGCGTGCATCGGGGCCACTTCAGCTACCTTATTTTAGAAAAAAAATCTGGTACGCCACTGGTAGACAGGCACATACGAGATGGGGCCTTGAAAGGCAATCCCATACATCGTAGCCAATATACATATCAACCAGGAAAATCATGCGGATCGGCACTTCACAACCTACTCAGTAGGGTAGAAGTGTCGATAACCAACAAGGAAATAGCTCTAGCTGCTTTCTTGGACATAGAGGGAGCATTTGATAATACCTTCTTCGAATCAATAATGACTGCAACCCTAAGAGATGGCGTTGACGACATCACAAACAGATAGATAAAAACCATGTTAGAGGGATGCCAGATACAGGCCGATTTGGGAGAAGAATCCCTCAAGGTACGTGCTGTCCACAAGGGGGTGTTCTATCCCCACTACTGTGCAACATGGTAGTAAACGATCTCCTGCAGACACTCAATGATGAAGGGTTCTACACTCAAGGCTGTGCAGATGACATAGTCATTCTCATAGGGGGCAAGTATCCAACCATTATTGCGGCCCTCATGCAAAGGGCACTGAACATCACTCAGGGATGGTGTAATAGGGAAAACCTCAAGGTAAACCCTAGCAAAACATCTATAATACCTTTCACTAAGAAAAGAAATGTAGAGGCTTTCAACAACCTCACAATATTTGGTGAAAGAATTCAGGTTGGGCAGGAAGTTAAATATCTGGGTATTACCCTAGATGCAAAACTGAAATGGAATGCACACCTAGATAAAACAGCAAACAAAGCAAAAATGGCCCTTATGATGGGTAGACGCATGTTTGGTAAAACATGGGGACTGAAACCAATGATGGTTCATTGGTACTACATAACAGCAGTGATTTCCTATTGCAGTTAGTAAGTTGGCCAAAGGTAAAACAAAAAACAGTAATCAAAAAACTATCCAGCATACAGAGACCGGCTTGTTTGTGCATCTGTGGAGTTGTGAATAGTACTCCAACAGCATCTATGGAAGCTCTCTTGGGACTAACACCTCTAGACATATATCTAAAAGAGGAAGCCCAGATTGGATCATACAGAATGAAAACCACCGGAAACTGGAACACCAACCAGGAACGGTGCGGACACAAACGGATACAGGGAATGGGTTAAGGCAACCCTATCTTAAAAATGGGCTCAGACTACAGCCTTCCAGAGTATTCTTTTGACAAACCTTTTACTGTGAGGTATGATCACAATGACTGGACCTAAGAAACCTCAACCCACCAGCCAAACGGGCTAATCTGGTACACAGATGGATTCCGAACAGCATAAATCACGGGTGCTGGAATACATGACGTAAGACCAAACGAAGACATTAGTGTATCTCTTGGGACCAAAGCCACAGTCTTTCAAGCTGAAATATTAGCTATAATGCAATGCGTCCAGGAAAATGCAAAACGCGGGTATTCCTAACAACGCATAAGCATACTTTTTGACAATCAAGCGGCATTGAAAGCGCTTGAATCATCTCGTGTAAGCTCTGTGCTAACAAGAGAATGCTTAAATCACCTGACACTCCTATCTGAAAAGAACACTGTTCAGCTCATTTGGGTGCCAGGGCACACAGGGATGGAGAGAAACGAAGCGGCAGACGCCCTCGCAAAAACTGATGCATCTACCCCATTTATAGGAGCAGAACCTGTATTTGGTATACCCAAACAAAGCATCTGAACAGCCATAGATAAATGGACCGCTACTCAACATGCTTCTCGCTGGGATGCCACACAGGGAAAAACACTGGGGAAGGAAACGCTTTCTCGCAGACTAACAACTGATGTCCTCCATCTAGGACGAACTCAGATTAGACGGCTGGTAGGACTAGTCACAGGACACTGCCACCTGAGAAAATACCTACATAAAATAGGTATATACGGAGGGGATACACTCTGTAGGTTATGTCAGAAAGAGGAGGAGACAGCCTCACCCATAATCTTCAACTGTCCAGCGTTATTCCGCAAAATACAACAACTCTTCGGGGGAACGCCACATGGAGCAGCTCTCACACACGAGCATCTCGTAAAAAACATCCTACAACTCGTTGAAGGTGCAGATCTATTTTAATAGGGTCAGAGGGGGGCACAAAAGACCACATAGTCGAAGTGCAAAACTGGGCTCACTACTAACCCATCTAAATCCCTACTTATAATCAATCAATCAATCAATCAACTGTTTTTAGCCAAAAGTGTTGTAACTGTTGTAATATTTTTTGTTTTTAAATAACATTTTTAAAACCTCCTTTAAGCTGTATTTTGATAGAGAAGTCGTTTTTACGTCCAATGGACGAAATTGCTGCTGCAGATTTTTCCGTTTTTCTCGAAAAAGGTTTATTCTATCGAAAAAATTACAGATACATCTTTTGTATAGTTTCATGAAGCTAAAAAACTTGTCGCATTGGAAAAAAAACTGTGGGGTACCAGATTTTTCTAAAATAAGGTAACTGAGGTGGCCGCGATGCACGCCGCATAAATTAAATTTACTTTGACAATGCCAGTTTATGAAATACAAAATGCAAAAATAATAGCGAATTTTTCCACTGTTTTGCACCCTTTTTGTATTTTTAACTAAAATTAATAGATTTGGTCCTAAAACATTAGAAGAGATTCAGCAAGCAGTAAAAAAAGCGAACCTGTGAACACCGTCAAATCTAAAGCTCCCATATGGAATCAGTTTCAAAGTATTTGTATAGAAAATGTTCATAGCTTGAACGATTCAACTCCTACTCAAAAAATAGCTATTCTTGAAAATTGGGCATATAATACGGGGAGATGATTACAAAGAACATAGAAACAATGTGGAATGCGAAACTCCTTCAAGAAAAATATTTCAAAGATTGTGTACGGTAGCCCGCAATGCAAGAAATGCCAAACGAAGAACGTTGCAAGCTTGTTCAAATAAAATAAAAGTTAGTTCTATAGCACTAGAAAATTACGAATTGCAAGCAATTGTAAGTGTTTAAGATGAAAACACACCCGAAAGATTGCAAAAGAAGTTCGTGTCAATTTGACAGATGTGATTTTTTAACTGCAAAATTGACACTCTCTGTTGCTATGCAACATACTTTCTTAATATAGCCGACAATTTCAGACCTCTTATGAAATTCCTACAGATTATTTTTTGAGTAAATTTAGAAACAATAATATTTTAGGCAGCTCGATTTGTTTGTGTTAACCTAGCTGAAAGTCGTTTCCATGAAAACCACATCAAATTGACAACAGTTATGTATTGCTTTGCTTATACATGATAACTAAATCCAGCTTTCTGGTTGGTTGATATCTGTACGAAAAAAAATAATCATTGTTATAAAAGTTGTTGTACCTCCAAGCTCCTATATTAACTTGTGTATTCTGAACTCTCCAAACCCATCGTAAAATGACAATAAGAAGCAGGCTTCAATTGCGAATGAATACTATTTAAAATCATAAGTTTATTAGAAGCAGGCTCTTCCCATTCGAGGGCAAATGAACTTTTGATTATCGCCTCTGAGCTCATGAACGCCGGAAGATAATGTCCCGCCAGAAGAATCCATAAATTCCCATCGAGTTTGCATGTTTCCAGATGTTCCCCGACCCGCACCGCAATCTTATAAATGTGTGGTTTCCTCCGGTGATAGCGGGCGACCGTTTAATGATTAGATTTTCACTCGCATTCCGACTGTTGGCGGCCCGGATTAGGCGAGGGAAAGACTCGATACTGCCCTTATTTATCCACTGCCAAAATTAATTACATTGCTGCCAATTTAGCCAACACTCCGCGCTGTGTTAACAAAACCGTTGATG
The DNA here is from genome assembly GCA_940337035.1 of Agriotes lineatus. NCBI lineage: Eukaryota > Metazoa > Arthropoda > Insecta > Coleoptera > Elateridae > Agriotes > Agriotes lineatus. Next base: position 230,430 of record CALNHX010000435.1, on the reverse strand, counting down.
TTCGCCGCACTTGAATGTTGTTTGCCAGTCTCAGATAATTTGTGAAAATTAATGAACGAAATGTCGTTAATGAACATAAAAAGCCCGGAAATTACGTTAAGAGGCCGCTAAATGGGTAGCTGGAAATTCAAATATGTGGTGAAGTTACTTCGGCGTTGCCAGCGTTTTAAATTATGAATGTTCCAGAACTTCTGCTGCAAATTGAAGTCTATACTGCGATAAATATTATAATAGATGATGGAAAGCAAATGGTCAAATAGTAATTAACTCTGAGTTTATAATGAAATTCATTGCACATGTTTGTAAACATCCTGAAATTCTGAATGCTAGTAACATAAAGCTCTAAATGCAAATGTACAAACACTTTTAGTTGATTTAGAAGTTAATAATTATTATTTAAAAAATAAACACATAAATGTAGCTGGTGAATTTAAATTTGAAACCGTAACGGAAGAAACAGTTACTAAATTAGTAAAACAAATCACAACAAATGGAACTGGTTCAGATGGTATACATTTAAGAATGATAGATTTATGTTATCCCTTAATTACTAAATATTTAACACACATTGTTAATGCGTGCCTTACATAATGGTTTTTCCAGACTGTTGGAAGATCGCTTTGGTTCCACCTTTGCCAAAGTCTAGTGATCCGTTACTATATACCATTTACACTTCAAATTTTCTTAATTATATCAAGTTTAGTAAAATTCATATGTACGCAGACGACACACAACAGCCTTGCAACAATTGTGTGATAATTTAAATCGGTTGGTTGAGATGTAACCGAAACATGCTTTAATCCTTAACCCCAATAAATCTTGTGTACTTCTATTTGGAAGAGATGCTGATCGGCCTGATATACAAGGTATGGTACGCGTCGCAATTAATAATACTAATCTAGCTTTCAAAAATAGCATGAAACATTTAGGTTTGTTATTAGATAATACCTTTAGATACAGGCAAAATATTAATAAATGCATACAAAAAGCTTATATTAGTTTAAAGCTGTTATATCCTCATAAACAGTATTTGGATCCATCAAGTAAAAAAATGTTGTGCGAATCATTAGTGCTTTCTCAGTTCTCTTATTGTTCAGAAATATTTTTTCCTAGCTTAGATTCCGATACTTCCAATAGAATACGTCTTCAAAATTCCTGCTTAAGGTTTATCTACGGTATGCGTAAATATCCTTTATCTAATAGACGTGTCTGTCTGGGACGCTGTTTTATCCGGGACGCTGTTTCAGCAGCCAAACCGTAAGAGATAGAGAAAAAAGTTATGAAAGTTATATGTTTGGAATGGTCATGTCAGGTCAGGAACCGAATTTCAGTCACGTGACACTTCTGGTTTTCGAGAAATCACAAAAAGACCGTTTTTCAAATAGAACGCGTATTAAATAAAAACTGTTTCGGCCGCCAAACGTAGCTGCGACCCTCTGCGCCTTAAATCCTCGATCGGTTAGGCAACCACTTTGACACCTTCCAGGTCTGGGTGGTTGCCTAACCGATCGAGGTTTGAAGGCGCGTTAAATGAGACATTTGTCTCACTGGACTGCTAGTGACCATATATCACACAAACTATTTGAATCTAAGTGGCTTAATATGAAAGACAGGTGTTAGCTTCGCACAGCATCGTTATGCAATAAAATTATCTTTGAAAAGAATCCACCTTATTTATATCATAAAATTCATTTTAGAACAGATGTACATCATTTAAAATTGAGATTCGGGGGTATAATTACACCTCCATACCATAGAACAGCCTTACTAGAGAGATCCTTTCAATAAAATATCAGTAAAGTTTACAATAACCTCCCAGAATCATTAAAACTTTTAACGCAATCGCTGTTTAACAAAATGTACTCAACATTTTTGCCCAGCCAATGTTTGCAAATTTAGCTAACACAAAGGTTTATGGTTGCTTGTACATTCAGGTTTTTCAAACAATTATATTACTTTGTTGTGTTATACTACCCTAAACAAATATTTAGGCATTAAATTTATACTGTTAGTTAATTAATCGAGGTCCAGTCGAAAAGCGGTATAGTACTGAACTGGCTCTCGTGATTCCACTGCTCTACGATACCTATTTTTTTAAATATTTCTTTTTGAGTGTTAATTTTCAATTGTAGTTAGATGGTGGAATAAAGACTTTATTATTATTATTATTTATTTTTAAAACTGAATTCTCTGTGTTTATTGTAAATAGAATCTGACCAGCTGAAGTGTACTTTAAAGGGGGCTCAGTAGCTTCAGTATTTATTAGTTGCTCATAGATTAGCAGAAGTTTATCAAACTGGCTTAGACAGAATCAGTTACTAACAGGAATGGTAAAGAAAGAAAGAGAAGTCCTACTAAAAGCTATAGAATACCAACTTAAAGAGTGTCTGCACAAAGAAAACAATTCGACATTTTAAGTAAAAGTAAGAATTCTACTACAGAAAAATGGATAAATGAAACCTACATAACTTTTGTCCTATGTCGCTGACGTTACAACTATACAAGATGTTCGTTAAAATAATTACCACGCAGTATAGGTAAAACCCTGTTTACTGTTTGTAACCGACTCAAGATGGGCGTGGTCATAAACTGAAAAGGCAGCTCTTTACTTCCAATGCCAAATGGGTAGAGACGTATAAAAGGTGCTTTTGCACTACTAGTCTCAGAAGACACCATCATTGACCTATTTTTTGATCGTGAAGTTGGTTTTCTCCACCCTGGGAGACAAAGTAAAATACACAATTTTCACAGTAGTAACTAATAAATTTCTAAGTTCCCAAATATGTTTTTTTGTATTCGCTCCCCAAACTGGTTACTTTGGATCCTCAAAATGGCCATTTAGAGGCCTTGTACTTAAAGTCGTCATGTCAACATTTTAGCGGATTCAAACATTAGTTGCCATGACGACTTTAAGTACAAGGCCTCTAAATGGCCATTTTGAGGATCCTAGACAGTTTCCAAAGTAACCAGTTTGGGGAGCGAAAAATACATTTTCGCGTGGCCTCCTAATATAATGCCGCGTTAATGGTAATTGAAACTTCATATTATAATGTTTGGAGAGCTAATATAAAAAAACGTTGTATGCAACACGTCCTCAAATGGCTTTAGAGGACTCATCTTCATATTACGGACTCGGCTGCGCTTCGCTCCGCCTCGTCCGGAAACATTACGACTCGTCCCCTAAAGCCTTGCTTTGAGGACTAGTTACATAAAGTACTATTGTCACCATCACACATTACTATTTTAACGTTGACGTTTAAAAAAGTTGTATTGTCAGGTTGACAGTTTACAACGCTTTCGAAAATGTTTGGGAATTTTAGTTATTTAACCGTTTAGGTAGTAGAAAAAATAGTATATACACCGCGGTAGAAAAGACCACCATAGCCCGCACGCCTTGTAACCCTCGGTGTTCCGCAATCTTGGCATTTGGTCTATGCTGATAGTCTTCCCAACTTTGATGTATCATAAGGGGTTCAGACCCAGCTGGTTTTTCGTAACTCTTTTGTTACGCCGGTCTTCCTTTTGTAGCCTCTACTGGGCCTGAGGAAAGCGCGGATCTGCTTGCTAAGCGGACATATGTAGCGGCACTAGTTCGGACCCGGCTCATTTTTCGTAGCTTTTTTGTTACGCCAGTCTCGACTTCGTTGCCGGGGCCGGTCAGCACAGAAGTGCGGGACTCGTCATTTCAAATCATTTGGTTACTTCCACATTACTATAAAACTGCCACTATCCTGTAGTTTCTACGCGTAACATGGAACATGTTTGTGGAACGATAATGTGGGAGTTATGCGGACAACTTTTGAAATTTCCTAGGAAATCGTTCTGTTAGATACGGCTTTATTTCGCAAAAGAAGACAGATATACTCTACAATAATATAGCCTGATTATATACCTATATATATATAACCTTCCGGGTGATCGGCTTGTTCATTTCTCCGAAAAATCTGAACTGACCCATACACACACACTTTTTGATATCTATATAAGTATATATTAATGTACATAATACATATTTTTATTGTATTATTTACATAGAGAATATGAAGTGTTTCTAATAGAGTACATTATGAATAATAAATTTAAATTACTTTGATCGCTTAGGTTAATATAAACAAGAAAGCGAGTGACATTTTTATAAGAATCTTTTCGGCCCGTTTTCATATTATTTATTTGGAGATCATCAATCTCCTTCCAACTATTTGCTGCCCATCGATAAATGAACGAAGTGTAATGGCCCATTTCGGTATCCCCGCCCAATATTGACTCTTGTGGATTTCTTCGTAAATTAATAGGTGACTTATAGCAACATACCCCAATGAGAATCAAGTCCAATTAGTCGGTCAGAGGATTTAAAAATTTTTTTTGGAATTTGGTTTAGCGCAATGGCCTCAGAAGTGTCGTTATCATTGGTCACCTCGAACATAACTACTTCACCTGGAATGTATTGAGTTATAGTCGATGAGTAATAATCGCCTTGCATGCACTCATCGCCATGGGGACTCGTGCTAGCTTGTGTTTTCTAACTCAAGTTCATGCATGTTGACGTGCGGCTGTAAAAATGCGATTTCACGTCCTAGGTACATAATGTACTATTAAATGACGAGTCCCGCACTTCTGTGCTGACCGGACCCGGCAACGAAGTCGAGACTGACGTAACAAAAAAGCTACAAAAAATGAGCCGGGTCCGAACTAGTGCCGCTACATATGTCCGCTAAGCAAGCGGATCCGCGCTTTGCTCAGGCCCAGTAGAGGTTACAAAAGGGAGACCGGCGTAACAATAAAGCTACAAAAAAGTTACGAAAAACCAGCTGGGTCTGAATCCGTGCCGCTACTGTGAAGGTTCAAGCTAGCGGATCCGCGGTTTTCTCGGACCCGGCTGAAGCTGCATATGCGCGACCAGCGTAACAAAAGAGCTTCAATCGAGCTACAAAAGACCCACCGGGTCTTACGTGGTTCCGCTACACAGTGCTCGCTTCCAAAATTGCGGACGCAACCTCGCCAACAAATCCAAAAGAAACCATAAAATAAACCCACTTACCTTATCGTACCTTACTGCAATGTTACTACCATAATAATCAACAAAATAAAAGAACAAAATAAAATCGAGTACCGAAGCTTTAATGCCACCAGAATACGTACAAAAGCACAAGACTACACAAACACATTAAAATTTCCTGCAATAAATATAACTATGTACCTTTATCACAATTCTAATTAAAGCATCGCCATAGCTTACGATCTCGTGCAAGTGAAAAGCTAACAGTGAAGTCCTACCGATCTAATCAGCCACCACGCTTGCCTCGAGCGACAGAGCGGGGCGGGGAAACTTCTTCTGCACTCACACAAAAAACTGTCTGTCAGAAGTCTGCAGAAGCAGCCTTTACCGAAGGGGGATGGATGAACTCATCGTGTCGGACTCCTTCCACTTGCACAGCTATCTTTATCTTTACGGCTCCCAAGGCAAGCTCGTGAGAGAGAGACGACAGACGTTGGAAAGACTAATGAAGAAGTCGAAATAAAAATACTCGTTTACCGAAAGATTTCCACCGTTTGTCAATTGATGAACAAATGGACAGCTGTCAGCAGCTACATACGAATTTTGAAGTTCTTTTCGAAGAATGGTATGGATACCCCTAACTAGTCTTAGCGTATTGTTAGTTTGACAGATGCCGTAATTACTCCTGCTTATTTGTTCTAACTATTTAAAGAAACCTTTATGGTATGGAAGTACACAGAAATGCAACGCCTAATTCTTTGTATTGATTTGGAACAGGTTTCTCATGCATATATTTCCATAACACTTTATTTGGATAACCGTTGCTTCACAACAAATTCATATAGTAAAACTAAATCCAATTTTATCTCATTCGACGGTACAGTCTACTAGTGAACGAGTTTTGATCGAAATTCCAGATTCACATTACAGTGTGCTTTTTAAAACTTGCCTTTTGCTGTAAAATACTGTAATGGAGCGGGTTATAATAGTGGACTGGGGTAATAATGGAAAAACCTAGTAAAATATTTAAATTTACCGCTTCACACTTTTCGTTGGCGGTAAACATCACTTCCATGTGAAGTACGGTAAGTTAAAATACTTAACAAAATATTTTTGTTTGAAAATGTTTCTATGTCTAAATTTAACATGCAAGTTGAAGTCTCTGCTCACAACAATTAACTTTAAAAATCAAGTTTACTATTTAGAAGTAAATTGAATATTAGAGGTTGTTATCCAATATTGAGGTTATGTATGTAGCAAATTCGAGGTTTTCTTTTAAAGCCGGTTTTACACTGGTTTTAGTCTACTATTACCCACACAAATTTAAACTTTGGTTGTAATAGTGGATGTACGAGTTTAAATTACGTGTATAATAGTGGAAGCTCCCAAAATCATTTATTTATTTCAGAAACATGCCTAGAATATATAAAAGTAAAAACAAGCGAGTGAAATATGATTATGGGGCTCTGCAGATAGCTTTAGCAGAAGTAAAACGTGAGCATACCTTAAGAGATGTAGCCGAGAGGTATAATATTCCGAAATTCACTTTAGGAAAATATAAAGAGGTTGAAAATATTTCAAATATCCATGTAGGTGCTGGCAGAAAAACAAAATTGCCAAAAGAAGACGAACATGCTTTAGCAAAATACATTTATGAAAGTGGTAAATATGGCTACGGCTTAACCAAGGCTGAAATGTTGCGATTTGTAAAAGAGTTCTGTGAGGCTACTGAACTAACTTGGAATGAAATAGGGCCTGGTCGCGAGTGGTACGAAGAATTTATGAAAAGGCACCCTCAGATTTCTGTTCGTAAAGGTGAAAGCATGAGTTCACAGCGTTTGAGGGGAGCAGATCCATTCCTAGTAAAAGAGTGGTATCAATTATTACAGAGATTATATGAAAAGGAGAACATTTCTGCTACAGATGGACACCTTGTATTTAATTGCGATGAGACAGGGTTTTGCCATGATCCGAAAGCTGTAACACTTATTGCACCCAAAGGACAAAAGAGAGTTTCGAAAAACATTGCAGGCTCCGGCAAGAAGGAACACCACTGTCCTAGCCTGTGGAAATGCTATAGTGGTGAAAAGCTCCCACTCTTTATAATTTTTAGAGGCAAATATGTTTGGCAGAACTGGATATCTAATGAACATTATCCAGGTACTTTGTACACAGCAAAAAAAAGGATGGATGGAAGGTGACCTGTTTTTTAAATGGTTTACAGATGTTTTCTTACCTTTTGTAAAATCGATTGAAGAAAGGGGCGTTAAAAAAGCGATCCTGATATATGACGGTGCAAGTGTTCATACCAGTTATAAGTTATCTAAATCTGCAATAGATAATGGAGTCATCTTGATAAAGTTACCTCCCAATATATCTCCTTACATGCAACCTCTTGATAAATGTGTGTTTAAACTAAATAAGACAATGTGGAACAGGTTAATGATTGACTTCAATAGAGAATTTCCTGGAAAATTATTGCCCAATGAGAAGTTCTCTAAAAAAATTAAAATAATATGGGAACAAACCTTTAAATCGGAATATTTCATTTCTGGATTTAGAGCCACCGGACTTTTTCCAGTAAATTTTAAAAAGTTCCTGTAAAATTTAAGAGATATGAAAGCAGAGATCAAGAGGTCAATACTAACAACCCAGAACCAGATCAAAACCCTACAGTGGAGCCAGTAGCAGGACCATCAAAATTCGAAGATTTCATAAGGACAAAATTAACTGAAAACCTGTCATAAATAGCTCCTGAATCTAAAAAGAGAAAAAGGGTAACTGATAATGTAGGAACTGTATTAAATCTACCACTGCTCTGAAAATACTTAAAGATATGGAAGATAAGGAAAATGAAAAACCCAAGAATAAAGGTAAAAAGCAGCTAAAGGAAGAGACTGAAAAAATAAAAGGTCGACCGAAAGTAGTAGTAAAACGTTAAATCCGAAAACTATCAACTTCATCTGAATCTTCAGGAGCTGAAATGGTTTTAGAAAGCGAGTTTGAAGGAGAAGAGTTCAGTGAAGATAAAAATGAAAATGTAGAAGAAAATGTTATAAATGGTTGTGCAACTGTAACTGTAAACAACACCCACCGTGGTAGTTTTCTTCTAGTAGAATTCATATACAATCGCAACACAGAAATAATCTATTAAAACATTCGTTGCTCAAATTTTAGATTCAAATTTGAATGATCAGTATCGAATCAGTTGTTTACGAAACTACAAAGGAAAAAAAATACATATGTATTCCCCCAAGTACTCGATATAAACATAATTGAATATATTCAAATAAAATCTTTACTACCCTAACCAAAAATTTATAGAGAACGCCATATTTTTTCTAACGTAGGTTAGATTAGGTATAAATTGTACGTTTTAATTTCCTTCAAATATACAAATGAATACACCTACTTAATGTTTTTTTTGTGTTTTATATCTACCTTTATTACCTATGTCTAAAACAATTATTCTTTAAGACAAATGCAGCTCATAAGGTTTCTTTATAAAAAATAATATTCAATTTAGTGATGAATTTGGTGCCTTTGTTTATTTAAACATACATAACTTTTTAAAATTTACTGTGCTTCAAATGAAACAAAAAGCTGTTAATTGTGTACGTTTAGGGCATGTCTCTTATTACCTGCAATGAATGAACAATGAATTAAGACGCAAATGGCAGAGTAAGTCTACCATTACCTCCTGGGGGAATAGTGGAAAACAACACAAAAAAATTTACTTTTATCTACCGATTGAACAGTAAAGTCTATTCAATTAAAGATGTACTTTTTGGAGTCATTCATCGAGGTAAGTAATTAATTTGATTACAATAAGCGTGTCCACTATTAGCCCTTAAGTCCACAATTACCCTCCGCTCCCCTACCGAATTTTGGGACTTAAAAACAACTACCGCTACTTGTTCGTGAATTTAATTAAGAATAGTGATTGGTTTGAATACACAAAAATTCGAAAACTTCAGTCCGATAACTATCATTCATTGTATATCACCTTCGGAAAACTTTTGTAATCAGCACTACAGTTATTTCTCAACGCAGAAATACGTACGGTATAGGTAATATTTTTGTGTAATTTAGCTAATTATTTTATTGCGATCCAACTACTGTTGCAATTGCAATTTAATCTGCCAGCTTTGCATACTACATCTCAATTAGCATTAACTCACAGGCTAAGTGTTATTTAGGACCACTAATTATTGCAATGTGCATAGCTTGTAACAAGTTCAATGTGGGAATTGTTATATAGTGTTTGACGACTCATCAATATTAACAATTCGCTCCATGTGGATGTGTACATCTAAAACAAAATAGCCTTCTCTAATTTGGCAGTCCAGCCCACATTATGTGAAGCTGAATTTGCACGTTGTTATTGTAGACTGTACTGAGTGAAGGAGGCAATTTTAAATTGTTTGAGAAGTCAATTCACTTCTTCACCACACTTGCATTTGAATTAGAATGCGTTTACGAGGCATGTGGTCGTTATGAAAAAACGTCACAAGGGGCAGTCCATGAAAGATCCAGTCATAACAGTACAAGAAAGGATACCCATAATACTCGAGAAGAGAATTTCAGACCAACTCGGCTTGACTCTACACAGATGTCACTTGCTAACCATAAATACATCGTGCGCAAAGTACTGATTAATATTTGAACTTTAAACCGGTAGCGAACTTTACAGTCTACACATGCAGCAGTCATTTCGGCCAATATTTTCTACCAATTTCGAAAAGTATTTATTCATATAAACAAGGGTTTTCTTGTTTTTATGTTATAGACAAAGTCTGTGCATGGGGAGTACGAGGTACTTTAGACACCAACTACTATGGTCATATGGTAGAAGTCCTACTACCAATTTTGCCGAAACTAACGAGTTCCAACCCTGGCAAGGGACCTCTTACATGCTACTGATAGTAGTAATATGGGACCCACGGCTTTACATCACTTCCGAATGTTGGCATTTATAACGTGGCTGAGGCTAAGCCTTATCAGGAGTTGAGTAATGCTGGTTTAAGAGGAGAAAGTTAATAAAGATGTGCTTTGGCTAGCCCGAAGAGGGGCGTGGATCTCGATCCAGCTTCAGCGTAATCGTGATGTAATTCAAATAACAGCCAGGGCGCCAAGAACCTAAAATTGCCCAAAGCACAACGAGAGGCACACACCATTGGTCCTAAACAGCGGATGCAACCTCACCAACAAATCCAAAAGAAACCATAAAATAAACCCACTTACCTTATCCTCCCATATTCAACTCATATTATTAATTATTGTCTTCTTAACAATACTTACCCAAAGGACTGGAAAAAAGCTGTTGTAATCCCTTTCCCTAAGATTTCAAATCCTACTGATTAGAAACATCTAAGGCCAATTACTATTCTTCCGACGTTATCAAAAATCATTGAAAAAGTAATACACATACAGTTAAGGCATTATCTAAATAAGTACCATATTATTCCAGAATGTCAATAGGGATTCAGATCGGGACATAGCTGTGCAACTGCGCTCAGGAACATTACAGATGACTTGCTTGGAGCCACAGACCAAAATAAAATTAGTATTTTAATTCTACTGGACTTCAGTAACTTACAGTCATAATATTCTTCTGGCTATCTTAAAACATATACGACATTCACCTGATGCCTTAGCCTTGTTTCGCAGCTATTTGTCTGATCGTTTTCAAAGAGTAGGGTTGCCTAGCGGTTTATCTGATTGGAGAGTTGTAACACAGGGTGTTCCGCAAGGTTCCATACTGGGAACCTTGTTATTTACCATCTACACTCACAGCTTCTGCAATCCACTACAAACTTCTAAAATACATATGTACGCAGACGACACCCAACTGTATCACTCCTTCAATTTTGATAATGCTATCCAAGCTCTGAAAGACATAGAACGCGACATAAATTATATCTCTGCAGTTTCATCTAATCATGCATTGCATATTAATCCATCTAAATCGGTCATTCTGCTTTTTGGTAATGCGCACAAAATATCTCTGATAAGGGAAATTATTAACCTTTCAATTAATGGCACACCTATACCGATTAAGGATGAAGCTAGGAATCTCGGATTGATGATGGATAATACATTTAAATTTGTAACTCGTGTTTCTAATTGTATAAAACGCGCCTACATAAATATCAGGCTTATTTTTCTTCATCGTCATAGCCTATCAACTAAAATTAAAACCATGTTATGTGACATGTTAGTCCTGTCTCAGTTGTTGTACTGTGCTGAAGTGTATGGGCCTTTAATTTCCTATGACAGTGTTCAAAGAATTCAGAGAGTTCAAAATGCTTGCATAAGGCTTATATATGGTATTAGAAAATATGACCACGTATCACATAAACTTGTTGATTTAAAATGGCTAAACATGCAGAATAGAAGACTGTTGTTGACGGCCTGCTCATACCACAAAACAATAATTGAAAAACAACCTGCTTATTGATATCATAAAATCACATTTCGAACAGATGTGCATTCCCTAAATTTAAGATTTAAAGGAACAATCACTCCGCCCCTACACCGAACAAATCTATATGACGGTGTATTTTCACATAACATATCTGAAGTTTATAATAACCTAAATTATGACATAAAAAATGCGTCATTGCCGATATTTAAACATAAATTACGCCAGTTTCTCTTACTTAACCAATAATATTCGTTCTTTTTGCCTATTTTCTTTCTTTCTTTTCTAGAATGGGATATCAATTATAATTATTATATACATACCTGTAGCCTTCCTGTTACATCAAAATAGATTTTAATTTAGTTTAGATGTTTCACTAAGAGTAGGCATGTATCAATACTTTTTGGAGAATACATTGATTCAAGAGTATAGTGAAAGAACAAAACATTTTTTTAAACTTTATCCTTGTGATTCTCACATATTATTAGTTACGCACAGACAAGAAATGATTTTTTTAAATTTAATATGTGGAATAAGTGATTTATTATTATTATTATTATTATTATTATTAAACCTTACTGCAATGTTGCTACCATAATAATAAAAAAAATAAAAGAACAAAATAAAATCGAGTACCGAAGCTTTAATGCCACCACAATACGTACGAAAACACATGACTACACAAACATTAAAGTTTCCTCTGAAAAATATAACTATATACCTTTATCACAATTCTGATTAAAGCATCGCCATAGCTTACGATCTCGTTCAAGTGAAAAGCTAACAGTGAAGTCCTACCGCGCTAAAGTGTTTCTTCAATTAACCGATAAACTGGGCTCCTTAAGCTCAGGATGAGTTCAGGGGTGAGAAGTTACGTTTGATCTAATCAGCCTGAATTGAAATAGCACATGGGTCTCGTTCCAGCCAACAGGCAAGTCTAAATTACTAGGCGCAAATAGTCGGCAGCGAAGAGGGCCCTAAATTGAGTGTGTTATATAAAACGCACAAGACAAAGCTGTGATAAGCTATTGCTTAATCGCGCCGTTCCCGGTACCGCGGAGGCCTCGACAGTGGAGATACGCTAATCGGTGCGCTTAACCGCAGCTCTCATGTAATTGGGAAAGATAATGCTACAAGGTTTTCGCTAGCAGGGCGCTCTTAAAATGAGTTGTGCCAAATAAGTCCCATTTGCTATTTTTACAATTATTATCAGAGGCAATAAAAAGAGGTATTCAGCGGCGTAAAGCAACTGAAGGTTGCTTCACAATCAAACAGCCGCGGCAATACAAAAAGGCAAATGTATTAGCATAAAGCAACTGAAGGTTTAGTTGCAATTCATTAACAGTAGCGATACAAAAACAATCTAATAGCGTAAGGCAACTGAAGATTGAGTTGCAATTCATTAACAGTAGCGTTACAAAGGCAATCTAATAGCGTAGGGCAACTGAAGGTTGCGTTGCAATTTTTTAACAGTAGCGTTACAAAGGCAATCTAATAGCGTAAGGCAACTGAAGGTTGCGTTGCAATTCATTAACAGTAGCGTTACAAAGGCTTAAGCGCGCAGGCACGATACGAAATGCTATCAGCACATCCAGGTGGAACGGCGGTCACCAGCTGGAGCTCGCGGTATGGCCGTGAACGGATTCAATCACTCCGCGTACAAAAAACGTCTAACCTTGAACCAGGAGCGGGTCCTGTGGCAACTATCTCGTCTCCTCCACGTGGTCTTCGAGAGCTCGCTGACAAGGGACCACGATGGATGCAGAGGCGGCGACTGGATCAATGACGAGTAGCGTTCATTGACGAAGGATGCCAATAATTAGACGGTGACAGAACAAAAGAAAAAAAGCCTGAAATGGAAGCTAAACGTCAGCCCATCGGCCACAAAAAGACTAGCAAAGCCAGCTTACGAATTTTAAACGGCCTGGAGTTTTCTACTTCTGAACTATCATTCATTCCTGGTTCCCCAGAGAGGTGCATGTAACATAATTAACACTAGAATCCAATCACGCACCGGATATTATGTGAATTTTTCGGGATAATTCCACTTAACAAGTGTCACCAAAAAAACGGAGCCACGAAAAAGCAACTTGAAGTTCGGAAGAGGATTTAGAAATGCCCGTTTTCCAAAATGGAAGCCGGAAATTGCATTAAATGTACATGTGCCGAAGAAGCGCATGCACTGCAATTTCAAAATGTAAGAAATCCCAGATAGGCAACCTAGTACGAGTGTAAGCACCGAGACGCGAGCATAGTTGCCGGGCGTTTAATGAACAAATTGAAATGTATTAAAAGATATTCGACCCGTCACACATTGTCTAGAAGTCTTCATTACAGTGGCTATATAAGGACATTGTGGTAAATTTTTAACCGGTAGCCATTTTGAGTCATTTTTGCTATAGCCAGTCCCGGTCTGCTGTATTGTACGACAAACGTCACCCTGCTAAATTATGTTATAAACGTCATTTTATACGGACTAGACATATGTGAGGTTCTGAGATACTCGTACTTGACTGAGCGCTCTATACCCACGAGTAGACATTTCAAATTGGTTTAATGTGAGGTGCTTTAATGTGCAGGGTCGTTTAATTTTTGAAATTACGTTTATGTCGATGCTAATACTTAATTAATTTATTATAGTCCTTCCATATACAGTGTACGTTTGATTTTTTAATCGTTTTTTGATCAGTTCTCTGTACTTACCGTAAAAGACGCTATATAACTTCCACAAGTCTCTATTTACAATTTACTGCGTTTTTGTCACAAAACTGTTGTAAAAAGTGAAAAATTTGGATTTGACTTGGAAGTGTCAATAATAGTACAGTGTTAAACGTCAAGAATCGTCGCCGGCGGAATATCGGAATATAAGGTAATGTGTCTTTTCTTGTCTTCTTTATTGTGTTTTTGTACAATAGAAAAACGAAGGTAGGCAACATTTTGAGTTGGTCGACACAGAGGCTACGTACAAAAACTCAACAACAGTTTGTTTTTTATATTCATAGAGTAGAACATTGAATGTTACATAGTCCATAAATTCTCTTTGCCTTGATGTAATAATCTTTGTCATTAAAACCATTGCGCAATTTTCCAAAAAAGTATTTTATTTTAACTCATTGACATTTACTTAAACGAAAATTCAGCATTCGCTTATACAGAAGACTGTAGAATTTTATGAGAATTATTTCGTTCCACCTGATATTGGGGCTACTTTAAATAATAAATGGCTTAAAAGGAATTCTGTAGGACTATGTGTAATTTTTTGAACGACCCAAGATGGCGGATATCTCAACATGCAATCAGAAAGATGACCAAAATTGGCCACACTGCCCTTATACCGTGTGAATAATGTAAGATTATACATTGGCAACTTTCTTTTAGCACTAATCAAGTTAACAATGCTAGTAACAATTGTTGGTTTTGAAATTACAATGAAATAATCCAGTTTCAATTAGTTTTTATGGTCACTGTGTTGTTATTTTGTTTACAAACACCATAGTAACATTAAGTAAATGCCCTATGTCTAATTTTGCATAATTCAGCCATGTACAGTCTTACATTATTCTCACTGTATAGATAATGTCATCTGCATTTTTTATTTCTAAAAACTTCAGCGGGACTGAGAACCAAACTCGCGACCCCAGTACAGTAGTCAGAATGTTTAACCCGTGAGCTACTGAACCCGACTACTACTATGGGTAGTTAATGATGATTTTATTTGAGATTTTCTGGATATTTCGCTACATTGTTATTAATACGCACAAATTGCACATTATCGTGTTTTGTAGTTGTACTTTTGTATCTTCTACATTTGTATTTAATTCCTCCTATACATCGCTAACTGCAAAGACCAGCGTTCTGTTCACATTTTATTTGCCTGGGTTATCCTGTATTGTGTTCCACCTCCCCACAATTTCTGTAAGTCTTTTACAATTCCTGTTATTATTGGTACGTCGGTACAAACTTCCCCTGAGGTATATCTACTCGTTGTAAGTCTCGGTGCCCAACATGTAGTTTTTCCCTTTATTACGTCGACACAGGGCTATCCCTCCTTACCACCTTCCCACTTTTTCTCAAAATGATTAGAATATCTGATAATTTTGCTTTTTCCTCGTTTACCTTGTAACCACTTGCAGTATCTTTTTCGTTGTACGAAGTAGATCGCTTTTTCAAAGTCAACAAATGAGAAATAGTTTTCTTTGTTGTTCTAAGGACTTTTGTATTATTTATTTTATTGTAAAGATGTGATCTTGCGTACTTCTACATTTTTTTAATCCACTTTAAGAATTTATCTAGTGTATTTTTTACGCTTGCTTTTAGTTGTCTACCAATTTTTTGTTCAGAAACATTTTTATTCATGTGTAATAGCGTTTAGTTTTTGAGATTTCTTCTGATTTGAAATCCCATTTAATACCTGCTCAACAAAATTAGGGGAACACTTTTTTAGCCGTGCAGAAATTTTCAAATTAAAGGCAGACGCAAGTATCAACTTTAGTATATTGTTCTTTCAATATTACTTAACAAGATACAAACAAAAAATGTGCTGTATTTTAACGGTTTTCTTCAGTACCACCAAACTATTGAAAATACCACCAAAATCGAAATGTATTTCATCACTTAAAATGTAATGGAACTTCTGTTAGCGCCCGAATAGCGAGTTTTAGTAGCCCGTGTGCCTTCCATTAGCATCAATGACAACCTGGAATCGTCGAGACATCTTACGAATAAGACGTCTTAACATGTCTTGTGGTAAATTTCGTCATTCTTCCACAAGACCCTCAGCCAACCCCCGAAGAGTCTGAGGTGCAGCAGGATGCTTCCTAATACGCCTGTCGAGTAAATCCCAAACGTGTTCGATGAGATTTAAGTCGGGACTCATGGCTGGCCACCCCATCACTTGGATTTCTTGTTCCTGGACAAAGTTTGTTGTTAAATTTGCGGTATGTACTCTACAATTATCCTGTTGTAGGATGAAGCCATTGCCGAAATTGTTCGCAAATGCCACAACATGTTTTTGAAGAATCGTCTCAACATAAATTTGCGTGTTGAGACGTTGGGGAACGACAACCAAGTCGGTGCGACCGTCTATACTGATGCCACCCCATACCATGACCGATCCAGCTCCGAATCGGTCCACTTCCTGTATACACACCGCAGTATATCGCTCTCCAGGACGTCTATACACTCGTATAAGTTGTATACGACCATCGCAACGAGTTAGACAAAACCGCCACTCGCCAGTAAAAAGCACAGACCTCCAGTGTCGAAGTTGCCATTGCACATGTTCGCGAGCGAAGTTTAGACGGATAACTTTGTGACCCTGGTCAAGGAAGGAGCTTGCACAGGCCTGCAAGAAGTCAGATTGACTTCTTTGAGTCATCTTCTAACCGTCTGTCACACCAGTGGAATTTTGGAGTAGATTTTGTAGCTCATGAGCAATAGCAGTTTGTCGGCGAAGACAAAATTAACAATAGACCGGTCGTCCCGAGGGGTAGTTTTTCTTTCACGGTCTTGTCCAGTTCTCCTGGAATATCTACCCGTTTATCGGTACCCATACCAAGCTCTGCAGATAACATATGGAGTCGTTTGAAGCTGGTTAGCTACATACAATAGATCGACCATCTTCAAGCAAAGCAACAGCCCTCGCGACTTCAATGTCACTTAAATAACGCATTTTGGACTCAGAAGCAGTGAGAAAGTTAAAACTGACGTTTCCTATGCCCAATGATAATTTGATAAGTTTCGGATGTTTGCTTTGTGGTCAAAAACCACTTTGTTTTGAGATTTTCTTTACATTTTGTCGTCTACTGAGAAAATGAGCAAACGAATCACCGTAATTTTTTTGCACTTTGTCAGTACAAGTCTAGAGAATAATATAACAAGAAAATATCCTGCTTCTATTAGTTTCCGGAAAATTTATAAGCGTTCAAAAAAGTGTTCCCCTAATTTTGTTGAGCAGTGTATATTGAAGAAAACTTGTAATCCTGTCTCTATGATATTTTCATCATGTCTGATGTAATTATGTATTATTCTTGTGTTTTGCATTTTTAAATACCTTATTACTTATTTTTTTGTATTTGCTGACGTCTGTTATTTCTTTTTTGTCAGTTTCTTTTATATCCGTCGGTTTGCCTAGTAATTTAACAGTGGTACTTGATTTGTGCATACTCTTTGCTTATCATGTAAGTTTATGTACATAATATAGTTTTTACAGAGTTCTTTATTACTTGCAATGAATGCAACCGCTTGCTTTCAATCACAAATTAAAATTTAAATTTGAAAAATCCTTTCTATCTATCTATTACTTGTTTCTTTCTGTCAGTGCCCACTTATTTATATCTGTAATAGAAGTTATGTCGTCTACGTTATTTTTTCTTAACAAATTATTTCCAATTCGTATTCTATTTTGCGAACTCTTTGTTCTTTATACAATTCACAGTTTCCCGTAGTTACGTTTGCTAAATAACTATCATATGACTTCAAAATTTACAAATCTCGCCATTGCTTTTAGACCAGCGGATGGTGGATTTTATTTCTTAACACCTCAAACTCTAGGGTTACGGGCGCTCCACTTTACAAAATTCAAGCAACTGTTACGTAGTTAGCAACGTGCGCCTCGTAGCTATTGCGGTTTGTTTTTGAGTACAGTGCCTTTATATAGACAGTGGCGACAATGCAACCAAGCCACACCCCCGCCGCCATATTTAGGCAAATTTATAACGGGTGTTCATTTAAATCCGTAATCAAAGTCGACTGTGATATGTGTTTATGTTTGACAGTACTGAAAATATTTGAGATTTGCAGGTTAAGATTTGCGTCAGTCTGTGTCAAATAACAAACAAAACCTAACCTGCTAACCTCGAATTTGACATAGACTGACAATACACTTCAGTACTGCCAAACGTATAACACGTATCACAAGCGATTTAGGCACCCCATTGTCGCCACTGTCTATATAAAGGCACTGTATTTTTGAGGTATCCGTAGCGCACTCTCTGAGCGCGTGGTTCTACTGGTTAAGGTGGCAACGTCGCCTGCGTACATATACAAAGCCTGCCAGCTAACCTGTTTTGACATTTATTACAATAGTTCACATTTTGCCAATTGGCGCTAGTTGACACAATTTGACGTTTCAAATTTTAAAACTTGTGTTTGGTTAAAACATTTTTGAAAATGTATTGTTGTATTCCTTCGTGTGGAAATAGGGATAAGAAAAATTTCTCCTGTCACGAATTTCCATCAATTGTGGAAAATTTTTGTAGCTGGATAAAGGCTATCATGCAAGGGGAAAATATGAAACGAATCAGTGATGTGGTGGATAAAAATCCTGTATAAACATTTGCACAAATTTCTATTTGCTAATTGTGTTAAGAGCGGCTAGTTATAATTTTCAAATTTCGTGCCAAATAGGTTTTGATTTAAAGTTAAGCCTTTCTGCATCGGTAGCGGTTTGTGATAGAAATTTAATTTTAAACGACTATTTAGTTATTGTCAACGAAGGATAAATGTATGATAAATTAGTAACTTCAAATCGTAATTTCTATTTAAGATTACTTTGAACCTCCTAGTGAGAGATCAAAGGTGTGTTCATTGCACTTCGCTGCCACTGAATATTTTCTTGATTCATGAGGCAGACGCAACTTGAAAAATAATGAGATTCCAAAAATTAAAAAAAACAGGTAAGATATACATATACACGATAAAACCATGCTTTTACTATATTTATATTTTAATCTAGATCTAATGCCCCCTCCTATTGTTGTTCCACATGCTCCTGTGCTTATTCCAAGCAATGAATCCCGAATGGTAAACAAATAGATCTATGTGTATTTTTTAATTTTGAATCTTCATTTCTCCTTGTAACAGAACCTTAAGGTCCCTTGTGAAAGTCAGTCCTTAATAACCAAAAATCAGAAACTTACCTTACTGTGTGACAAGTATAAATCTGAAATTGGACGCTTAAATAATCAGTTAAACAGTCAGTCGGTGAATATTTCTTTATTATTATTAAATACATACATCAGTAACTTATTTTAATAGAAAAATGATATTGCAGTACAAGTTAATGTTCAATGTGGTGAGACAACACAGCTGCAGAGAGAAAATGCGTTAATGTTGAGAAAGAATGAAATAATTAATGAGAAACTTCAAAATTTCGTTTTTTTACCGTTATATAAATGTTTCGAAGAAATTAAAAACCCTTCAGGAAGATGCAAACAATAATAATCCTAGGGCTATATTCGTTTTAGATCAAATACACAATTATGGCCTTAAGTCTCCAAGATGGCCAGAAATGACCATGCGAATGTGTGTTGCTTGGAGGATCTCATCTCCGAAAGGCTACGAATTAGGTAGACGATATTTCATTCCAGCCCCTTATCGTTCTACTATACAAAAATTAGTTTGCAGTCCTATTCATATACTAATCACATTTTTCATTAATAAATAGTACAGTAAAATTGTCGGAAAATACCCCGTCACCTTAAAAAAATTGGCCGCGGCGATTCCTCTTGCCCAGTGGTTTAGGGTCATTAGACAAGTGTAAAACCAAAAAGGCGTCACCCCACCACTTGCCAAACAGCCGCCATCTTGATAACAATTGAATTTGTTTTTTCTCGAGATCCATTGGTCGCACAGAAAAAGTTATTCAACAAAAAATGTTGGAAATAAAATTCTACACATTTTTGATCCTCGCCGCGATACCGAGAAGTTGGTATTTCAAACGGTAGAGGGCAACAAAGTTACCAAAAATCTGATTCCGCCATTCTAGCTCTGTGGGGGTGGTTTTTTCCGAAAATTGCGAATGTGAAAGGTGTAGTGCTTGAAAAAATATGCACGAATCTCTTTTAATAATGGGATTGATTTAAATAGTCTCCGAGTGACAGCCCTTCAAAGTCCGCGCAGCGTAGGAAATGTACGATATATTCCGGCGCCGCGAAGTAAACATTTCTCTTTTGCGAGATAAAATCGTCACGTCACTCAAGTAGTTTCAATGTGAATAGGTTTTTACGACCTACTGAAATTCTACACATTTTTGGTCATTGCCGCGATACCGAGAAATTGGTATAGGTAAAAGAAATGAAAATGATGGGAAAGGAGTATATGAGCCCAGAATGATATCATTTGGCTCAGATCCGTAAAGCTCTTAAATTTGCTGGTGTAATATTTATTACACAATATGATAATTGCAATTGTTTGTAAATTTTGCCACAGGAATGACCAAAATTCAACAAATTGACAATTCCTTTACCACGTGCCATTTCTGCAAAAATAATACAGACACCCGACTGTCTATATGTTATTAAACAACAAACAGCTTGTTTCACTTCAACTAAAACATGCTACGGTGAACGAAATTATATTTTGATCGTTTGGGCCAAATGAAATGAATCGGTAATTTATTTTATTCAATTTTGACAGTTTAAAGTGACATTATTAACTCCATTTACCTTCATAAACAGTCTATGATTCACAAGTGAAATAAAAGTGTTTTAATTCACTAGAGAATTAAAAAAGTTTAATTCATTAGAGAATTAAAAAAGTTTCAATGAAGAACAACATATTTTTATTATCTACAAATATTTACATTCAATTATTCTTTCTCTTTGTAGTGTGTAATATATAATTACTAAAATTTAGATCAAATCGACGATGAATGGGCAAATTTATATCTTAGTTTGAATATTTTTTAAATTTTTTATTAAAAATTTCG
Organism: Agriotes lineatus; assembly: GCA_940337035.1. Lineage (NCBI taxonomy): Eukaryota > Metazoa > Arthropoda > Insecta > Coleoptera > Elateridae > Agriotes > Agriotes lineatus. Next base: position 209,301 of record CALNHX010000435.1, on the reverse strand, counting down.
TCAAAATTGAATAAAAAGATATATACGCCACGTGAATTAAACATTTATTAACTCAAAGATATGATCCCACTCGCACTACGTGCTCGTGAGCTCAACATCTTTTCGTGAATAAACATATGTTTAATTCACTTGGTGTATAATATTTATTAAAGTTAGTGTTTCCCGACTACTTTTTGTAATTTGTTATTGATAAAGCTATTATAATACTGCTAAAACGTCTACAATTACGATATAGGAATATTGACCAAGAAGATTTTCTTTTGTGGGTACAAAATAAAGATACCGGAAAAATCTTAACTGTGCCAAATGATTTGATTCTGGGCTCGTATATTGAAAGTAATTTTTTTTTGCATAAACCCTAAGATATATTGTAGTCTACTCAGACACGTTTTCTTTTTTTGGAGCTGTTTCTTCGTCTTGGTTCGGAGCCTCGGACACAACCGAGTTATTATCGACCATGATAGAAATGTTGCTAAAACTTTTATTGAAAAAAGAGATCACAACTTGGTATAAACGCAATTTGAAAAATTCTTGGAAAAAATCTGTGAATACGATTGCGAGTGCTGTTTCGTGATTGTATTCTGATTAAAAATGGATAATAGTACGAGCGATAATGGTTTTCTTTATGTTAACCAAATGGCAGACATGGCATCTCGTTAGTTATAATAAGTGCGGGATATAAATAATTTACATCTCTCCACTTCTCCCCGCTGCGCGGACTTTGAAGGGCTGTCACTCAGAAGAGACTATTTAAATCAATCACATTATTAAAAAAGATTCGTGTATATTTTTCAAGCACTACAACTTTCACATTCGCAATTTTCGGAAAAAATCACCCCCACAGCGCTAGAGTGGCGGAAACAGATTTTTGGTAACTTTCTCGCCCTCTACCGTCTTAAATACCAACTTTTCGGTATCACAGCACGGATCAAAAATGTGTAGAATTTTATTTCCAATATTTTTTGTTCAATAACTTTTTCTGTGCGACCAATGGATCGCGATAAAAAACAAATTCAATTGTTATCAAGATGGCGGCTGTTTGGCAAGGGGTGGGGTGACGCCTGTTTGGTTTTACACTTGTCTAATGACCCTAAACCACTGGGCAAGAGGAATCGCCGCGGCCAATTTTTTAAAGGTAAAACGACAATTTTACTGTACTAAAAGGGCAGTGTTCACAATCGCTATCTATATAAACAGTTACGAAGAAAGAAATTTTATTATTAAATTGATTTAAGATGTTGATAATTATAAGACTAATACTATATGATGAACAGTATTAGTTTACCTTTGTGAGGTCATCCAATTAAAAATTACAGCCTTCACATTTTGTGAGCTTTCAATTATGTCTCGTTCTTCGGCAGCCTTTCTTTGCCCAATCCTGGACATAGGCCTCTCCACGCTTTTTCCAGCCACATCTATTCAGTGCCAACTGATGGCAGTTCCTGCCAAGCGTTTACCTTTATATCGTCTATCCAACATCTACGTGGACACCTCACGGTTCTGTTGTGATTGCGGTCTCCACTACACGATGCGTTTAGTCCACCTATCGTTTCATTCTCTTGCTATGTGCCTCACCCAATTCCATTTTAAATTCGCAATTCGTTGTATTACATTCTCTACATTCGTTCTTCTTCGTTTCGGAGGTGGTCCCGTAAGCTTACTCTTAACATAGCCCTTTCAATTTCTCTTTGTGTTGTTCTCAGCTAATTAGGCCATCAAAATCTCCTAAAATTATAACGTATTTGTACGGAACTACACAATAATCATGTATCTTACTTGCAGCAATTTTTAATTAGTTCACTACTATATTATCTATTGAAGCGTCAATTAGACAAACACGCAAACTATTCACCGTCGCCTGCGATGATCGTACCCGTAATTTAAAACACTGAACTCACGCTTAGATTACGCCATAATAACACTTTTTACGTGGATTTGCTATCATTTTCTTGAAGATTTTTAATTGACACATATTATAACCAATCTATGTTTGTTATCTGTCAAACGGCGTCAACCAGCGCCAATTTCATGAAGTAGCCATAATTTGCTTCTTACCGACATTCGGCTAGCTGGCAGGCTTCACTAAGACGCAGTTTTTGTTAATCAACGCAGGCGACGGATGGCAAAATTTGAAATATTTTGATTCACAATCAGTAGATGGCTCTGGCGTCAATTATTCTCCATGCAATGTAAGCCGCAAAGAGAGGCTAGTTCGTACCCTGTTTTGCCGCCTTGCTGTCCGAAAAACATATCATAATAGACCACTGCCAAAACATGACATTCAGAGAACAAATCAATATTATTATTTAAATTCCGATTTTTCCCTAGAATTTTGACGTGAGAGTTTCCCATTAAACAAAAAGACAACCGATTTCCTCCGTTTACCCTTGCTTTGCATCAATGTTAAAATACAAAATTAAAAATAACGACTTGATGTTGCACTTTTAAGTGAGGCGATTTTAGTTAACAAATTTAAGTACTACAATGCAATGACAAATTCAGTATTTTTTCATAAAGATTCAAAAATATTGTTAATTTTGAGTTAAGCAGAAGTTGAATAAAATTAGCAGAAAGTTATAAAGTTTATTGTCTCAATGTCTTAACTGCAGAATAAGAGTGTCAAAGTGTTAAAATGCAGGAAACAGACTTAACAGTATAATAATAAGTAATTCCATAGTAATTCTATGAATAAACATGGATACATCAACAGGTTTCCAAGTTTTGTTACAAATTCAGAACAATAAATTAAGTTTATCAGTCGAATTGATACGGAAAAATTTATTAAAGCAAGAAGATTTTAATACCGCTCATCTAAGTGATCTTGTATTTGGTCTCGATAAGCTTCCTCCTACACCTGTTTACATCAACCAGTCCTTAACAGCAGAAAATAAGAAGCTATTTGGAAAATGCCGCGAATACAAGAAGGCGAACAGAGTCAAGTATTTATGGATCCGGAATGGGAAGATATTTATGCGTGTTAATGACAACAGTAAAGTATTTCACATTTTTTCAGTGGACAGTCTCAGGGATGTTCACTAGTTATTTGGTGAGTGAATTCAGAATCTATCATGCTGATATGGGAGGTCTAATCACCAAAGTTTACCGTATTATATATTTTTGTTACTGTGAAAATTACGATCATTTTCATTTAAATAGAGTATTAATTGTTGTATTTACGCCACATAAATTTTATTTGGTTCCTTTACGTAAATTCATTTTATTGTTTATGTTTGGGTGTTACGATAGCGCTATTTATATAGATTTAGGCATGCACGTGCACATTTTGGGTTGTTTACACAGATTTCTAATATTATGTTATCGAAGTATAATGTTAGTTTTGTTTCGAAAAGAGATAACTAAATTATTATTTCTTAACAGGTACTGTTATTTTATATTATTATATGTACGCTATGTATTTATGTATTACAATTTTCCTTTATTTTATTTAGTAGCAAGTTTAGTGGTAAGGGATGACTGATAGCATCATAAGATTTGCTCATTTTAATGCACAATCACTATTGGCTGACTTTACAGAAATCAAAGAGTTTTTGCTGTCCAATAGCTATGATGTGGTGGGTGTGACTGAAACCTGGCTATCTCAACAAGTTTCTGATAATGCAGTTCATGTGAGAGGTTATACGTTTCTACGCAAAGATAGAGTTACTTGCACCTGGGGAGGTGGGGCAGGTATTTTTATTAAAAATTCCATAAACTTTTCTATACATCCATCGATACATACTCATACGGTTATTGAACAATTATGGATAAAATTGAAAATCAAACATACATGTTTAGTGTTTGGCGTGGTTTACAGAAGGCGGGAGTTTGGATATGCTGCGTTTTTAGATGCCTTGGAGGACTCCATCTCAACTGCTACACCTATTTCTGATGAAATAATATGTGTAGGTGACTTTAACATAGATATGTTGAATTTAAATGAGTCTGCTACTGTACAATTCACTTCTACATTAGACGCATTAGGATATAAACAAATTATTCAAGAGCCTACACGCGTTACAAAAACTAGTTCAACATTAATTGATCTAATTCTAGTTAATGATAGAAAAATAATTGAGCATTGTGGTGTAATTAATTTACATGGCATATCTGACCACAGCTTGATTTACTGTGATTACCCTTTAGCTGAAGAGTTATCTATAAAACCTTTCTTCTATACTTACCGAGATTTTAATCAATTTAATCCTGAACATTTCCATCTTGACCTTCAGTCAATCCCATGGAATACTATTTATCAATTAAATAATGCAAATAATAAGGTGCAGTTTTTAAATAGAAATATATTACATTTATTTGAAATGCATACAACAGTAAAGCAGGTTAGAATTACTAAAACAAAAGCTCCCTGGATGACAGAAAATATTAAATTCATGATGTCACTTCGAAATAAGGTATTATCTAGATTTAAAAGAACAAAAAATTGTGCTCACTGGGACTATTACAAGTCCTTACGTAATTATGTAACTTTTGCTATAAGACAAGAAAAAAAGGCGTATCTGGAGTTTCAGCTTAATAAACAGGGTCCTAAGGTATTATGGAAGGAATTGAAAACTACCAATATTTATCAAAAATCACAAGCTGCAGATATTCCCACACATCTAAACAATGCTGATGAAATTAATAACGCATTTATTAATTCTGTTAAATCTTTGAAAACAACTAATAACAATGATCTCTTGCATTTTTATTCAGCTAATAAGTTAAGAACGTTTGAGACCCCATTTAAATTCAAAGAAGTGACTGAGAGTGATGTAATGAGGGTCCTTCTTGGTATCAAGACTAACGCTGTTGGTGCTGATGGCCTTAGTATAAGAATGTTATGTCATTGCTGTCCTTATCTAGTACCATATATAACCCATATTTTAAACTATTGTATACTCCATTCTACTTTTCCTGATGGCTGGAAAGTTGCCCACATTATTGCTGTGCCTAAAGTTAAATTACCAACAGATTATAAGGATCTTAGGCCTATTAGTGTTTTACCTTGTCTGTCAAAAGTGCTTGAAAAGCTTATGGCGGTTCAGATTCGTCAGTATGTTGATCATCATGGTGTACTCCCTGAAACCCAATCTGGCTTCAGATCGGGCTTCAGCTGCACTACATCTCTTTTAAACATAACTGATGATATTCTGGCTGCCGCTGATAAAAATGAATTATCTCTAGCAGTAATGCTTGATTATTCGAGGGCTTTTGACACGATAAGCCATGAAGTACTGTTGAGTATCCTAGATTATATTGGTTTTGACATAACAGCTCGAATGTTCATAAAAAATTATCTTACAAATCGCTCTCAAATAGTTGTATTAAATAAAATAAAATCTAAAGCTTTGCCGTTAACACTTGGTGTTCCTCAAGGATCAATTTTAGGGCCTTTGTTATATATCATTTATACCTTCAATTTAAAAACATCTCTAGGATTTTGTGATTACCATTTATATGCAGATGACACACAACTATTAATCAAATTTAATCCCGATAAAGTAGATGATGTCAATGCTGAAGTTAATTTTGATCTTAAAAATCTTATAGAATATTCGGAAAAACATAATCTACAAATTAATGCAAGTAAATGTTATGTGATGTTATTTGGTAGGGCAAAAACTAGAGATGCTAATGTTAATAACATATCTATTAAAATAAGGGATATGTCATTGGAAATTAAAGATTCTTGTAAAAATCTAGGACTTATCATCGATAATAAATTAAGATTTAAGGAGCATATTTCTAGCAAATTACAAAAATCATATTTAAATTTAAAAATTATCTTTCAGAACCGATTTTCCTTGAATAAAAAAATAAAAACTGTGCTGTGTGAATCACTTGTGCTGTCACAATTCAACTTTTGCGATTCTGTATATGGACCTGGTTTGGATAGCAGTGATATTAAGAGAATTCAGCGTATGCAAAACTCCTGCCTGCGTTTAATTTTTGGTATTAGAAAGCATGAACATATCTCACACAAATTAACTGAAATAGGGTGGTTAAATATGACAAATAGAAGATGCTGCTAATTTATATCATAAAATTGTATTTAATAAAATTCCTTCTTATCTTTACAATAAAATAAACTTTAGATTTGATGTCCATAATCTTAATGTACGGAATAAATTTTTAATAACACCGCCGTTTCATAGAACTGCCTTATTTGAAAGATCATTTTCTTATAATATAGCCAGGGTTTACAACGCCTTACCAGGTTATTTAAAGCATTGTTCACCAAATAAATTTAAAACAATTTTTTTTAACATTTTGTTCGAAAAACAACATCAAAATTTATAACATCAAATAGTATAATTCAAATCGCGTTATCAATATAATCAATTTTAGGCAATTCTGTTCTTAATATAATTTTTTGCTCGTTTAAACTATTACTCTTAAACTATTACTCTCAAATCTACACACATATTGGCAACTTATTTAAAATCAGTATATCAATTAATAAATACTGCTGGCTCTCGTATTATTATGAATACTAATATAACATATATAAAGGGTTAAGTGGAAGAGCAGATTCCTATCTTCGGATTGTTATCTGAACTTCGCCCCGTTGGAGCGAATACGCAACTCTGTGATGCTGTTGGTTGTTCATTACTCGTAGTGTACTGCTGATATATTTTCTTTTCTTTATACTATATGTGGGTAATTATGTATTTGTTCCAATAAATGCCATTTATTATTATTATTATTATTATTAAATTATAAACTTTAGCAATGATAATTAACAAATTAAGAAAAAAATAGATTTAACACTCTCATTTTTGTATTTTTAAATTATGTTGAGTCCTAGCATTAATTATTTCCTCAGAATCTTTACACTTTAAGTTTCGTGGCACACGCTTAATTATCAATTAAGGCAATATGCAATCTTTATAAAATGTAGTTAGGCATGACAGCATTTTTTTTACGCCACAACTCTTTGTCGCATTGGATTTCTTCAATAAAAAGATCTTCTTCCAGAGTTGTGAAAACAATAAAGTAGCATAATTCTCTTTGGCATATATTGAGTTGATCCTGCACCTAAAATAATACTAGTTTTCTTAATCTTATACTATGTTATTAGAATTGAGAGCATTATCCTCTTTCAACTCAATTAAATACCTTGTAATGATACATTTCAAATGAAGGTTCCAACCTACTTTTTATAAGAAGAAACTTTTCACTTCCTTCGTTGCTTCTTCCAAAGCCAATTTTTTTCGGACCACAGATGGTGCACACTTCACTTCAACAAGCGCTTCCTCGCTTATTATACCTGCAAATGATGTCACAAGGAAAGTTCTCAAATTATTTGAAAAAGCATACTATCAGGACTGGCTGGTAAAAATCCATAATTTATGTCAACATATAAACCACTAGGTACCACAGTCAACTTCTTGAGGTGCATGACTTCTCTATAGCTATATTTTCATCAGCCTTGCCAAATGGTATGTCCAGGGTGTTCAATCAGGTGGGATATAAGATCTCCTTAACTGTAGTATGGCACGGGGTAAAAGAACGTCTTTTAATGATTTTGTCAAATTTTTAAGCCGTTAATTTGTCTTTCTTTTCAGCTTCATGAAGAACGTTTTCAAACTGGCAAGGGTGGCAATGGCAATTTTATCTCGTTGCTCTACCGAGACCTAATACATAGTAACAAGTTACATACTTTATGAACTTCATGAATATTAATGTTACTAAGTAAAGCACCGCAATGTAAACTGAGGTTACAGATAATACATACATATTACATAATAAATATTATACCTGAAACGATTTCAACTTTCTTTCACACTTATTTTCTAATTCTTACCCTTCCAGTTCTACGTCATGTGCTTGTGGACCATAATCTTCATCAGCAGAGGCACACTTACTAAAAGTTTTTTTCCACTCGGTTCCTTGTTGATTGGTAAATAACCTTCTCCTAGCTTGTCTTAACTCGGTTTGCCGTTTTTGGCGTTGTATATATTTTTTGGTAATTTTGCCTGGACTGTACTCTGAAAGTTGTTACGTGTAGAATGCGCCACCTGCCATAAATTTGAATTCGAATGCTATTTTCCCGCGCATTGTGCATTGGCATTTGGCCGTGACTTCTGGCGATAGGCTTTTATCTGGGAAAACCGTTGGCAGGCCGGGACTCGCTCTTCTTCGCTAGCATATCGAAGCGAGCAGTTCACTAAAAGTGCTATTCACTAGTTCGGGGATGCTTATATATGGTTATTTGGTTGGTTTGAATAAGTGGAGTTATGAAAACTCTCACGTCTTTGTGGATTGAAGCCCTCGAACTTGATTAAGGACGATTGTTTCCTTCGCTACGGCGGATTTATCAGTGTTAGTACACTCGAGCTGTTCTCTTCTGAGCCCAAAAACCACCTGGGGTGAGCAACTTTTTCGCGCTAGGAAGCCTGTCCGTGCTAGGCAAAATCTACGGAGCAAACCGCAATAGGCAGACTTTTGTTACTCGTTTTGGAATTCGTTCTGAGCTTTTGGGCCACGTACAGCAGGTCTTGCAAAGCGTTTTGTCGAGCCTCCACGGAACCGCTTTCTCTTGTCGCCAGCGCTTAGTTGGGGCACAAGAAGGATCCGCATTGTGGGGTATATTTAGCCCCGAGGTTTGGCATCTTGATCCCGCTGGAGCGGCGCTGTTTGCCGTCAAAAACTGCCACCGTCGACCGTAGGAACTTCTCGGCCGAAACCGAGATACGCGTACAGCGACTTCCAGAATAGAGCCCCAAATCTGTCGCTGCTAGTAGCTGGCGAGGTTGCCTGTTTTAATGTGTTTTAAACCGCTATTATGTCAGAAACTGTAAGTACACTTAGTGCTTGTAGTAGTAATCTATGGCGTCCCTCAAATTCCATTTTACGCTAGCTATAAGTTATTCATTGTAAAAATTGTAATCTGATTTTGCATGAAATTTAACGATCTCAAATTATCAATGTACAGAGTGTGTTAGCTACGGTTTGAATGCCTTTATTGAAGCTATCTTTCAAGAAGTGTTGCTTTACTAGGTATAGAGTTTACAATTTCTCATTAGTTCACCGGGGTGCATTTGTCGTTATCTTCAAAAATTGTTGGCGCTCTGGGCTTTTTATAATTAATACTCTACCGATTTATTTCTGTTGTAATTCACTACACGGCCTCCAACCGCTGAGCCGGCGTCCAGCAAATTGCATCCAAGTTTACCTAATTTGTTTTATGCTGCTTTGAAAGATTGCCCAGAATCTAAATTATTAAAAAGGCCTAACAAAGTTATGTGAAAATATAAACTGCTAAGACCAAGAAAGAAATAGTTTGTTACGGTCTTAAACTGACTTAACGACACCGCACCGGCTCATATAAAAACGAAACGGCCGGCGCGGGCGATATTTGACAAAATCGGGTCGAAAGTTCTCCTAGGCCGCTACCCATGCCGCAACAAGATAGGCCGGCTAAGGCATCAGTGGAGCTGGGCGGGTCCTTAACGAGATTACCAAAAGGGCAACGGCCAGAGCGTCGGTAGGTATCGATAAAAGTAAATAGGACGCCACCAAGTCTGTCTTACAACATTCCCGTAAAACCGGACCTGGACGGTTAGACGGGGCGAGAAGTACACAAATAACTATTTCGAGAAAGCCGACGACTCCCAAGCTGTAGCGACGAGTGTACCGACTTACCTTTGATGGCTCTAAACTGCTTTCCAGGTTCCACCTTACATTTATCTGCACAAAGTATATCATAACCCTGAAAGTTAGCATGCAAACGGCACAAAGAAAACAACAGGCAATTTAAACAAACCGGTATATTGGTCTGCGCACGCATAAACAAACTTGGTAAACAAAAGGTCGAAAGGGTTTCCACAACAAACATTATTAAATACGTAAAAAGGGCTTTCACAGCAAACATTATTATTCAAATCGTAAACAAAGATTTTCATAACTAAACGTCACGCACAAAACTGTAAATCAAGCGACACTGATCAGTAATAATACGTTAACAAAAATTCTTAAATGAAGTGCTTAATTAGCACCCGGATTAGTGATTGAATTGGTGCATTTTAACTGTACTAAAGCAACTGCATAAACGAGACTTTGAATCGGTACGTTACTGTTACATCAATAGGAAATTGGTATCGAAAATTATCTAATTAAATCTACACAAATACTCTAACATCGCCTGATATATTGCGCTACAATGTAAATTGCTAAATAAGTCGGTAACTTTTAAATGGTGACGATAAAGCGGTAACTACATACAACACACACTGAATGATCTGACCTGTATTAGTTTCACCTGGCTCTACACTTCGGTACTGCAATGGGCTCGTCTCACAGCGTAGGGAAGGTCGCAAAGCTCACGGCTGCAGGTGCAAACGACACTACCAAGGAATCCCTCTCAGGACACGATATGCGGCCCAAAGGGGCGGCGAGGACTTGCATGAAGACGGTAAACAAGGCACGCTCTCGTTATAATCCCACTATGGCTGTGGTAAAGACGCCGACAAGGCACACGGTATTCGAAAGCGTCCGTCAACAATCGGGTCAAACAACACCTACAACTTTCTCGCGGCCGAAACTGAAGTCTCTGCGAACTGCCTGACCGCGGGAGCACTTGATACGAAGATAGCCTTCTCGACAACGGTACAAAAGTACAAATATAGTTTAAAGGATTCGGGAACACACTGTAACAGCACAAATGGACAAAAGACACGCCGCCATAACGGCACAAAAGGAAGGGACGGCGTCCCGCACAAGGCGAGACGCCGGCCGCCTTGGAATTACTCTGCAACGACTGACTTCTTCGACAACCCGAGATCGAATGACCGAAACGACCGTTAAAAATACTGCATCTGGGGATTCAACCGCCAAACGGGTGACTACGACGGCCAATAGCGAGGCGCCCAATAAAACAAATAAGTGCCGGTGACAAAGACAGCCAATGGCGAGGCGCCCAATAAAACAAATAAGTGCCGGTAACGAAGACAGCGCGAGGCCTCGCAGTCACACCAACAGCGTAAATTCTAGAAGGTTCGGAAATCCTGCGAGCGTTAACACCCGATTGTCAAGGTACCAACAAAGGGGTGCCCCGGATGACGAGAAATACTGCGCTTGAGGCCAAATATGTGCAAAATCATTATTATGGAATTAGGCGATGAAGCCAGATAAGTAACTAAAAGGGTTTAGCATACGGGCACGCTGCCCTAAAGCCTAGGTGGCTAATTAAAATACTAAATGACCTGACAAGTTAGGAATTCGTTTTTTCCATGGTTTTACATGCCAATCAATGGCAGAATTATATCGAAGTTCTGCTAGATGACATCGATTGTTAAAAGATCCCCTCGATATAAAATTGTATATTTTGCCACCCTTATAATGGCATACAATATTCATATAGTTTTCGGAATGGTGATTTGTTTCGTTTTGTATCAACCGAGGGGCTTTTTTGATCAAATTATCTAGCGATGATGTAATGTGATGCCACAAACGACAATCTTTTAAATATTCTGTATGATCAATGTCGTTTTGGTCTTTTTTGCAGTAATATTCCTTGCAATCCTTGTGACAGCCAAAAATGTGGTAAGGACCGTTCTCAAGATCTTGTTTTGGTCCTTCTATGTTCTGATGATCTTCTTTATTATGAGCTATTGCTCCTTTCACAGAAGCCTCAAGTCTTTTAATATTTTTGACGTTCAAATCTAGCTGTAGGTGGAAAATTTGTAATATCCTTGAGTTCCTACAATACCTTGCCATAATTTTTGATAACGTGATTTGTACATTCCAGCTTTTTAATTTCCCTTCCATATAAAACTTTTTCTCTTAGTTTGGCAAACACACTTGCATCGCCATCGCCATCCCCAATAAATTCCTTGTATCTCAAATTATGTATGCGTTCACTCAAACGAAAACCTTCCACAAGAATATCAGCTTCCATTGAGGTTGAGCTTCCGCTCAAATTCTCAAAACAAACATGTTCTGGTGCATCTGTATGTTTAGTCGAAGCTCGTGCACACACGGAACAGTATTTGTTTCGAACACCCATAAACAAAAGTTTTTTGGTGTAATAACCAATTATTGCAACCTACAAATATACATATAAATAATGTTGAACAATAAGCGGGTATTAGGAATTAAATAAACTTACGACTCCAGAATTTGCATTAAAGTTTCGCCCGTAACTTCTTTTACTCCAACCACCATCTAAAAGCACTTTTATCCACGGAACACCGTCTGCATCAACTTGTCCTTGTTTTATTGCTTCATTTCTTTCTTTCTTGCATTGCTGCCTTCTCCATATCAAGCCACAAGTAATCTTCCCAGACCTATAGTAGTTATATCGAGAGTTAAAAAAAAACTGTTCCTCAGCGGGCTGTGGAAATTCAACGTATGAATAATATGTTGGTAACACTGTACGTCAATGTCAAATTCGAGGTTATCAGGTGAGGTTTTGCGTCAGTCTGTGTCAAAACTGACGCAAAAGCTGACCTGATAACCTTGAATTTGACATAGACTGACAGTGTCACCAACATATTATTCATACGTTGAATTTCCACAGCCCGCTGAGGAACAGTTTTTTATGGATCTCTCGATACATAGCTATATATGTACCTATTAAAAAATCTGGTGTAATACACGTACATAACTTTCTTTTACAATGGTCTTATAATTAGCCAAACATTTGATTTTAAATTTTTAAGCATTTGTCAAAATTTTTCTAAAATTACAAATTCTATAAAAACGGTACAAAATAGAGCGTTAGTTGAAGGTACAAATTTTCTCTAGAATTTTAATCTGAATTCAAAAATGTAATAATATACCGGATGTTCTATTTAAAATAGAACTTAATAAAAAGAAATGGAAAAAAACAAAAGAAACCCATTTTAGAAGTATTCAACTGGACAATCACCTATCTCACATCAATACACATTAAAAATGTAATAAAAATGTGAAGTTTTAGGCTGTTTTAGGTCCCATTAACGTCCAATGAACGAAATTGCTGTTACAGATTTTTCTGTTTTTCTAGAAAAAACTGAAGCTGAAACTAAAAAACTTAACGTATTAGCTTAAAAACAGTGGCGTACCAGATTTTTCTAAAATAAGGTAACTGCGGTGGCCCCGAATCACGCCACTAGTGGAAATAAATTAAATTTATTTTGAAAAAACAATTCCACTTTATAAAATACTAACTTACGCCAAGTTTCATTAGAATAGCTCGAGGAGTATGCCAGGTTCCTGAAAAAAAAGTTTTTTGTTTAAACTTAAACATCCTGTATCTTGAAAACGATGCCGTGTAGGTCCTATGTTTGCATGAACTTTTTATCTTAGAATTGATCAAGGAATCGCCCCTTAAAGTTTGTCTACGTACTTAACTAACACCCAGTATAATACAAGAGACAACATTTTGAGATTAGACATACTGTATTCTCTAAGGTGCCAGCCGGAATATTATTTTCCATGTTATCTAAATTGTCATCATGATATAGCTTCTCACTCATTTGTGCACTCTCCACTTCATTGTATAGGTTTGAATTTGAACTGGTATCTGGCTGATCTGGTCCGTTTTCTGGCAAGAAATCTATAAGATCATTCGGTTTTTACTTCCTTTTACGATAAAGGAAGTATTGGATTCACTCCAAAAATTCGAAATTGAGTTGGCAACAGATCTTCACGTATCCAGATCCCAAAAAACATATTTTTTTCATTGGTCTGTCTGTCTCTCTGTCTGTGTGTCTGTGTGTGTGCCTGTGAACAGAATATCTCAAAAACGAAAAAAGGTATGGCGTTTAAAATTCATATATAAGTTTTGTGTACCATGTAGATGAGACAGCAAGCTTTTAAATAAAATCGCATAACCGGAAGTAGGTGTTTACTCTTGTGATTTTTCAGTTTTTTTCGATTTTTTCAAAAACGGCTTTAACGATTTTTTTAAAGCGTTGTATTTTTATTAAATTTTTAATGTGTATTGTTGTGACATAGGTGATTTTCTAGTTGAATGTTTCTAAAATGGGTTTTTTTTTGTTTTTTTTTCTATTTTCTTTATTAACTCCTATTTTAAATACAACACCCGGTATATTATTACATTTTTGAATTCAGCTTAAAATTCTAGAAAAAAATTGTCTCTTTACTAACTCTCTTATTTTGTACCGTTGTACTTTAACCACAACATAAACGCACGTGTGAGCATTTCTGTTCAATTTAGCAGCGAGAGCGAGCGATCAATTCCGAAGTTAAAACATCGATCCGTCAGTTGCCGCCGAGGAAATAAGTTATTAATTTAAAACCGGACAAATCTGCGTAGTACAACTCTGTCAAAAGCCACATTTTGCTTTCCAGCCAAATGAAATTTGTTATACTGTCTCCATCTATACTACTTTGTGCGAACCATAAATTACATTGGGGGAATAGGGATTAATAAACTACGACTAATTTTGTTAAAAATGTGGATAAACAACTATTATTTACATGTAATCACCATCCCAGAAATGCATCAATCGCATATTGTAATTACAGTATGGTTTCTTAACTGTTTTTATTACAATAAACGATCAACTGGGCCGTCTTGCAGCTCTGTTTAATGTATTTTTTTAAATTGAGCTATAAGTTCTTTCGACCCCAAGTTATAATATGTTAAAGGTAAATGTTGAAGTAATGTTCTCCGATAAATTTGATCAAAATACGTTATCTGCAGTTTGATATTAGCCGTTGTATGTTCTTATGACCAAATAACATACAAATTTACCACTTTAACGGAGAGTCATTCATGGTAATCTTATAATTTTATCGGTAGACTGTTAAATTTTATTCTTTAGGTGCCTCGCTACTGTTACCTTGCTTTGTGAGTGCAGTTCCGTTTTGTTTGATTTGCTCCTTCGCAAGATTATTTATTTGACACTTTACCTAGCCATTCAAGCAAAAATGTTAATATATTTACTGGGTACATTTAGATTGCTATTATCATATTCGTTACTCTCAATACTACCTACCAGAATTAAATTTTTGTACTACATTTTACTTGAACTATTTTTAATATTAGACTGCTTAACCTTTCCGAGAGCAAATTTGTATTTTTTGGCATATTGTAAATTAATAACCTTTATTTTCTAGCTAAACCTCTAAAAATCTTCTGCAAACGCATTTGTACCAAAATTATGTAGTTTTTTAACTTGAATATTTCTTACTGAGGTAACAACTTTACCCCACTTGACCACTGATGAGGTTGATGTGTAGGCATCTGAAATGTGTCAAAGTCTGCAGAAACTGGTTGTATGTACTTGTTTCAATACAAAAGCTATTTACTTGACTCACTCCTGTCGCTATAGTTAGCAAATATATGACTGGTAAAAAATTGTGTAAAATTTTGGAGGACCGTACAATTCCTTGCTTGAATAGAAGTCGAATTCGATTTCTTCGTGTCTAGTCATTTTTTATAGTGTTTATTTGCAATCTGCTACAACATGAATAATCAACTTTCATTGTTACGAAAATGTTAACTTGCCATGAATGTATTAGGGTTCATTGAAATGTCGGCTGTATAGTAAATACAGCATTGACCAAATACACTACATTGCGGCATATCAGATTTGATAGGATTTACTGGAGAGATTGCTTCACCCTACCTCACTTAGAAGAACCTTTCAATAAGGTATGATGTGAGAATCATATAGTATGGATGCGGAATGACTTTCTTTAGTTTAAATTGTAGACCCTCATACCAATCCTCATTAAAGGGCTTGACTCACGTCCAAGAAAACTGCAGAGCAGCAGCTTTTATTTTCGAAAGTCATATTAAAGTTATCTGCTAATCTAACTAAACAGTTGAGACTGGCGGGAAAAATAGTAAACAACAAAGCAATAGAGTTAACAACCACATATAAATATCTAGGAACCATAATCAGTAGTGAAGGATAACAACAACTGGAAGTAAGAAGTCGTATTGGTCAAGCTAGATATACGTTTAATAAACTAAAACCATATTGCATAACGGCACTTTAAATCTACAGTTAAGAAAGCGGTTTTTAAAGTGTTATGTGTTCTCGGAAGCAATACTGAGGGAAAGTGGTGTTGACAAAGGTGGAATAATTTACCAGAGAAGACATCAGATTGTGGCATATGCAGACGACCTAGCTATATTTACAAGATCAAGAAAGGAGTTAGGAACAGTATTTGGTAAACTGGACAGCACGGCAAGAACATATGGGTTAGCAATAAATGGGAAGAAAACGAAGTATATGGAGATGCGACAAAACAGTGGGAGAGAAACAGAGGTCAGTTTCAAGGTGGAAGGGAGAGAATATAGATTCGAGAAAGTAAATAGCTTCGATTATCTGGGAGTAACATTAACAAGTACCGTAGATGAGAGTGTAGAAATCCAAAAACGAATTTCAAGGGGTAGTAAGGCAGTAGGTGCTATCAGCAATATATTTAAGACCAAAGAAATCTCTAGAGCCGCGAAATTAAGAATATACAAAACAATAGTACGAGCATCCGTAACATACGCAAGCGAATTATGGGCAATGACAAAACAGATGGAAGCAAAACTGGAAGTATGGGAGAGAAGAGTTTTAAGAAAAATACTGGGAGGATTGAAAACAGAGGACGGCGAGTGGAGACGAAGGACTAATAAATAGGTACAGGAAATTTATGGCTAGGGCACATCAGCCGTATGCCGGAAAACAGACATGCGAAGAGGATGCTGGAAGAAGAAACCGGTGGAAAAAAGAAAAAAGGACGCCCAAAAAGGAGGTGGATGGATGCTGTGGTAGCGAATGTGAAAAGTGCAGGAGTGGAAGATTGGAAAAACAGTGCAAGAGACAGAGTCAGATGGAGAAGAGTGGTCAGTAAAGTTAACGAAATGTAAAACGTAAAATGTGAAATGTGAAAGGTGAAAGTTGAATGTGAAATGTGAAAAGAGAAATACGAAAAGTAAAATGCCAAATGTCAAATGGGAATTGTGAAATGCAAAACGTCAAATGTCAAATGTAAAAGGTCAAATGTAAAATATCAAATGTCAAGTTCACAAATGTAACATGTAAAAATTCTAATATCAGGTTCAAATGTAAAATGTAAAATTTAAAACTCAAAACGTGAAATGTGAATTGTGAAATGTAAAAGTAAAATTTAAAAGATCAAATGTCAAATGTCAATTTCAAAAATGTAAAATGTCAAATATCAGGTTTAAATGTAAAATGTAAAATTCAAAACTCAAAATATGAAATGTGAATTGTAAAATGTAAAACGAAATGTAAAATGTAAAATTTAAAAATGTAAAGTGGGAATGGTGGAATGTAAAATGAAATGTAATAAAACTAAGCCATGGGCCTAGAAGGCCCGTAGGGCTGTAATATATATATATAGGTACCTATATATATGTGTGGGAGTATAGACGCATACTGGGGGTACCATGGACGGACAGAGTGACCAATGCGGAGCTATTAGAGAGAATGAATTGTTCACTTGAAATTATACTATCAAACAGCGGAAGTTGGAATATCTGGGTCACGTGCTGAGAGGGAAAAATACGAATTGTTGCAGCTTATACTGTAAGCCCGAATTGAAGAAAGCAGAAATCCTGGTCGCAGACGTACTTCCTGGCTGAAATAATTGGTGTGACTCTTTCCAGAAGAAGCATTTCAAAAAGTTTAGAGGACAGTGATAACAGACTGGTGGGTCTATATAATGGGATACGGAAAGTTCGTTCCCCACATTTCGTTCCCCACATTTCGTACCCCACATTTCGTTCCCGGGATATTCGGTCTCCCCACATCTAGTACCCGGAAACTTCGTTCCCGAGCGAGCAACATTTGTCTCCTAGATTACAGGGCGTTGAAAAATGAGTGCAGCGATCGGAATACAGTTGGAAAATGAAAAATATTTTAATTAATTTATTTATGATAAGAACAAAATAAATTGTATTTATTAAAAATGACGGTTTAATCTAAGTACGTATATTCCTGATATTTTTTATAGGGCCATAATTTCTCATTCTCAACAACTTTGATTAGTAATATTTTGCCGTATCATGAACAAAAAGAGTAGTTTACCTGAAAAGAAAATAATTTTTGCTTAACTGTCAAGGCCGACTTGTTTTTGAAAAACTGAAAATTTTCTTAAAATTTTCTACAAACCAATCAGGAATTATAATTCCCATAACATTTTTATGTAAAACCAAAGAGCATATGCTCTTTGGTAAAAACTAAAAATAAAATTTAGTTCCCTCTTGTAAACTCAATCCGGGGACATACTGTATATATTTCTTATCAGTTTATTATAATAAATAAATTAATTAAAATATCTTTCATTTTTCCAACTGCATTCCGATTGCTGTACTCGTTTTTCAACACCGTGTAATCTAGGAGACAAATTGAGCTCGCTCGGGAACGAAGTTTCCGGGTACGAGATGTGGGGAGACGAAATATCCCCGGAACGAAATGTGTGGTACGAAATGTGGGGAACGAAATGTGGGGAACGAACTTTCCGCAAACCCTATATAATACAGGGTCATTCTGAGGTTTTCCGGGCTTGTGGATGAGAATCGCGAGCTATTTTCCATTGGACTGGAAAATTCCTGTCTTGAGTATGCTACTAAAAATAAAGATGAGTGGTTTGATATCTTTTCGTGGAATTTTCTTCATTATTTTTCCAGTGGTAATGTCATATCCCAGTGCCTTCCTGCAGTTGGCATTTTTATCGATCATTTCCATGACTTCACTAGATGTTAAAGGTAAAGAGAGCTGGTAAGGGGCCATTAAAACATTTTTAACTTCTTCTTGTAGTTCGTCTTCACCTAGTAGAGGATGAAAAACAGACAGGCAACAAATAGTTCTGCTTTATTCTGGTCAGTACGCGTCCATGATCTATGTTCACTTCACATGTGCTAAAAGTAAACAGGTGGTGTTGAATTTAGATTTTGAACTGGAAGTGAGATTGTAAAGTTATTCTCGTTACTTCTTTCGTTAGATGTAAAGTGTTTTTTAAATAATTAAAGCATTATGTAATGAATAAAATCAAAAGTGTGCTATTATAATTCAATTACCTTTGATAACCAACTTTGATAGCTACCGGCTGCAGAAACGGTCACCTGCATCGTCATGGCTTTTTACTATGACATAAATTATAACCGCAATAAGTAAAAACCTTTGTTAAATAGACATTTATGGATTAATAACAGTAAATTTCAGACCGTAGAAAAGTATTGTGTGCAAACTCGTACTAAAGGTGTGCTAAGCTGCTTACGTTTACTTGTCTCATATCCCAGTAGAGATATACGATTTGTTAAATAGTTCAAATGGTTATAACTGAAACCAAACTACATTTTTATTCCAAAAATTTTAAAGACAAAATGTCATTTAATCGTCTACAACTTATTGGTGTGTCGGTTACAAACATTACTAATAATTAAATAATCCAGAATGGTTATTGCATTTGTTTCCAGTGTTAATTTGATCAAGAATAGATTTTTGTTGAACGAGCGTCGTAGATAACCAATCCCCACTCCGCTTTTGGGAAAAATTTCATTTTGGACAAATTTTATAGTGACCATTACTTGCTTTTGCTTCTTTATAAAAAAACGATTACACAGCTTTGTCGTTAATGCGATGTGTTAGCCGTGTATAAGCGTTTTCGGCCTCCTTAGCACGGTTTGCTTTGTTACCGTATAAATAGTTACAAGTTTACAGTTCTGTTCACATTCCGTAGGTATATCGCAGAACTTCAGAATTCTATTCATATTGGACATCACAAGCAACGCACTGATTATTGCCGCTATTGGCTTTATCTCCAGTACATTCTTATGTCGGCGTCGTATTATAATCAATTGGAGCTAAATTTAAAATATTCATTACCCGCCGTTTGAACTGTAAAATTTAGCGAACCCAGGGGTGCCAAATATCTGTCCATCTCTAGTGGTTCAACTGCTGCTAACAAATTTCATCACGCATCATCAATTTCTACTGCATTTAAAGCTAAGTGTACCTACGTGATTGTGTAATAATCTTATTGCATATATTGCTATGGTTTTACGCGCTACCAATCAACTCTGTTAGCATTGCCAAATTGATGGACATTTCAGGAAAGCTCAGAGTCAAATATTTTATATAACTGCAAAACTAAAACTTGAATTTGCCAGAATGAATACATTTGTAATGAGATGCCAGTAATTGCAGAATAATTAATTCATGAACGCAATAAGCAAAGCTCAATTTGAATAGAGATCTAAGTTGAATGTAAGTTCAGTTAATTGATTAGGTTTGTGCTAAAGTAAATGCCAAGCCGAATGAAATTTAATAATTACAAGATGGATCGCAAACGCAAGGGAATGAAGCGTAGAATTCAGGTACAGTTTAATTGTGAAATCCAGTCAGTGTTTTATAAGAAAGGTAATTGAAAGATAGATAAGTTTATGAACATGCAACGAGCAGATAAGAATGAAGGCATTAAAGCATTTGAAGGAAACCGTAAGAATCAAAAGACAAGGATTATAGAAAGTGCAGAAACATAGACAGCATATGAACTTAAAAATGTGTGGAAAATAAAACAGTGAATTTAAAGAAAGCCAGTGCAGAAAATGCGCGAATTAAATACTCTAATCAGTGCAGTGACATGTGAATATTAAAACGCAAATTAAAAAGACGTGCAGTGACAAATAGACACGCAAAATTAGTATAAATGTAAACGATTATTTTAGATGTAATATTAGTGTACAAAATCCTAGCTTTAAGTAGAAGTTATTGTTAAAATTAATTTTAATAAATTATGCAATCAGGGTGGACCCAACCGAGATGAGTCTGTGCTTTATCGATTTGAGCTAGTGTATTATTGGATTAATTGCAGATAAATAAAATATTATAAAGGGCATACAACTATTTATTTTTATCTATCAATTTACAAGTAACTTTTAATCAACCTAAGATTTGATAACACGAACACGAAAAGTATTTGTGTGGTAACTTTTTTTTTAATTAAATTAATTACATATTGCAACACTAATTAGACATACCATTGCAATATATTACCACCTATTTTCGCCTATTATCTGTATATAATATTTAAGCTACATATGTTAGGAATATGATGAGAGCCCGACCCAAATTTTGAGCACATTCTCGTTTGGGTGTACTAGTAGCACATAGGAAGCCATGGTTGACTTGCTCTTGTGCCATAACCACCATTTTCCTTAATTTGTATTATGTGCGCTGACCTCAAGCGTTTCATTTGGTGTAAGTCAATCAGCCCTTACCTTTTGTCTCGCCGAGAAATCTATGTATCTTTATGTAATTAATATGACGTATTTATTTCTTGTACAGCAAAATTCAGTAAGCGTTTTTAGGAAAGCAAGGTAAATCTCACTTTATGCGTTGACAATTCCCGAAGCCGTGAGTTCTATCAGTTTGAGACTACGCCCATCCCACAAGCTAGCCGCGTGCGGCCCATTTGGTCTGTTGTAGGCAGTATAAACGACTTTTAACTTTTATCTTCTCTATTTCTTCTGCATTTTACTTGTTCTTTTACTTTTCTGTCCACCATGCTGTTGGCTTTCTGTTATTTTTTCCGCTATATCTTTATTATTACTTTGTATAACGTCACAGATTGAAATATACGTTCTTTAAGATTCGTTTTCTTCGTGAACATGTTATAACAATTTGTTAATGTATTAATTTGTGAAGCATTGAACTTGCCGTGTATCAGAGTTGTTTTGAATAATAATTTTCTGATTTTCAATTAACCTTTGCACATATGAAGTATTGCTAACAATCACCTATAACCTGTCAAGTACTGATATAAAATATATGGATAAACAGTAACTGGGAACTACCCATGCGTCTTTCGTGTAACGTTTTGGCCTGCGCGAACGTGATTTTGGGAATTATAAATTAATTCGCGCGTTCTCCCTTGGCTTGGACCACGTTAAGAACCGGAGCGCCGGGCCAATAGCGGTAAGCGAGGAGACGCAGGGACACCTCCGCGCACCTAAAGCAGGAATCTCCGCTCCAACTAACCGGCTTGAACCTCTGATTACGCCAGCCCAGGGTATAAAAAGAGAAGTCAAAGCTATGGACCGGCAGAATTTTCCTAGAATTTCCCTAACCCTATCTCCTACCCTAGTCTCACTCAGGAGGGTCTCCTTTTGAGCGAACTGCTACTAGTTATTCCAGCACCTGGACGCCAGGAGGGTCAAGCAGACTCTTTGATGTCGTTCCCCCAGCACCTAGACGCCAGGAGGGTCTATCAGACTCTTCGGTGTCGTTCCCCCAACACCTAGAGGCCAGGAGGGTCAAGCAGACTTTTCGGTGCCGTTACCCAGCACCTAGACGCCAGGAGGGTCTAGCAGACTCTTTGATGTCGTTCCCCCAGCACCTAGACGCCAGGAGGGTCAAGCAGACTTTTCGGTGCCGTTACCCAGCACCTAGACGCCAGGAGGGTCTAGCAGACTCTTCGGTGTCGTTCCCCCAGCACCTAGTCGCCAGGAGGGTCCAGCAGACACTTCGGTGTCGTTCCCCCAACACCTAGAGGCCAGGAGGGTCAAGCAGACTTTTCGGTGCCGTTACCCAGCACCTAGACGCCAGGAGGGTCTAGCAGACTCTTTGATGTCGTTCCCCCAGCACCTAGACGCCAGGAGGGTCAAGCAGACTTTTCGGTGCCGTTACCCAGCACCTAGACGCCAGGAGGGTCTAGCAGACTCTTCGGTGTCGTTCCCCCAGCACCTAGTCGCCAGGAGGGTCCAGCAGACACTTCGGTGTCGTTCCCCCAACACCTAGAGGCCAGGAGGGTCAAGCAGACTTTTCGGTGCCGTTACCCAGCACCTAGACGCCAGGAGGGTCTAGCAGACTCTTCGGTGCCGTTCCCCAGCACCTAGTTACCTAGAAGGTCCTCATAAGCCCGAAGACGACGGTGTCCAGCACTTAGTTATTAGGAAAGCTTAGCCGAGCTCGCCGACAACGATTCCCAGCACCTGGTGACCCGGAAGATTAAACTGAGTTAAGTCCGTTAATTGCGTTCGGAGCGACTTGGCACCATCGAAGCCGAAAACGTGCACTAACAGGCCCAGCCTAGGAAGCCAGAGGCCGGCGTCCATAGGTACGCACGTTTGAATCGAGGGCAATCCTACGGGGATCATCGCCAACCAGAAACAACGGTTATTCATTCGAAATTCGCTTACCTGGATTCGAAAAGCAGCTGTCACAGGTAAAACCAGATGAGCTCGCCGAACGCCCGTATTCCCGCCCCATAATAACTGCACGCCACGATAAACAATAGATGCACCAGGTATGAATGTAATTTAGCTTGATATGACCCGCACTTTCGTACATTCGACAATTTAAAGATAGAATTCAATGTTTACGTGCCGCCATTAAACGGCTTTCACTCTCATCTTATCTGTGCAGGCCCAGCGAAACGCCTACAGGACATCGGAGCTACTCCGTGTATAGGCTGTTCCAAAAGAAACTGACAGGGCCCGATGCCCAGCGAGCGAAACAACCCGTTAAAAGAGTTGTATTATTTTACAAACATCATTACATTTTATATTTATTTCCTGTATTGAATACAATTTAATTTGCGATGTATTTAGCTAAATTATTATACGATGATAAAGCCCATTCTGTGTTTCTTTCTCAAGTTACTGGCTGAGTTTATTACTATGACCTTGGCATTCTGAGCTACCTGGAAAGCCAGTTTCAGTCTGGTGATTATAGCAAACAGATTAAACAATTAAATAAAATTAAACTAGCCCGTCAGGCTACAATAGGACATACGTTTTAATAAGCGCAGATGGCTCTTATAAGACGGGTTTTCTAACATCCGTTATATTGTTACGATGGCATTTTTGTATATAGCATATTATGTTTCTTGTATAACTTACTTCTTAGTTTTATAGAGGTACCATTTTTATACAATGTTTGTTGAACTACTTTGATGAATTGGAAACAAACATATTGTTTATTTGAGTTGTGTACTACAATATGGAAAGATGTAGAGACTTGTAGACACCTTTTATCAACTTTTTGTGACCCCAGCATGTCTATAGCTCTTTATTTTACAATAACTTTATATGAGCTTTTTCTCATGACATTGATTAATATGATATATAACTTATTTCAGTAAAAAGAACGTACGTAGCATCGACATCAACATCGACAACTCTAAGATAAGTTTTACACTACAAATACAGCATTTAATATTCGCTATTTACTTCACCAATTTAGAAAAAATCAGAATTGTTTGGATTATCAGATGGTGATTCGCTTTTCTTGTCACAGGTTCTATAGCTCTATGAAATTCAGCAGAACAGTAGAGGTTACTAAAACGAAAGTAAATAAACTGTCAGGTATACGATTAATTAGTTGGATCTTAATTAATGGAGGGAATATTCAGGACATGAGTATTTGTAATAAAGTATAACTGCGAGCCACCCTTTATGATTCCCGGCAATGTTTAAATGCCTACTAAAATTGCAAAATAGCGGCAATAAAACTGTTGAATCAATAACGGCCGCTAACAAATGCGAGTTTTGCAACAACAGTAAAATTTTACAGCTTAATTTATTAGCGTGGCCGCATGCAGTTCGATAGAGTCGTGAAATCGTCTATAATTTATCCCCAAAATATTTTATAGTCAGCAAAAATCTGTACAAAGTGCATTTTCGTGTTCGGAATAAAATTTTAAGGCATCGATACCAAACCATGTGTGCGGGGTTACAGCTCGCCCAAGATCGAGCCGCGCGCCCCCGGAAGGGTTTTTCGCGATCTGTTCGCTATCGAGCCGTTGTTTTACAAAATTAATTACGAATCCGCCCGCCTCAGACTGAGATGATTAGCGCCGCAATAAATCCCTAAGTTCATTTCTGGATTGTAAAAATTAGAGCAGCCCGCGATTTTACCTATTTTCAACAGTGTAACAAACTACTTAATGGCAAAGGTGTTACATATGCAAGTTTGGACCAAGGTGTAATTTAAAAAAATAATCACACGGTTCATATTTTATATACCTATTGGTCTGCAGAATTATTTACGCAACGAGATACATTTGTTCATCCCTGCATTGCGTTGTGCTGTTTCCTGAATTTTGCACTATAATATCATCTGACAAATATAACTTAGTCAAACTCACTCTTACATTTTTAAAGAGACCACAAACAGAAAGTAACATAATGATGATAAAATTATATAGTTGCTCTGCATATAGGACCAGCAAAAACCTAAGAAGAATGTTTATATAAAATAATGCAATAAACGGCAAACTAAAATGGATTAGAATAAAAAATTAACATAGCTACATAACACTAGTAAATACATGTTCACATACTAACAATACCAACGCAATAGAAAAAACAGAATTCTATCAAAAGTAAAAAAAATCTGTGTAGAAGAATACTAAGGAATGACAGAGTACTGCTAACAGCAAACTTTAGCACAAAGTGTAGATAATAATAATATAATGAGAAGGTAGCAGGGAGAGAACCAAGCAATAATAAAATAAGGTTACATTATATGCCTGCAGGAACAAACACATATATTGTGAGTAGGAGGAATAAGCTCTAAAAGAACACGCGGAAGTGACACTAGGTACAACTAGAGAATCATCGTATAGTAATAGCAAGAAAAGTAGAGAAAGTAATATATGATATAAGATCCTATAATAGTGCCAATGCAGAAGTCGGTCACTACTTTGTAATAACAAAAATGAAAATAAAAAGTATGAAACAGAAATACACGGACAAACGGAATAAGATGAAACGCGGAAGGACTAATCATTAACCGAATTCATCCTTATACTAGAAGACAAATTATCTGAATACGGAAAATCAGTATAGAGGAGGAAGGTAAGACTTAAATTACAGAATTAATGTGCATAAGAAAAGTACCTACGTCATAAGGAACAAGGAAAAAGTGGGAATGGTTCTATAAAGAAGAGAAGATTAAGATCAACAACCAAGTATGAAACAAGTGGACCGTGTCCGGAGAAGGACAAAGGATGAACCCGACAGGCACTGTAATAGTTATTTACGTATAGAAAGCCGGAAGAGTAAGATTACGTGCGCAGCCCCGACGGAGGAGAGCCTTTAGTTGGCTAATATTACAGTAAAACTGTCGGAAAAAATCCCGTCACCTTAAAAAAATAGGCCGCGGCTATTCCTCTTGCCCAGTGGTTTAAGGTCATTAGACAAGTGTAAAACCAAAAAGCCGTTACTCCACCCCCTACCAAACAGCCGCCATTTTCAAACAATTTAAAAAAATTCTCGCGATCCATTGGTCACACAGAAAAAGTTATTGAACGAAAAATGTTGGAAATAAAATTCTACACGCTTATGATTATTACCGCGATACCGAGAAGTTGGTACAAAGTTACTAAAAATAGGTTTCCGCCATTCTAGCTCTGTGGGGGTGGCTTTTTCTGAAAATTGCGAGTGTGAAAGTTGTAGTGCTTGAAAAAATATGTACGAATCTCTTTTAATAATGTAATTGACTTATATAGTCTCCGAGTGACAGCCCTTCAAAGTCCGCGCAGCTTGGAGAAATAGAGAGCAGTAAATTATTTATATCCCGCACTTATTATAACTAACGAGATGCCATGTCTGCCATTTAGTTAAAATGAAGAACACCATTAACCTTTCCTACGATTATCCATTTTTAATCAGAATACAATCACAAAAGAGCACTCGCAATCGTATTCACGGATTTTTTCCAAGAATTCACATTGCGTTTATAACAAGCTGTGCGCTCTTTTTTCAATAAACGTTCAAGCAACACTTCTATCATGGTCGATAATGACTCGGTTCTGTCCGAGGCTCTGAACCAAGACGAAGGAACAGCTCTAAAAAAATAAGAAAACTTGTCTGAGTAAACTACAATATATCTTAGGGTTTATGCAAAAAGAAATTACTTTCAATATACGAGCCCAGAATCACATCATTTGGCCTAGTTAAGATTTTTCAGGTATCTTTATTTTGTACCCACAAATGACAATCTTTTTGGTGAATATTCTTACATCATAATTGTAGACGTTTTTAGCAATATTATAACAGCTTTAGCAATAACAAATTACAAAAAATAGTCGAGAAACACTAACTTTAAAATAAATTACTGATTCATCTAATTTGGCCCAAACGATCAAAATATCATTTCGTTCATCGTAGCAGGTTTTAGTTGAAGTGAAACTAGCTGTTTGTTGTTTAATAACATATACACAGTCGGGTGTCTGTATTATTTTTGCAAAAATGGCACATGGTAAAGCTATTTTCAATTTGTTGAATTTTGGTCATTTCTCTGGCAAAATTTACAAACAATTGCAATTATCGTATTATATAATAAATATTAGACCAGCAAATTTAAGAGCTTTACAGATCTGAGCCAAATGATATCATTCTGAGCTCGTATATTCCTTTCCCATAATTTTAATTTTTTTTACCTATACCAATTTCTCGGTATCGTGGCAATGACCAAAAATGTGTAGATTTCTGTAGTTTCTGAAAACCTATTCACATTGAAACTACTTGAGTGACGTGACGATTTTATCTCGCAAAAGAGAAATGGTTACTTCGCTGCGCCGGAATATATCGTACATTTCCCACGCTGCGCGGATTTTGAAGGGCTGTCACTCGGAGACTATTTAAATCAATCACATTATTAAAAGTGATTCGTGCAAATTTTTTCAAGCACTACAACTTTCACATTTGCGATTTTCGGGGAAAAAAACTCCCACAGAGCTAGAATGGCGGAAACCCATTTTTGGTAACTTTGTCGCCCTCTACCGTTTGAAATACCAACTTCTCGGTATCGCGGCATGAATCAAAAATGTGTAGAATTTTATTTCCAAAATTTTTTGTTCAATAACTTTTTCTGCGCGACTAATGGGTCGCGAGAAAAAACAAATTTTATTGTTTTCAAAATGGCGGCTGCTTCGCAGGGGGTGGGGTAACGACTTTTTGGTTTTACACTTGTCTAATGACCCTAAACCACTGGGCAAGAGGAATAGCAGCGGACAATTTTTTTAAGGTAAAACGACAATTTTACTGTACTATGAGGGAGTAATCTATTTCCGGCCTGAGGTACCTACCCGCAACTGCATGGAACAAACACTTAAACTAAATTGAGATTTTTTTAATGCCAAAAATTGCTACCACAGTTAAGGTGCCTGGCGGTAAAGTAATGTGCGGGCAGCAAAGTTACTTTATCGCCCGCAAATTACTTTGTAAAGTTGTAATTGCGGTTATGGTAACTAAGATGTAAACTTTCATTTTCGGCCCGGTTGGTAAAAAGAGACAAAAATACAATGTGTAAGCAAGTTGTTTAAGAAAGAGAAGCAAACAGCAACAAATAATTAAAATTTTAACTAAATTTAAATAATTAAAGAAAACAAACTAGCTAAGACGTATTTTAAAGAAGTATGCAGCCAAACGGGATTGCTCTGTGGCTCAGAAACCAGGGTATGATATTACCCGATTAATTAAACAGCAAATGGAAATAACTTGGTTGATTTATAATTATTACGTGTTACTTTGCAGATGAGGAGGCTTGCTGAAGAACACAAGGACGCGAAGCATCCGAGTACTTCTTTAAAGCCTCCGAGTCAAGCATAGACAACTCCATGCTGTGTAATGTATTAATTTTTTTCTGAAATTTCTCTTTAAAAATTTTAAAAATTAAATTCTATCGCATCACGGCGCACGGTGAATGTGACCGGTCACGAAGGTAAAGTGAAGTACAAATGATTAGTCTTGCAAAAATCTCAAAAGTGACTAGTCCTGAAAAGTGACACTTTTAAGATCAAACTGAGTCTTGCATGACCCTCTTTCTTGAGGATTTCAGGAAAATAAAGTATTTCTAGCCGAAAATGTACCAATAGACTGTTTCCGCATAATTTTCTTCCACTACGCCAACGGTGCCTAGAGTGGCGGCTGGGCAACATTTGGTACAGCAGTTGTTATCGTCAAACTCCCTAAGCGGGCTGGTTCTCCAAAACCCAAAATTGCGTAAACATTCAATGGCGTGCTATTTGTTGTAGGTGTTTTTAAACGGCAGGAATTTCAGTTGGTCGATGATATAAGGATATTTGTGCATGTGAAGTTACACAGCTACCTATCAGGGATTCTTTCGCTACGAAAGTTGAGCTGTAAAAGTACCTTCCGTACTTGTAATCGTGGCGGCGACCGCGACGCCATGACCTACGATGACAAAACCTGGAGCGGCTTGATGTTCTTCGAAGAAGTCTTCGGCAGCCTGTAGGATTCGTGAGTCACTTCTGACCGAAGTCTAAGGATTCGCATCGAAGCGGACAAAGAACGATCTGGATGCGGGATTGGGAATCGCTTGTCACTTGAAGATCACGACGTAGAAAAATATTGTGATATTGTTTTTTTGTCTAAAGCATGGCCGATTTAATTTTCGCAAAGCCGGCCCTGCACCTGAAATCTGTAACCGAATTTATTTGGGCTAAACTCTAACATGCACGCAACCACTGGAAATTTTCTTTGAAAGCACTTCTGCAACGCGTGCTAATTGCTTTATTTATCCCGACGCGCGGGCGCCTGTAGCCAGAAATTCATGGAACTTACATGCACCCAACAAATTTTGAATAACCCTCTTTGTTTCACGCAACAAAGAAATTAGGTTTCGAAGGCTATTCCTGCTTAGCGATAATTCAACCCGGCCCTCGGGGAATTTTCTGTAGTAATTCAATACCCTGGGTCTTGCTGCAACAACAACAAAATTCTTTCTCGAATGTTCCAAGGCCCTCTCGTTTATTTAGCACTTACGCATTAATATTTGCTTGAGAGGAAGGATTTCCTTTAACAGTGGTAAGAGAAGGATGATTGCATGATAGTGGTAACACGTGTGGTTTTTTCTTCAGCCCTCGGCGGGCATTGTTTTGCCGCCGAGGGCTCTATTGTAGTGGTAACACGTGTGGTTTTTTCTTCAGCCCTCGGCGGGCATTGTTTTGCCGCCGAGGGCTGCCTCGATTTGTGTTCTTCGCGTGTGAATCAAATTCTTAAGTAAGTTCTGCTGCAGGCTTCGAAGCAGATAGCTCGTTAAGTGATAAAGTTCCCGCGGGACGTGTGTGGGTTAGGCCGACGCCGGTTTGGGCGGGCGTTTTGGATTTCGTTTATTTCGACCCCAAGAGCCGGGGGAAAATTTACTTTGCATCCTGTTGCACATCTACTACAAGACGCCTTATGAAGCCTACGTAATTTTCTCATAGTGAGTGGGAAATATCTGCTTTTGCAAATTTTACCACGTCGTGCCGAACCCGAAGTATTTTCTGCGTTCCCGGGGACTACCGTTTTCACCTCGAAGTAATTCAACACTCTTTCGGGCCGCTGGCCACTGCCTTCGCTCAACCCCTTTGGGCAACCCTGTTCTACGCTCGCTGCGGGACGTAACCTTAGTCTTTGTGGAAGCCATCTTCGCAGTCCTCGACCTTCTGCAGCCACCGCTTGGCTTTTGGCAAAGCCCTTCAACAACCCTTTGGGGAGCTGTATTGCTGCAAGCTGCCACTAAGCCTCTCCAGGATCCGGTCCAGCTATCGGTCATCGTAAACGCAACAGGTGTTCTAGCTAAAAAAAAAAGGTAGGATCTACCGCTGTATTTTTGTTTTGTTTCTTGTTTTAATGTGTCGCGAAAGTGCTACCAAATTGTAGGTTTATTATGCCTCGCATGCCGCGGGACTTTGCGCCTGCGAATTTAATTGCGTCAAATAACCTGTGTATATAATTAGCCATTAAGGTAAGTTTGCTTGGGATCCCCCGATAATTTTCAGCTAGGGTGTTACTTCCTTATGTCCAACTTGTGGCCCTGTGTGTGTCGATTTTCATTCATTAAATAATAATACAGTCACACTTAGTTTGTTTAATTGACTTAAACCTGAAATCTGTGGATCTTCAATCCTAATGTGGCGAAAAGCCAAGTGTAATCAAATGTGAAGCTAGAACACGTGCTTTTATTGGAAGAGCCCTACAGTTTTTGGCTTGAGTAAATTCTTTTGAACCCCTTTAGGGAGGTGGTCATAAGGTAAGTCATTAAGGCCACCTGGTGTTTACCGCCCGACTTGGAGGGAACTTAGTGGACGACGCTTCGCAGCGTGCAGCTAACCCAGCGCATCTTCAGTAGAGCCCTGTGATATTTCTCGTTTTGGGTCACGAGGGCTGTTGATTTTTCAAAACGAGTGGCGTCCTTAGGCAATTCTTTTGAGCAAAGTATAGGGTAAGTGCTGTCGGTTTTAACTGAGCTTTCGAATCACGCCTTCTCGACTAAGCTAGACCGTGGGTAATATGAGCGCCGTCATCTGCTCAGACACAATTAAGATCTGTGTTTTTGGAAAAGCCGGCAAACCCTTTACTTTTCCCTCGATTTTGACAGTGCTTGTGATCGATGTCGATTCGAGCATTTAATCCTGTAACAATATGTCTGGGACGGTTTCGAATATCGCTAGTTACCTAATTTATTAAACGTGTACGGCAGTGTAGAGTTTACTTCACTGAATGAAATGGGCTCATTGTTTAATATTCAAATATAATATGCATGAGCGCAAACGTCACAAGTATATTTTGCATAGCTACAACAAAAGCGTTGCAACAGTAACCAGAAAACGGCAGGGCCTTAAGAGGTCAGTATCGAATATATTAAGGAATCAAAGAAAGAACTACCGGAAATGAATATTCATGTACACTTTAATTATAATAGTCTCGATGGAGGCAATTACAAATGGAGTAAACATTAAGACTGCGAACACCGATTCCGAAAAAATAAGGCTCCACCAAGCTTAACAACTGCAGGGAAATGATGTTCCTAAACACAGTATAGAAAGATATTAACAACCATCATCAGCAAAGACTTACAAAGCGCACAGTCTCCTAGTATAGACTAGCAGCAAAGATTCAAGAAAGCAAGATAGATCACAGATACAGTACATACAATGACAATTGAAATGGCTGTGAAATGACATCGAAATGCATCTATTTTTTACTTCCTATTACAATAAAGGAAGTATTGGATTCACCCCAAAAATTCGAAATTGAGTTTTCAACAGATCTTCACGTTTTAGAGCCCCTGATTCCAAAAAACATATTTTTTTTCATTGGTCTGTGTCTGTCTGTGTGTCTGTCTGTCTGTGTGTCTGTCTGTCTGTGTGTCTGTCTGTGAACTGAATATCTCAAAAACGGAAAGAGGTATGGCGTTGAAACTTCTTATATAAGTTTTGTGTACTATGTAGATGCGACAGCCAGCTTTTGAAGAAAATCTCATAACCGGAAGTAGGTGTTTACTCGATTTTATTTAAACTTTACACTTTTATTACATTTTTAATGTGTATTGATGTGAGATAGGTGATTTTCCAGTTGAATACTTCTAAAATGGGTTTCTTTTGTTTTCTTTATTAACTCCTATTTTAAATAGAACACTCGGTGTATTATTACATTTTTGAATTTAGCTTAAAATTCTAGAGAAAAATTATTTTGTACCGTTTTTGTAAAATTTTTAATTTTTGAAAATTTTTCACAAATGCTTAAAAATTTAAAATCAAATTTTTGGCTAATTATAAGATCACTGTAAAAGGAAGTTGTGTGCGTGTATCACACCAGATTTTTATTGACTACAATCAGGCGCTTAATAGATTGTAGGATTTTGATAAATGAACACAACACGCTCTTGCAATAAATACTATATAATAAATCAGGGGTTACACTTTGTCACAAGAAACATTTAAAGAAATATGGCCTCCATTGCATCAATGTTTCACTTTTTTCTGCTCCTGCGTAGCCAATCAATATACCAACAAAGTCCATTCGATTAAAGAAAATTATTACGGAGAGTTAAGAAATGACAGCAAATGAAGGAATCAGAGACAAGCTTACGATCGAAAAAGTGGTGTTGCAGAGTAATTCTTAGGATCAACGTTTTCAACATAGCTTTAGAAGTAACAATCAGAACGATATACAGTAAATCAAAAAATCAATATTTTTTGCATTTCTTCATTGCTCTTACAAACTAAAAGTTGCTGACTTATCAACTGCTACTGATGCATTTTTAGTACAATGCAATATTTACTTACTAAATATGTCACTGTTAATTTTACGATTTAAATTTTTGTGTTGAATAGGTTTGTTCATAATTAAACTAAAAACAGCATGTAATGTTTTTCGTAGATTGGAAAGGAAAACTTCGTTCCCCTTGTGAATTACACTATTGCTTGAATACATTCAAGTGTCGCCTAAATAGATAAATAGATTTTCAATATAGGTTCCATTTCTTTAACTGAACTAGATGCATTCTCTTCTATTAACTAAAGTGCATTTTCTTAAAAATTAAACTTTATTTTGCGAAAACCAACGAATTAGACAAAGTCAACCCATATTCTGAAACTTTTTAGCAAATGCTTATTTAAAACAATAATTTTACGAAGGGAATACTTCTCTTCCAAGCCTCTCTTTTTGGATTTTTTAAGTTTGTCGACGTATTTTGAACCCTTTTGTTGTTCTAGACCCAATCATATATGGAAAGCGAAGATGTAGGAAAGTAGTAATTCCTAAATACGTATTATATTATCGATATCAAGAAATATATAAGTTTGCCGACGTTCTAATTATTCAAAACATTTTACTACCTTCAAATTGAGTGGAATTACTATGTGTGGCGAACTTAATGATGAAACGGGATTTGTCATAGACGTTTAATTGTAGCACTAAAATCAATCTGTCGGCAATGTTTCACGTACAGTCAAAGAGCAACTTTCAAAAAGTGAACTACGAAGCGTAGTACATATTGTAGTGATAGGTCAATCCGATATAAATAAATAATGTGGGAATATTACACAAATCACTAGTTAGTTTTAATAAGTATTCCATGTTGTATGTCATGGCTTATTAAGTATTATGCTCTGTAACAATTATTTGCAAAGTAAATGGTTTATTGCCTACCTATTTTATTAATTGGCAACCAAATTTAAATTAATGCTCCGGCTTAGCATGAGAAAACTCAAAATACCAGGGTTAGGTCGTAATATCCAGTATAAAATTTACTTTTGAGTATGACTTTTACACTTGTATGGCAAACGCCCAACTTTTCTGCCAGTGACAGTTTAACCTCTAATTGAGGGCAAAATCAAAAATGATCGAAACACACTAAAACCAAGCAACAATTTCACCTCAGGTAATTATTAGCAATGTAATTAATGAGTCAAGTAGTATGGCTAACTTGTTTTGTTTCCTTCCTGACGTAATATAAGACGCGAGTTCTCAATTGTTTTGCTTCCTGCTCTGTGAATCCAAATCCGCCGATCGTAAAATCAAGGGACGCCAAGCTT
Source organism: Agriotes lineatus (assembly GCA_940337035.1). Taxonomy (NCBI): domain Eukaryota; kingdom Metazoa; phylum Arthropoda; class Insecta; order Coleoptera; family Elateridae; genus Agriotes; species Agriotes lineatus. The sequence goes on along the minus strand of CALNHX010000435.1, from coordinate 175,047 downwards.
GTAATTATTCTCTGGAACATGGAAAGCTGGCAATCGAGTTCCCTAGAAAATTTAAACAGTTCAAAAAACCAATCAGTGGTCTATATAAATGCAGAAGAAAAAGAAGAAGGTGTTGTTGCTCATTAGTAGTCCAAAAGGTTGGATGATGAACAACAAATACTACATTGAAATGTTGAGAAACTTATCCCACCGCTTATCCCATATTATTATTAAGGACACCTTAGTAGTCACTCCTAAGCTTTGCTAAGCTCCTTGCAATTTCTGAATGTGTCAATGTTATTTTATCTTACTTGTAATATTCGGACGCACCCCGCTGGCTTTAAACCGGCAGGGTAGCGAAAACGCGTTAGCGACTCTACTACGACACTGTCCCGAGTGCAGAAAGACGTGGGAGCTATTAACAAGCCAGAAAAGGGTGAACCATTACGGGGATAGTAGGAGTGCCGTTTTGAAGCACTTTTATCGGCTCATGGTGCAATATTACGGCTTTTGGCTGGACTTCATTCACTTCCTTGGCACCAAATTGAATGGAAGTTCTAACTGCTTCTCTCTTGGTATATTGAAGAGCTTCATTGTCGGGTCGTTCAAAATTTAGAAGCGTTTCTCGTACCCTGATAGATATGAACCCATTCCCATCCGAATTGCTGGTTTCTACATACTCCTCGATCTTCCTACTCGAGCCACGGCCGCTGATCTCATTCCATTGTCCCGAATACTATTTCAAGCTGAAGGTCTTCACTATGATAGTCGAAATCAGCCATAGAATCCCTGTTTGTCGTGCAAGTATATTATCCTTAATTTGAGATGCTATATTTACTGCGATTTTGTTTGTAAAAGTCGTTTGTGTAGCTTACGTAGGTGGCATAGGTAATCGTAGTCTAACGGACACGTGGTTTGAGTCCTTCCTCGCCTGGGAGTCAAAAGCAATTTGTTACGTTGGCTGGTATACGAACTTACCCTCACCTAGAATGCACTGCCGTGACGTCACCTAGATATTAAGGAATTTTTCTGCAGTAAATTGATAACAGGACTTCTCCGGCTGACCTCCGCAGACTCTCCTGTAATTTGTGTATTGAATATAGTTGTATCAGATTACACCTTGTTTACTTTAATTATTAAGCAAAATGCAGTTACGCTTTCAGAAATTATAACACTTCAAAATACATGAAGGCAAATGTATCTAGGGAAAAAATGAGAATGTGGAGCGGATTAAGAAGAATGCTACGTACATCTGAGTACACAAATTGCGAAAAGTAAATGGCGCGCATAAATAAGGCTGTAACTGCCCTAGGGGTGCATTAAAGAAAACTAAGGCGCTATTGTTCTAAAATAGATACTTATCTTTGTGGAATATGGCCGCATAGTTATTAAGGGAACATGATAGAGAGGAATTTGCAGTTGTCTACGAAAATAACTCAGTGTCTAATTAACGGAAAATAAGGACAAGGCTACAGTAAATCGGTTAAATATCTTGACTTGGCTATGATAGAACACGTACCTTAGTTTCATATGGGAAACCAGATTTAGTGGAAGGAATATGGTTTTACAGTGACTACACTGCGATGATAATTTTTTCAGCTGCTTTTATCCACAAGATTGGATTTTTCTTTTTAATTATTGGAATTTTAATTTGATTTGTATTAGTGTGTCCACGAAAGAGTCTAGGCATTTATAACATTCGAACTTTGAATGAATGGGGCTATCTAAACTCAAGTTTGTTGCTGTAATCACTCCTATCAGTTTGACCCTAAATCTCCCGAACCAGCGCCTATGAGTTTTTAACTATACTTAAATCTGTTTACATGATCATATGGGTGACTCTAGAATTTAAATTTAAATTTAATGTATACTTCAATATGTTACAGGAAATTCTCGAAACGTTTCCGTCTTTGTACAGAAAATAGGCTGTGGCATTCTTTAATCTCTATAATTTAGAAATGAATTCTTCGTTTAATCGAGCACCCTCCAGATCAAAGCTGTGAAAGAGGAAAAATCTGCCGAATTTTCCTCCAGCGACTTAATACGGAGTTTAGTTCATTTTGGGCGCAAACGAGGTTAGTTAATACCTAAAGCGATTAAGTTCAGTCGCGCTGCTTCATTATACGCCGACTCCTCGGTTATCGCATACAATTATATGAAGGATTCGCTTTTAATTCAAGTTTTCAAGTGCTATATATTAAATTCTGTATACCTTCCACCTCGTCGCCGCGAACACGGAATTATTGTATCAACTTCAGCCCCAGGATATCCACGTTGCTGCGGATTTCGCGCGGCGGCAATAAATTGCAGACTTTAGCTTCTGTGCTGTATGTGTATTTTTGAAGTAGACAGTATTAGCATCCGTGCCGAGTGTGCAGTTACACCGTAAATAATGGCGATTTTATCCCTCCTGACTATTAAATTACGGACGGGCGACTTCCGGCATAAATTCCAATTAATTTGAGTAAACGCTGAAATAAAACGCGAACTAACTTATTTAAATCTGACGTTATGGGGTATAATCGTTTTATGGAATCGCATTTTATTGTGTTATATGCTCGCCATTTCAGCGCTCCGCGGGACCTTTTTGCAGCGCAGCGGTTGAACTAACAAACTGGTTCTTGGTAATTGGGGTTCATATTCAGGAGTTTCGTATAACCGCGTTAAATTGCAACGCGGTAAAAAATATTCCGGAAAATTGGGAGGGATTCGGATGCATTTATTGTTATTTGTGTCCTAAAAGACGGAAAATTGCAAAAAATATTGACCTCGATGAACTGGAGGGCAAAAAAGGAAAGAACCAAGACTCCGCGTAGAAATAAATCCAACGGTCGGGTACATTGCTGCAGGGAACCAAGAAATAGCAACAAACGACAAAATATACAAAGGTAGAAGACCAGTAATATGTTTCTGAAAAACACAAAAGATGTTGAGTAGAAAGGAAACAAAAATAGTACATTAGCAGATTCAGAAAGAAGATAAATGTTATAGCAAACGTCTTACATAATCTAGCACATAGGCAAAAATTTCGAAACACGCTTTGATTAACTATTTATATGGGCATAACGTTTGTCCCATAAGTTTTGAGAAAAAATATTAACAGCTATATTTTATGTTGCTTTAGTTTTATATTAAATTCAAGGACAAGTAATTATTTCTACAGCTACATTTAATAGATTTATATACTTAAACTACGGATAATGGTTCATATTCTTCAACTCCAACCAGATTGAAAGCATTTTTCCTATAATAAGCTACAACGGATTTTTTTCTCTAAACTTACGGGTCATACGTTATACGCAAAAGGAAAATTGCAGCGGCATGGCTATAATACCATCGGAAGCAATATTATTCCAAACGAAAACTAGAAACACACAGTGAATGATAATAAAAACCTTTTTTTCTATTTTGCGTTTAGAATAACTCCATTTTAGCACCCAAATGACGTCATTTGAGTGTTAGAATAAGTAGTTGGTGTGCTAGAATAGACTAGTAAAATTTACTGCATTGATGTTGGTAGCGTTGAACTGTCAACTGGCATATGCGAAAATCAACAAAACTGACGTTTCAAATTAATTTTTCTTCAAAACCACCGCAAAATTCCCTAGATTTAAAATTTTTATTTTTTAATTTATAAAATGGTATAAAGCCGCCAAATAGAAAAAATAGTATAAAATTCGTGCTTGAATAGATGCCTTTTGCAACTTGTATTTTAACATACTATTCTAGTACCCACTTGTAAATCTGTAATGTATCTATGAAAATCTCCATGGTAAAATAACATTTTAATGATGAGGGTGGATAAAATGATACTTTATTGACTAGTGAAAATAAATAGTCCATAATCCATACCAACTAACCAAATGAATACCTGCTACTGTTATAACTAAAGTATGATTAAAAATCTGGTGTGATACACGCACCCAACTTCCTTTTACAGTGATCTTATAATTAACCAAAAATTATAAGCCTTTGTCAAAAATCTTCTAAAATTACAAATTGCACCAAAACGGTACAAAATATAGCGTTAGTTGCAGAGACAAATTTTCTCTAGAATTTTAAGCTGAATGCAAAAATGTAATAATATACCGGGTGTTCTATTTAAAATAGGAATTAATAAAAAAATAGAAAAAAACCAAAAGAAACCCGTTTTAGAAGTATTCAACTGGAAAATCACCTATCGCACATCAATACACATTAAAAATTTATGTTTGAAAAAAATCGTTGGAGCCGTTTTTGAAAAAATCGAAAAAACTGAAACATCACAAGAGTAAACACCTACTTCCGGTTATGCGATTTTCTTCAAAAGCTTGCTGCCGCATCTACATAGTACACAATACTTATATATGAAGTTTCAACGCCACACCTCTTTTCGTTTTTGAGATATCCTGTTCACAGGCACAGACAGAAACACAGACAGACCAATAAAAATATATGTTTTTAGGGCTCAGGGAACTTTAAAACGTGAAGATCTGTTGAAAATTCAATTTCGAATTTTTGGGGTGAATCCAATACTTCCTTTATTGTAAAAGGAAGTAAAAATTATTTTCATCTAGTATGGCTATGGAATAGCTCCTAATTTATGAATGCAACTACGTTTATACTTAAATATCGAACTTGACATTTGATTAGTTAAGTGCCTTATAGTAGCATTCATAAATTAGGAACTATACGGCCATGTGGGAAAAAGAATAAATTATCACACAAACTAGATGAACTACTAATGATGGCATAGTGAAACCTTAAAGGATCATACAAGCAAGGTTCCTTAAAACGCTTAATAAAGGAGATGAAAAAACGCAAAATAGAAATATTAGCGGTGCAAGAAACACAACAGACAGGAAACGAAATTATAGAATTAGATGAACACATATACTTTAACAGTGGAGGAGAAGACAGGCGACAAGGAGTAGGCTTCATCATAAAAAATAATTTAAACCTACAGTAGCAGAATTTAAATCATATCAAATAGAATGTGCTGAATAAGAATGAGACTTTGAACAGGAATTCGATTCAGGAAAAGGCTATACAAAGCACTGGGAGAACTAGGTGTAAATGGAAAGCTTATAAAACTAATACAACTAACTCTAAAACAAACAACCAATATGATAAGAATAGGGAATAAAATGTCACAGAAGTTTGAAGTACATGCATGATTAAGACAAAGCGATCGGTCTTCAGTCCTCAATACTTGTCAACTGTGCATTAGAGTATGTCAGGAAAGCAGAAATAAACAGAACAAGACTAATACACCATAAGGTGCCGGGTGATGTAGCTTGAACAAGCGTCCACGGTCAATCAGTAGAGTTAAGCAACGCTCTTTCTGGTCAGAACTAGGATGGGAGTTCCATCGCTGCATCTCTCGGCGCCTTGTGGTACAGCTGCCACGGAAATAGTTGGTCCCGGATGTCATAATAACATCATGGCAGTCGTTAGTGGGGTTGGAAGTCCCCATAAAATGTACAGCGACGCCTATTATTGGCCTAACGGCTGTTGGCTGAGTGCTAAAATAATAAATAAATAAATAAACAAACACCATAATTGGCATTTGCGGACGATTTGACGATACTGACGAGAAGTAAGGCTGAACTAAAAATTGCAATTTTGAGGTTGGAAAAAGCATGACATGGGCAGAGCAGAAGTAGAACGGTGCAAACAAATTAAACATATCGACGACTAAAGGAAAAACATTTAGTTTTAAAGAGGTTGCCAAATTTACATATCTAGGAACAGATATTTACAGAACACGAAATGTAAGAAAAGAAATACAGAAAACAATTATCGCCAGAAACTGCTACATACAGGCATTGAGAGGATGCTCTTATAATAAAAATATATCAAGTGGGCTCAAAATTAAAATGTATAAATCTATAATAAGACCAATCGTAACATATGCAAGTGAAGTATGGACGTTAGGATCAACAGAATGCAACATTCTAGGAGTATGGGAAAAGAAAGCGTTCAGAGATGGAAAAAAGAAGTCATGGAAGATATAAAACAGTGTAACATAAACAATTGGAGAAAAAAGTGTTGAGATAAAAAAGTGTGGAAAAAGGCAGTAAACAAACAGTGGGGCTGATAGGCCTCAAGTGCTAATATGTATGTATTGAACTGATTCGGGCTCTTACTTTGTGTTAACTATTAGCATATGCTTCTAAATTATATTTTTATCAATTTGAATTGCCTTATTTATATTATTTGAATATTAATAGTTACTCTTTGTGCTAGCTCCTGAAAATCAGGTGTGGATTCCTTTTATCTAGATTGCTTATTCTGAAATTTGATATTCTGATTTTAATTTTATTACACGTCAAAAATATCTTCTGTCTAATGATATGTTAAATCTGAAGTTCAATGACAAATACCAGATCGTTACACTCGCCACATAACAATATCAAACAGTAAGTAATTCCTTAATAATAAATTCACCGTTTTAGTCTCTATTTTGTTTCAGTGCTTACCTAATATCTACAGTCAACCACCTTTCACTCGAATTTATCAATGTCCCTGATGTTAACCAACTTGCTCTACTCCGCCAACGACCACAACTGCTCCAGTCAACAAACACAGCGAAAGCCTCCAATGACACCCAATATGTCAAAACCGCCTAGAATCAGGCACAGAAACTCCCTCACAGCATGAACCCAAAACAGACCGCAGTTGTAGTCACTCAACTCCAACACCGCATCCAAAAACACTCCTCCAAATTACTCCATTGACCAGCACCAAGAACCAACTCTCCTTTCGTACTAACAGCTCAATGCAATCCAAATAAATTGATATACAATGTCAAATGTAATTCTTCAATAAACTTAACTTAGTATTTTTCTCTATTTATTCTTCTTTGTAGATTAGTCCTGCTTTTAGTTTAGTTTTTCACCATATACTTTCTATCTTCCTCCATTTTATATCTCATTTTCTTAAATTAAATTTCTTTTTTATTTCATCACGCAAATTTAGTCTTAAATCAACCCTTCTTAATTTCCAAACATTTTCCTTTTAAAATAGGGTTTATTTCATACTTTTAAATTAGGTACACCAAATTAATTACAGCTTTACATTTTTCAAAATGTGTTATCTTAATAGTGAAAATAAAGTCCTTAACGATATTATATTGTCTCCTTACAACACACTATATCTTTAGTTTTGATTTCTACCTACTATGTACAATAATTTATTTTGATTAAGTATTTGTCATTACCTTCAAATCTCATAATTAGATATTACATTATATTCGAATCCATCTGTTTCTCAATTAGCCACATTTTATTCAATTATATTGGACTTGCTTAATGCAAGCCTGCGCCTACCCAACTGCACTACGCGGCTTCTTAAGTGCTTATATATTACTTTATTTTATTCTCAATCAATTCTTTTTAAAATTGAATTTTAATTAACTCATTTTCCCTGTTTATTTCTGGATCATCAAAATTATTAAGTGCTATCTTCAGTAGAAACACTTGACTGGTCGGATTCTTTATAATCTAGATTGCTTATATTCTGAAATTTTATGACAACTCGTACATCTGTCAACTGACACTTCAAATTAGTTTTAAAAAATCAATTACAGATACTTTATCGTTACATTCTGTCATTCCACAATATCAAATGGTATTTCCTTAATTAAAATTAACTCACTTAACTCTTTCTATTTCCTTTCAGTTTTTATTTTAAATTCCTGTATTCTGTTACCTGTTATTGGACTGGATACTCTCCTCTACTGAGCCCAATGTATCCAGCAACCCCACCAAGATCTCCCAACTTCCAACAACAACGTCAGCACGAACTCCGACACAAACACACCTGGATCCTCAAAGACTTCTTTGCAATGCTAGCTGGGCTTCGTAATAATCTTAAGTTTATATTTAATTTGGAAAGTGCCCCTGTAGCATTATCAATTATGCCCTTTTAAGAATGGTAGCCCTTGTATTGGGTCCAGGTCCTGATTACTCACACTTTGACTGATTTAAGGAAACAGGTTTGACTAAAATATACATGTATTCCCTACTGATTTACATAACTAAAATAAAATAAATGCGTTTGTTGAGTAAAGTTACAGTTTATATTGTATTTGATTTTTCGTCCTGGTTCCCGGAGACGGTAGGCCACCTCGTGTGCATCGATGTATGCCCGTGAACTTCAAAGTATAAGGCCTGCGGGATCAAGTTGGTACAACTGGAAACCAAAATAAAAATTAAATATGTCAATGAGTGTCGGTGTAAACAAAAGGAAGATTCTGATTTATTTTAATTATGAAGTGACTGGATCGGAACTATAATTTGTTTAAATTAAGTACACATCTGTACACGTGCACTTCCTTGTGATATGTTAAGAGTGCAGTCGACCTTTGACCGTGGATAAAAATTCCTTTCGAGGTTATCTTATAAAACGGCGCGTGTGAAGGCCGCTATAATATATGCTATCACAGGGTAAGTATCGAATTTGTACAACGGTTAATTATCTTCTACATGAAATGTAAACTGTTTCTAAAATTTGCAAATATGTAATACAAACGAAGTTTGCTCTAAAGTACTCTGAAGTATATGCAAATTTAATTGTATTCTGACAGGGGTTTTAAATTTCGTAAGATTTGAATTATGATTATTTCTACACACGTAGTCATTATATTCGGAGGCTATCTTAATTTCCACGGAAAAACTCCAATTGAAATTCGCCGATATGCCAGCCAAGTTCAATTGTGAATTATTCGTTCTGTAAGATTGCCTGGATCGCTCGACCACGAATTAAAGTTATTTCGATAACCCAAATATAAGCTCAATTCGTGTGCGAACGGTCGTAGCAAACTTTACGAAATTATAAGAATAACGCTTGCACAATCCGATTACAGAGTTGTGCTGAGTGAACTTATTGTTTCCGATTTACAAATAAATCCTAATAAACGCAGTCCGAGTTCAGAAATACGTTTATATAGGCAGGTACCTGGGGGAAATCGAATTATTAGTTCGTATTCTTCAGGTCGGTTTCTGGTCGGAGATTCGGATGTTCTGCGGCGCTAGCCGCTGAAGGCGGCTGGAAGCCCGGTTAAATTGTGGTGACGATCTTCTTGAGTACGCTGCTCGAATTTGGTTTTAAACGCGGCTATCGGCTGTCGGGATTAATCGTGCATTCTGGAAGGAGTGCGCCGCGATCGATTCTCGGTACCGCTCGCGTCGATCGTGGGGTTCGCGGCGATCCTCCGAGTTCGAGCGCTTTGAAAAATTTCCGTTGTTGTAACGTTCATTGTTGGCCTAGACAAAAATTAAACGCTATTAATTTCAAATTAATTTTGATCGCGCTTAATTTGGAGTGAAACGTTACATCCTTGTCCTTGAAATACGACAAGGCACCTTCCAACCTTTCCCAGCAGCAACCACCATCCATGTCGTCCCAGCAAAGTATTCAAGCCACCGACCACCCTGTACCACGAACCTCGACCAGATGCAAGCCACAAAATGTCACTTCAATGACAAGCCTGTCGAATCACAACTCCTTGTCGAATCAGAACTCCTCCAGATGAAAAATCTCCAATCCTCCTCACAAAACGCTCACTCTGCTAATGATCTCGATGTAAACCACTTCTTTTGTAAACCATTACTTGTTATCCAATTCAGTTGTTGCAATGTAATTTTACAATAGACTCAATTCAGCATTCCCTTCCTTTTATTGGCTTTTGTAGATTGTAACTGTATTAATTTGGTATTCTCACCACCTTCGTTATCTTCATCTATATAGTCTGCACATCTATGCTTCTAACATTTTACTCTTTTTTCTTTTATACCACGACAGTTTAATTTCAAATTCTAAACCTTTTATATATCAAATTTAATATCCTTTAAACACTTTCATAAGGGTGTTTATTTTTATGATTTCAAACGATACAAATTGTATTACATCATTTTTTGTTATCATTTTTTTTATTCTATCTATAAAAATCTCCTTAGTGATCTAGCTTATATTATTTCACAGTCCAACACACTATAGAAGCTTTATTATTGTCTAATACCCACTATGTTAGAGGGTGTCTCATAATTTCCCATCACTTTTATTTTATTTGTATGTTATGAACAAATTATAGGCATTCCGAGTACCAGGTACCTTAGACACCGACCACGGTGATCATATGGTCATATAATATTGCCGAGATTAAGAAGATCCAACCCTAGCAAAGGATATTTTACGTAATAACAAAATTATATCTGAGTGAACATTTTCCACAATTTTATATTGCCCCATTTAGCTAGAGCGCCATGATTTTTTTAAACCAAAGGCAAGGTCAGATGTATCTCTTATTTAGGCAAATTATGTCAGTTTTTTATTTAATGCATATCTAATTGGCTACGAAATTAACAACTACATAGTTTCCGGAAATTCTTAATTTTATACAAACAATAGTATATATTACTAGCGTTGGGACGCCTTAGTCTCGGAAAAATACTAAGTAGGACTTTCGACCACAGTAGTCGGTATCTAAGGTATCTGGTATTCGGCATGGCTAGACTTTGTTCATAACATACAAACAAAATAAAAGTGATGGAAAATTATGAGACACCCTCTAAATAGTATATTTCGAAAAAGTATTTGCCATTAATTCCCCTTTCATTTCAGTTAAATTAAATTATGCTAAAATCCTACTGTTCCTTATGTAGCTTTATTTAATTGAATTTTAAATTCCATTTCCTTTTTTACGAAATACATTTTAATAATTTTGATATCCATCTCATACTTAAATGCATCTTTGTAATTTTAATACTGTGTTCTTTTAATCTTATTAATCTGATTTTAAACCCTTGTACCAATACCATAACAATATACAGCAACATTTTCTTGACTGGGAAAGGGGTTTGAGGAACGCCGATCTCAGTACTCCGCACAATTACTAAGCTTTAATGGTTACATTGAAATGAAACCACTTGTATGTAATGGCATGACAGTTTCGATTTATTTTATATCTTTTTCGAAGACCTACAGAAAAATTACAAATAAGCAGTGTTGTTATAATAATAATTACAAGTGAAGTCTTACCTAACAACTTGTGGAAACCAAGTACATGTGCTTGAAAACATGTGACGATATTAAATTATGAACAAATTCCTCAGCAAAAAGCAGCAAGCAACTAACAGTATAGAATAAACTACACATAATATGATTGTATTCAATCCTGTACACCATCAGGTTACAAACTATAAGTTCACTAGCACAATTAATATTTAATTAATAATTGCATTTATTCGTTTTTGGCCGACATGGCCCTCAATTTGATAAAATTCGTGGTTTACTTGAAATAATTTGCAGAATGTCAAACAAGATCCCACATGTGTATGAAACTGTTAAGGCACGCATGCGCCTCGAGCACGGCATACGAGGGACGTTCAAATTGGAAATAATCAATTGTGCATTGCAAGGCTAGTAAGAGACTAGTAAAAAATTAAAGACAATTGTTTGTCTAAGGGTTCTAGAAGGTTATGAGCTACAGCAGGTTGATCTGGCGGACCCTAAAATTGGAGGTTTATCCAGAGAAATGCAAACCTGAATTTATATTATTAAATATGTATAAATGGAATTATATGATAAAAAGGGAAGAGAATTTTTCGGGAAGAAACGGCAGGTTGAGAATATCAACCAAGTATTCAAGGAGAAAACATGTTAGGATCGAACCTAAGCGCAAGGGGCATTCGTGATACCACAGCAAAAATATTCGGCAGAACTTTGACTACTGTTAGTAAGTGGTTTACTAAGTCTAGTACAAGGCTCTCACCTTGATTATTTTGTGGTCGGCTATTCTCTTTCCTAAAAGAACTCAGATAATGTTACTTACTGGTATTCAAGTCCTGACCACATACACCTGCATACTTATTATGTATACAGAAGCGCAGTCTGCCACGGTACAAATATTGATTCTTTATTTGGAAAGTTTGGTCCTCATATACACATGAAATGGAGCTTTACCTCTAAAAAGAACAAGTTGTTCATTCACGCATATTTGAACACCTGGTTTGCAACTCATTATACATTTTGCAACAAATATGCCAAAGATCTCTCTAATTGGAGCCATTTTGTCATTTTCATTTCCTTCTTTCCTGGTTTCGAAACTATTAAACTGAATAAATTGCGTGAGTTCATTGTAACCATTACGAAACGCAGTAGCTGGAATGATAACCCTATAGTATGCTCGGTATATATACGGAATCTCTTCTTTTTCTTCTTCCTCATAGTTTAGGCGAAAAGCCCGTTACTACTACACACTGAGTGCGGTTTTATAAGCCATCTTAATCGGCAGCCGAGCTAGGTGGTTAGCCTAACTCCTTGAATTGAAAAAATGTCCTTTGCAGAGAGCACAACCACCAAAGGTGTTTTCACCATGGCCGTAGAGCGTAATATGTAAGTGGTGTAAGCTACCAATTCACTGTCTCCCGATTGCAAGTGCAAACGCTTTAACAACCGGCCACACGCTTTACAGATATACCGAGTAGCAAGAAAAAACTATACCTTCCTCGACCAACAGCTAATAACGCATTTATCCCGGATGGGCGGCTACAAACAGCAACAGAATCCTATGTTAAGGGCCGCTGTATAATAGCCTAGCTAGCGTGGTAGTGTACGGCTAAATACTTTTTAAATACAGGGATGAAAAGAGAATAATTGAAGATCAAGGCAGTGCACCAAGTAAGAGAAAGAAAGGGGATGCTAAAACTGTTGGGCAGAAGAAAATTATTCATTGCTACGTATAATGCAAGGTGTAGGGGTGTAAGGGTAGACCTGAAGCAATAGAAGAGGAAGTTAGGTAATGGGAGGAATGTATCAAGCTAAAATCAGTACGTACGGTGTATTATAATAGCAGAGACAATGTACGTAGGAACGGTGTCACGATAGTAATCCGTTGGTCACAATTAAAAATGTTGTCATCAACTAGAAAACTAGAAATATATAGTTCCTTGGTGTAACATGATGATCTTCCATTAAAGTTAATAGCAAGGAAGTAGTAATTTATGAATTCTACCATACTCGGCGCAGCAAACAAATGGAGTGCGCAACTCAAATGACAGTATAAAGCTGCTTGGATCAGTATGTTAATAATAATCACTAATGAGCTATAGGCAGTGATTCATATAATTAGACATAAAATATATATATTTTTTAAGGGAACAAATTAAATGCTCGGTATTTTATTCCTACTGCAGGTCATATTTTCCCGATATTTTGTCCAAATGCATGATTAGAAAATAAATGTTCGATAAAAATACTAAACGCTCGATAAGTGCATTGAGTGCTCGGTATAAAATTGATATGCAACCTAAGAAAATAAATGTTCCATAAAAATACTAAATACTGTACAATGATAACGAACGCCCTGTATAAAATTCAAATGCCTATTAAAATAATAAACATTCGATAAACATAAAAGACGCTCGATACAAAATAAAGATGCACATACAAAATACAAATTTTTGGGCAAATAATAATAGACAAAACGTACGTACGATAATTACAATCAATGCTCGGTATGAAATTTACTTGCTTTCTTTTGCTTGGCTTTTTTGTTTACCTTTAATTAAAGACAATAATTTTATCTAGGTAAACTTTAATACCCAGAAAGAATATTTTTATTAAAAAAGTACATAACTTGATAAAATACAACACAGGTATTTAAAAAAATATATATAATAAATTCTGATAGGTAACACATAAACAACGAATCAACACTTTCAAAAAGGAAACTGTGATCATCCATAAATAATGAAACAACATTAATTCAAATAGATATTCAAAAAAAGAAGAAAAAAGTAAAAATATAGTTCCATGGTAATAACATAACATACAACTATAGTACGTATAATCAAAAATAAATTTTTGGTAGACATAAAAAACCGAAAAAGAGAAAGATTCCTGTATTCTATTTGAGATAGTATGAAAGCCTCATCATATTCGCCATCTAGTACCTGAGAATGATCGATGCAATTTTTTTCTAATTTACCCCGACTTATGGAATTTGAACCGAATTTGACGTTCTTTGCTATTGCACACTTGTTTTCTTTTCTATTCCTTATATATCTTCTTCCTTCTTTTCTTTGGCGCATGCTTCTCAAATACATCACTCTCACTTTCTTCAAATAACATGCACTGATACGCACACACGTCCATTCAGTTTTTCTAGTTTAAGCTGCACTTGGCGAGCAAATCGAACCCTTCAAACGCATTAAATTATCGAGCGTTTATTAATACAATATGATAAAAAATGTCAATTGATAGTAAACTTCAGCTATAGAGCATTTGTTTTTTTTAAGGTACATATTTAATTAGAATAGCGAGCAGAACTTACCGTGCAAATGATATATTTTATATTGTTGGTTTTGTTAAAATAAAAAGCATTTCCAATTAAGTTAACGTGCATTTTTAATTTTTTATCGAGCATTTAGTATTTGTTTAGCTTGCAAAACGCATTAAAATATCGAATGTTTATTACCACCCCTTTTTTAAATTGTGATACAAAGAGAAATTTCGCCTATCTCAAAAAGCATGGCATTTGTGCGCACTAAGTAAAAATTCCGTAACACGACGTCAAAAGGCGCAAGAGTAACAGCAATAACAGCGAACTAAAACGAACAAATAAAGTACCACAATATCAAGCACAAATACGCCTCAAAGTGTCAAACTTAAAAAAAACTATTTTTTGTTAGAATTACTGGTATCTATATCCTATGTTAATTATTATTATTAAAACAGTAATCCAGACAGCACTGTAACTGGTAAGTTGGGTTGCATACTCTACTGTATTTGTTTGCTGCGTCGAGTATAATAAAAATTAACATAACTAGCCCAGTGAGTTATTTTGATCTACGAGATGGCTGATTGTGGGTATTTTATTCTTAAAGTCAATTTGGTATCCACTACTGTAACTTTAACATTTCACTCAAAGTTCCTCGATAACTTTTACTTCATATTCTTAATAATACATTAATAGTCGGAAAAGGAAAAAGTAATAAATAAATACCAAGCAGAAACGTTACAGCCAAACCCAATGCTTCCTAAATACATAAATCCATCACGAATTATTTGGAAGAAATATTACGGGAGTGACAGAGCAATAAATTAAAAAGTCATTTGCGACAGACTTGTGGGCTACGAAACAGAAAAATCGCAGTCTCATTTGAATTTGTTACCGTCCTAGAATATTTAGTTGAGGATTTATTACCCCTGGTTATAATAAAAAAATCGAGCCGAGGAATTTCAAAATAGACCTTTACAGAAGTTTATGTAAGACGCAGCCTTTTAACAACGAATATTGAAAGTTCATAAAGGATTGTTTTAGTATGTTTGAAAAATGTGGATTATTGGGACACTTTTTTGAATAATGTTAATATTTATAGAAAATAAAACTTTTTGTTACAATAACAATTGATTAATTTTACTTCACTTGTATGGAAAAGTTCAAGTTCACCAACTGATATGCATATTTAAATCAAAAGCCTTTTCGAAGGATGCTAGAAAGTAGCATTTGCGCGAAATAAAAAGTTTAAAAAACAAATACCCATGTGCAAAGTACTCAATCAAAGTTTTTGTTGCAGATCGCTGAATTTGACGATCTATTCAATATTCATCGAATAACTGGCACCCAAATAAACACGACCAGTTTTTGAATATGGGACAATATTTGCACACTACTACGAACAAATGCCGTGCTTTATGCACACCATGTATCCTCGGGTGTTTTGTAGAGCTATTGGCTGCAATTAGTATCCTGGAAATTTAAAGCCGCCGGTTTCATCACTACCGGGCTTTTAAATTTATGACACTGAAAATTGCAGCAGCTGTTGCAAAACGTAATTTGATTTAATGCGCTAAAGGTAACAGTGCTGTTTAAACAAAATAAAATCCAGGCTAACGTTTACATTTCGTTTTAATTCGCTTGACTTTCTGTTTTAGATTTTTTACACCTGACTGTTGATTCAAACTTTTAACTTCTACAATTTCGTCAAATCCTGAAAAACTATATTGCAAAAACATTTTTTTCGGGGGTTACAAGTTTGAAAAATATTTATGTATTTCGAAGGAAACACCTGAACCCAAGAGTTTATAATAATTTTTTACACCAGATTAACATAAATAAAATTGCTCTTGCCATTTACCTTTCACCGGTATTTTTATTACATCAAACAACTTTTTGCTGGCGGCTGCTGTTATTGACATTAAATGTTAAATGCTCGTTCTCTGTGATTCCGGCCATGACATTTTTCCATTGCGCTTTCAATATGTAGAATCAAAATTGATTATTTTAATTTACGAATCATGAAAGTCAAAATATTAAAGGGTATGAAGTGTTGCATAATGAATTCAGCTTTATAGCGTTCTAAAAAATGTGATACGTGTAATAACCGACAGATCTAACAAACTAAAGTCGAACACAAAATCTCACCTTACGCAGCTGATATAATTCCTTTTAGCTCCTAAATAATAGAACCGTAAGGTGCTCGAACTTCAAATAAAGGACCAATCATTATATTGTAATATTAATGATTGGGCGCCAGGCTCTGTAACGTGAGTTAAAGTACCTCAATAGAGTCACGCGAAGTATTCAATAATAACGGTTATATTTAATAGGTTAAATATTTCTATAAGCACATTTTAGTAGTCCTATGTTTCAGATAATAACTATTAGTAATTAATAACATAAACAACAAAAAATATTTATTGTGTCCAGTAAATGTAATAATTTAAATTTTAGATTTGTTTAAAAATAGCATAGGCCATGAAAATAATTGATAGTATGATGTTTTTAGAACAGCTTTATCTTTGTGTAAAAACAAATTAAAATCAGAGCAGACTTGGCATTTGACGCAACAAAAATGTAAACTGTAAACAATTGGGGTGGCTTCTTCAAGAGGTTTGATTGCGTTTTGCCAAGATGCCCGAAAAATAAGTTATTTCCATGTTCTATTAAATACCTAAGTTAACGAAAAGTAATGTTTTATTGAGAGTTTGTGTCTTGGGTTATTTGTGGAAATTTTCCCTTGCATTGGGCTTTCGCACAGGTAGATACGAGGAGCCGCTTTGGTCCAGTGGAAGCGATGGTGTTTGGGTATTGTAATACGGAGGTCCCGCCAGTTTTATAAGTTTCTTGTACAAGTGTAAACAAGCAACGTAAGTGTAGTGCAGCGGAGCCCTACTTTTAGGGCCCCAGCTTCGGTGAAAGCGATTCCGATGGTCTTCGAGAGTGGCAACTGGCCACCTGATAACCAGCTGGTTCGAGAGCAGATTTGTGCCTTGCTAACTGCAGGCCTGCAACAACGGCTTGTCCAGAGCATCGTGGGAGGTCCAGCTCGGGGCAGTTAGCTCTGGTTTCATCGCGGAGGCCATCGAAAGGTTAGATTTGCCACCCGAAAGTGTCAGTTTGTGATTGTCTATCGATTTGCATCCCTTTGGGCATCTCTTCCGGTTCGTGGCGTCGATAGAAGTGTTTTGTTATATGACACGGAATACTTTTTATCGCATAGCAACAGCATTAATTGCGTGGACATCTTGATTTAATTAAATTCGGGGCTTGTTTATGTACTTTCGAGACTAGTAAATCATCTTGATTTTAATGTCGGTCCCTTTAGTTAGAAATACCACACGTGTTATTTTCCATTAGTTAAATAGCAGCTACAGGGTGCATACAATTCTGTTTAATAGGACTTTAAATAATTAAGAATAGCAAATTAGTAGTTTCAATTTAGATATAGCGACCTAACCCTGAGATAGAATCATTTAGTTATAAACAAGAAGTTTAAATAAATATTAGCCGGGCAAATTACGAGTGTAGTGGATATAATTAGAGCCTATTTATAATTTAAATTCATTATACCCACAAGGGGTCATTGAAATAATCGTAATCGAGACTCTGAAATAGCAGAATTGCGAGTATTAAGGTGCGTTGTAACTCAATATTAAAGATATGTCAATTAAACAACGTTTATATAGTATGAGAATTCATCATTTAACGTCTGCTATAAGACCAGCTTTTACTTCATTATTACAAACTTGTTACAAACAGTTGTTAAAATAAATGAAATTATCAAGTATTAGGCTATTCTGTCAGTGAAGTCATTAACATAATTAAAGATTATAAAACGTGAAATACTGACATTAGTGCAAGTAAAAGCTAATCTTAAATCTCTTCTCCAAAACGTGAGAACAAACGCTGATTTTGTGCTAATGAAATAAGAACTTCTGATGACTCCACTTGCTGAAAGCACCCGAAACCTACAAAAAGTATGAGAACGTAGAAAAACACCGAAAAAGGTGTAAAAACGTAAAAAGCTCTGATCAAGCTGTAGGGAAATAATTGTAAAATACTTTAACGCTATGCCACCACCTTGACTCGCCCTTTAGTTGGTGTTTGGGCTTTTGAATAAATTTTTAAACTTCAAATTGTCATTCTCGGTTGTGGCTTACGCCTCTCAAGAAAGTAATCAAAAGCGCATCGCCACCACTCAATAGAGGCACTAAAAAGGCTACTAGTCTCTAGCAAATTTGCTTAGACAATGTTCTGGACCGTTTTATTTAGAACTGTTTATTAACAACTTTATAGACTTCGTTTTTAACTAGCAAATAACTAGAGAAACGAACGAATCCAAAAATTATCCAATAGCGTCAAAGTTTCCTAACAGTTTGTGATTGTAGCACGAATTACTCTAGAAATCAATTTATTAAATTTTTCATATAGAAAGCTTGTGTTTTCTCGTCATTAGAAGAGTGGCTTAACGAAAGGGCGCAAAAATATTAATAATTAAAATTTATGTTTATTATTATTGTTATTATTAGAACCTCACTGTAGTTGTTTTTACTGGTCTGAAGTGTACTGGGAAAAGTCCAACTCGGAAAAACGCTCCGCAAAGGCATAACGAAATGTGAAGCTTCGATACGCTCAATGATCCTCTTTTGTTTTCATGTACTTCGAAATCCTACAATTCCGCAACGACGCAAATGCATTTCGGTTTACAATGCAAGTAACACGAATGTAAGCTAATAAACCTATACTCTATACACTAACTACAAAGAAAAAATCGAAGGTCAGTTACTTCTACGGCGATTTTTCTTAAATGTGACGTCACGGCAATACACTCTTTAAAAAAATATTTAATGGACTGGCAGTAAACTAACAAACATTTCAAATTCGAGATTCCAAATCTCAGATAAAATGGTAATATAATTTAACAACTTGTACGTAAGCTCTCATGTGTATAGTAATTAATATGGCTTTTAACTACTGAAGAATTTCTTTCTAAGATGATATTCGCAAAATATTTCAGACATTATCATGTTACCTATGTAATAGTTTTCACCAATTACAGTGTGGGATTTTAATTCTGACAGTTTTTTCTCACTAAGAAATGTTAATTCCTAGGATTTTTCCATTATCAAGCTTAGATAGTTTTCAGGCTTTAATTATGTGCCTTTTATAAGATAAAAGACCTACTGCATTACTTAAGGTAGTCTTCGGCTAAGCAATTTTTACAAATTCATTCCTAATATTTATTTTATAAATGCGCTTCTAGCGTTGTTATGGTGTACCCCTTAGTTACACTTGGACATATTAGCCTCCGCAGTGTTTTGACAATAAATAATATCATTGGCTGAATTTGCGATGGTCCTGAAGTGAGACTTCTTTTTTCTTTCTTATACGACAAGTTCCACTTATTCAAATTAATCCTTAGGTAGTTTTTATGTGCGTCTTTTGAATTCTAAGTCGAGCTTTCGATCGATATTGAATGGTCGTCTAAGGGTTTTTTCAGGTTGACTTTTTATAGGTTTATGTTTACATAAGCATACCATTATCATGTCCTGGTCCTAGTCAATTTCACGACGTGTTGTACTTCACACACTTCTCTAATATTGTTAATAAGTCCAAATAATAGATATTTCAGTACATATAAGATTACAAGAGTAATACAATAACAGGGGATGTAAGAAATTAAAGCTGAAACAGATAAACCCTCATTACTCAATAGTAGAGAAAAGTTCGTACATGTCCTTTGAGACTGAATAATCAATTTTCAAAAAATGCGATAAACAATGTATATACCTACTCGTATCCAGATCAAATATATGAGTATTGATAAATGGCAATATACGTGAAGTGTCTAAATTAGATCCTGAATAAATAATAAATTGGTTATGTGATAAATAGCAAAAAAAAACCGAAACGTAGCACCCAAATTTAAGTTATTATATGTATTTCTAACTTATACCTATTACAATGCTGCGAATGAGACTTGTATTGGACTTTATTTTCATATTTATTAAATTATCATTACCTATAAAATTTTAAATTTCAGCGTCGGAACAGACCTAAGATGGCGATTGACTCGACACGTTTTTCGCTCGATCCCGTTTGTAAATTTGTTTATATACGTTTCTTTTTCAGAATTTCTTTATAAAAGTCATACACCAAACTTATACACCTCTCTTGCTGTTGATATGTGAAGCAACGATAGTTGTAAAAATAGTTCCAATAACTTGCACGTGGACTTAGAAACATAGACTACTGTTCCGCCAAATATTATAATTTGCCATTGATATTTTGAAACGAAAGGAATAAAGACTTTCGTCCGAGAAAACGCCGTTATCGTAAAGTACGTTTTACGACGGCGATTTTATGCGATGTTCCATAAAAGATATTTTGTAAATCTATTTCCGTGTAGTAGGATTCTGAGCAAAATCGATGGGAACGCTTTTCCATATTTGTTATTAACACCATTAAACCGCATAACGTTGTCTGCCCTCTTCTTACTCCTATGTAGTACAGGATGTCGCATTTATTATGGAATTAAACGAGAATATCCTTTATTATCGCATCTTGAAGTAGACATAACAACTCATCTATTTTTTAAAATATCAAATAAATAAAGTCACTATGCTGTGAGCACCATACTTATACAAGTAAATTCGAAATATGTAATTTCTTATAAAGAAATTAGAATTTTTAACCTGTAACATCAGCAGTTTTAAAATCCTTAAGTCATATGAACTACCACTCTATGGTAGATCAAACTTTCGGTGCGATACAAGCTTTTTGTTCTGGTCTCAGTGCAGCACCATTTACACTATGCATCAAGGGCGGAAACAAAACGCTTTTGGCCAATGGCGTGCGATCAATAACGTGAGTAACCTATAAAAACAGTATTTTTTAGTTTCACAGTTTTCACGAAATATTTAATGCTTTTCAGAAATCAAAAACTTTGAAAGGAATCGAAACACTTAGAAGTAAAATTTTACAATCTTGATTCCTAACCCTGAGAGAGAGCAATAATGGCACTAAATCAGAGCAATACTGGGACGATACTGATTTTTGTACTAAAAAAATTATGATATGTTTTTCGGACTTTTTCCACTGTCTAGGGTGTAAATCACACAACGTTTCGGGGGTTTTGATCTACTCCCGTCTTCAGGTGTTCTTGGTTAGTCCTGAGAAGGACTGATATTATACGTTTTTCTAAGTAAATTTGTGCCTCCCCCGGGGTTTGAACCCGGGACCGCTGATCGCTAGTCTGCCACTCTAACCACTAGGCCACCAGGGCGGTTATATATTTTCGTTGTAAACTTATATATATATCTTACCGCTGTATGCGCAGTAGACTATTTTTGTAATTCTCTGCGCAGTAGTGGCATCCAAATGGGCTTTAGTTCTCCGCTAGCCTGGCTAATTGGTTCTACTGCCAGCGCTATGCATGTAGCTTCTTTCAGCTTCCTACGGAATCTGTTTTCCTCTTTAGCTACAATTGATGCGTTATCTCATTGTATGTGATGGTCTTCGTTCCAGACGTGTTCTGCGATCTTGGATTTGATGGTTTCGCCCATTCTAACATTTTTCCGGTGTTCCGATAATCTCACTCGTAGGGGTCGTTGTGTTTCCCCTATGTATTGTCTTCCACACTCGCACGGTACGCTGTAGATACAGTTCTTTGAACTCTGATCTTCGTTCTGAGGCTTGGTATGCGTCATCATGCCTTTTAGAGTTGTTGTGGACTTGAAGGCAGTTCTTATATTGAATCTGTTTCCGATTCTTCTCAGTTTGTCGGAAACTCCTCGGATGTATGGTATTACGGCCGTGGTTGTTGGCTCCGTTTTCTCATCCCCTACCGGTGTTGTATTTCTGTCCATCTCTTTTAGCGTTTGGTTTAGAGTTCTTTTTGGGTAGCCATTAGCTTGCAGCATTTCTGTGATTATCTCAATTTCCCGTTTAAAGTCTTCTTCCTCCGAGCATATGGTCTTGACTCGGCTATATAGGCATCTCGCGACGCCACGTTTCACGCTATTGTGGTGGTTAGAATCGCAGTGTAGGTATCTCCCTGCATGGGTTGGTTTTCGATATACCTTTGTTCGTACCGTGTCACCATTCTTCTGGACTAGTACGTCTAGGTATGGGAGTTTGCCTTCCGATTCTATTTCCATCGTGAACTTAATTGATCGGGCTTGATAGTCTCTGAAACTTCTTTGTGGCGTGAATCTATCATTCATATTCTTTTTTGGGTATTTCGCCACCCTGCAAATTAAAATTATTAAATAACGTATTAAATAACGAACGTTTCGAGGGACAATCTGCCCTCGTTGTCAACGAATAACAAGAAAACTTAGCTTTTTCACGGAGATTGAAAACCACCAACCTCCAATGAATTGCTTGTGCTCCACCCAGAAAATGTTTAAAATTACACTTACTTGAAGCATAAATATTGTTTTGATGCCCATAAATACTATTTCAGCCGCAGGTGCGTTTATTTGCCATTGGGGTAGAGCCCGTTGCGACTGACTATAAGTTCCTTACCGTTGATCCATATTCAACGCTACACAGACAAAACAGTTCAGCAGCAGGCAAACGTGCGCCTTTGGGGCTAAGCACGCCACGACTGACTTTAAGTTTCCCGCGACTTCCGTTGATTTATATTGAAAGCCATACATACACAATCGAGCGATCCACGAACTAAGCAGGCCCGTACTCGCACATTCTGTTATGCTAGACTACAACATTTCAACATAGTTAACAACCAAAAAGCATTTAAATACAAACTGGTTATATATGTGAACATTAACCTAAACAGTTCAGCTAAACGTAGCGAGATATCCGTTTCAAGGTAAATCTGTGGGCCGTATGGGTAATAGCTTCCGGTCTTTGTCGTCTATAGTCCAGGCTTCAAAAGCGTATAGCAGAATGGAGAAAAGTAGCGAAGATGGGAAAGGTAGTTTTCAGTTTTGTCAATTTAACGACTATTCCAACTCTCGTTTTTCCATCAGCTCGACAGTCTCCTTTGTTTGTATTAAGCGAACCAAGGTAAATTAAACCCTTTATCACTTTGCAAAGTAATGTCATGACGGTTGTTGTTAGCCCTGTCTACTGTCATTGCCGTGATTTTAGATTGATTGATGTTTATACCCAGTAGTTAACACGTTTACTATTCCAGAATGCGTCTCATTATGTACTGCCCACACACATTGTAAAGTAATGGAGGCAGAATTCCTCCCTGTCGAAAATCTGTTCTTATATCGAGCTAAACTGTTGTGCCATTTACTTGAACCATTTTGCATAGTTGATTTGTTAGATAAGACAGATGAGCAAGGGTGTCCATGTGCAGCAATCGTTTCCAAATCTCTTACTAAAAATGGTGTTGACTAGTGCTACAGACGCATATAATTGTTTCCATACTTATACATATATTTAGGAAAAAACTGAAATCTTAACAATTTCTTCGTTTTCTTCTTTCACGGTTTCAGCCTTCATTCTCCTTTTTTCGTGAATGTATTGGTTGTCGTTCAGATACTGGTTTAAAATCTCGCACTGTGTTCGTTAATATTTGTATAGTGGCTGAATTGACGTGTTTCGGACTAAGATTATGCTCCTTGTTATTGCACTAAGTGTATTAATTCCTCCTGTTCGCGTTGACTGTTTCCTACGGATAATATTAGCCCTTGCTTCTGCTGTATAAGTAAAAAAGAACAACACTAAAATCTCACATATTTCTATTTTACTGTTGGTGTACATGTCCGACTATTGTGTAAAAATTTAATTTGGAAATTAACCTAAATGCAAACACTTAACCAATGTTACATCTGCTAGATTAATCATTTCGATTATAAAAACTTTTTTGGCCACTTGTGAGTGTGCATCCGCTGCAAGTGGCCATACCACCTTCACCTTGTCGCTTCTACGGTATCAATAATTGATCGTTGAATATCCATGCGTTGACGAATATCATCGTTTCTTACATGTTCCAACCCTACAACTGTGTAGCGCACCCATAAGCGAGGAGTGAGCACAGCCCTAGCTAGCTCTAACACTCGGCAGAATTATGGTGTGGATAAGAACCAAGCAGCGATCCTTAGAGTTATAAAATAAACTTCATAAATTAACAAATTTTGGCCGCCTGTCGTTAAACAAAAGATAAACCAAATCTAGCTAATAAATCATATCTCACCTGCTTTTACAATGTTTTGGCCTCTACCCATTTGGAAAACGCACAGGTTGAAGGACGGTTGTAACAAAATAACAACGATTACCAGTAACAGTGGCAACTTTAGTTTATCCCAAAGGTTAACCATAACAGATATAAATATTTACAATTAGCTCATGAGCCTGGAATGGTCAAATAACAAATTAACTCAGCCAGGGTTGTAACGCTTGTAACTTTTTAATTATTGCTCATTCTTTACTGGTTTGCTTAAATACGACAACTTT
Source organism: Agriotes lineatus (assembly GCA_940337035.1). Lineage (NCBI taxonomy): Eukaryota > Metazoa > Arthropoda > Insecta > Coleoptera > Elateridae > Agriotes > Agriotes lineatus. The sequence continues at coordinate 150,365 of CALNHX010000435.1, read as the reverse complement.
TATTTTTGATACAACTTCGGAGTAGTCAAAAAGCCAAGGTTCTATCTATAAACACAAGTATAAAGATCAAGTACACATTAAATTAAGAATTTATTAATTTAAATAATTACTCGACAACTAAAAATAAAATAATAGGATTTCTGTATAATGAATAAAGAAAGGCGCCTGGCTGATTAGGCAACCCACTTTCACTCCCTCGTCCGCTTGTCTTCGGAGATCCGGTTGTAAACGATGCAACAAGAGTCGTGGTTTGTGGTGTCCTCGTACGGCCGGTGCTAGAAACACAAAAATCACCAAATTAGTTTTGTTATAAAATGGCGGTTTATAACGGGGTTATGATTTCTTGATTGCCCCGGGCTCGTTCGTTTGAACCTTAGGTAGAGCAAGGGGAGACCTTACTCGGGGTCAACTGCCATACCCAAATGGTGTTAACAAGTTAAATTACAACAGTGAATTTAGCTGATTCCCATGAAATTGTAACGTTAACCTAAGTGTAGGTTCCGGATCAAAATTGCTTCTTGGAGCTTGGATTTTTATACAAGGTCACTGCGGGAGGATACTGGAAGCTAGTAAATAGCGTCCCCACAGATGACTTAAGCTCTTAATTTTTGTAAGTAATTTCTATGACCTAGTGGGTCGTGGTACAAAGGCACGACTGGTTACTGGGGCCCGCAAATAGCGTCCCAACGAGTGAGTTAAGCTGTTAATTTTCGTTAGGGACCAGCTGCATTTTTCTTTCTTATCGATTTTTGCGGGCAATTTTAGGGTATCGGTCTCACAAGGTACGAAACTTCAGGTGTTTAATCAACAAGCCACAGTACGTTTTATTGGAGAGCGGTTTCGTAGGGTACGAAACTTCAGGTGTTTAATCATAAAGCCACAGTAAGTTTCACTGGAGAGCGGTTTCAGAGGGTACGAAGCTTCAGGTATTTAATCAACAAGCCACGGTAAGTTTCAACGGAAAATTGGTTATTTATAGGAAATACTGGTCTCAGGAACTAATTTTCAGGTCGGACAGGATCAGGGTTTATCCCCAATAGGGCCTGGAGCAAAAAGCTCCATGTTACAGCAGTTGCTGGTTCGGATCGGTGGACCCAAGTCGCTCTAACCGCCTGGGTTACCTGGTTTTATACTTTCCTGGGCCTCCTTATCCGGGCTGGAGTTAGAGCAGTGATGTATGAAACTCGGCCGGTCGTGTACTCGCGCGCCGCAAGGCTTAATTTTATTTATCTTCTCTCGTACGTCCATGAGATGCAATTACCTAATTGTGGAGATGTTTTAGCGACGTCCAAGTTCGCACGCATTACAATGTGTAAAAATGCGAATTTCTGTCGGCGCTGACGTCACAGGGCCTGCTGCTTAATAGCAGTCAACAAAATATAGCAAATCCATCAGATGTGTTGCGTTACAAAATAATAGAAACAATGATTTAAATCCGGGTACAATGCAATCATCCGCCTAGTTTGAAATCGCAGCTTCCTTTGATCGCATGAAAAATAATTAACAAATTGAAAATCACAGGTTCCACGTGCCTCAAGGACACTGGTGGAGCAGGTACCCTGTACATACAATATTTCAGCCGCCCTAAAAATAAAAACTAACTAAACCTTAGGAGTTGCAAAGCACCCACGACTAGTTATTTTGTTTCCTTTATATTAATCGGTAAGCCTCATTTTTTTGCCGTCGACGAGGGTGCTCATCATGTAATTACAGTCCATTTTATTTGCTGGCACCATGACCTGGTGATCAGCGAATAATAATGTAAACAACGCCTCATCGTGTATCTGTAAGCCCATGTTGCGGCATTTTTCGTCCAAGTCTTTTTTTTATAAGCCTCCCATACAAACGTGATAAAAAGCTAATAACACTTATGCCTCTGTAATTACCACATTCAAGTCTATATCCTTTCTTGAAAATTGATGTTGCATGGTTGATTTTCTACTCTTAAGGTGGCAGTTCTCGCTGTATACATGAATTTATTAAATAGCTTTTCCAACAGTTTTAAAAGGATACTGGGGCCGATTTTATTAATTTTATTGATACCTTACCAAGTCCTGCGGACTTCTTTTTATTTTTTATTTCTTATAATTCTTGTTGTATTTTGTCTTTAGTTGTCTCTTTTGGTGTTTTTTCTAGTTCTGGGTTCTGATAGCTGATACCTTCATTCATGAATTCGTTTTTGTCTTTTGTAAGTAATGTTTTATAATAGAATCTCCATTTGTCCTTGCTTATGCGTTATCTAGGTTTTGTATTCTCATCCCTTTGAGCAGTATCCATACATGATTGACTTGAGTCTTTCCTTTACAATTGTTTATTTTGGCGCAACCTTCTTTGCTAATTTTTTTTTAGCACTGACTGCAGAAGTTTGCTTGTATTCATTGCTGTCATCAATATTATTAGATGATAGCCATTTGAGGAATGTCATTTTCTTTTGAACTACCAGCTCTTCAATATCCCCATTTTACTATGGAGGGTTATTTGTTTTAGGTTTAGTTTTATTCCTTAATTTGGCTATACCTCTCCTCCAGTAAACACCCTTATACATGCCTAAGCTTATTGGCCAGCCTAAATTGATACAGATATTTAATTGAGTCATTTTCGAGTATCGCCCTATAGCTGGATCATTTCTTTTTGCACTAGTTCTGCCGTTGGTCACCCAATAAAATAATTTCCCTACGATTGCTTGTAAAATCAAGTAAGTCTGTGAACTGTTCGAAGAATCGTTCTTTAATGTTTACAATGATATCTTCGTTTGGTGCGTATATTCCTATAACTGTTGCATCTTGACCTTTCATAGTCGTATCCACTTTTACAATGCGTTCGCTAATTTGGTCCCAGCTAGTAATATCGGGTGATCATAAATGGTTTTTTCCAACGTTGGTAACGTTTTCAAAATATTACTTTGGCAGACCTGATACTTACAACAACACATAGGCGTGCGAAATATAAACAAAACGTCGTTTTGACATTTATGCACTTTAAGGTCTTGTATCGTTTGAGGACACCTCTCGTAAACTTTTTGCTTCAGATATCCCCACAAAAAGAAATCAAGAGCCGTCAAAGCGGAGGAATTAGACGGCCATGTTATGTCACGAAATCACGAAATTAACTGTGTTCACAACTGATGGACTTCGTATAAAGCTTTTAACCACGTATACGCGTGGATTAATTGAAAACTTATCCATGATCTATTAAACTGCATAAATTAACGTACACAAATCTGACCATAGAATTGTCAATAACAAAATATTGTTTTTGTAACCGCCTACTAAAAATAGGTGATACCAGTTGCCGGATGAAATAAAAAATTCCTGTTTGAAAATGGTTTTACTGTAGAACATAATACATTCATTGCAATGGCATATTTCCGAACTGGCGTAAGAAATAAAAACGGTGATTGGGAATTTTCACGACAATCGGCATGCGATCAGTTTGTTGAAATGTATCCAGAAGAAGTGGATTATCGTGTTTTTTCACAACATTGTAAAAGAGTAGTTGAATACTTTTTCAGTACTGGCAATGAAGGAATCGGCAAGTCTACTGTACGTGCGACGGTAGTTAGATTAGATGTTATGGAAAATGTAAACCAAATTATTACCCAAAATCCCCACCTTTCCATACGTCGTTTATCCCAAAAAATAGGTGGATTTGTGATTTGAATAAACCATGACTTTATTTTTTTCCATCTCTTCCATTATTTTAGGTCTTCCTATGGATCCTCCCGAAAAATCCTGAGAAATGATTTGCATTTACATCCCTACTAATATTCCATGGTCCAACAACTCCTACCTCCTGATTTTTTTCAAAGAATCCAATTTTGTCATTGTTATAACAACAATTTCCGAAATAACAACATGGAAGATCTTGTTTTTTATGAGGCTTGGTTCCATCTTAATGGATATATAAATTCTCAAGCAAATAATCCCCACAATGTTATTGACGTGCCCCATTGAAACAATTAATGCTGAACGATACCTTATTGAACCATTTATAAAACAGCTGGATGATGTGGAACTAACAAATGGTTATTTCCAACAGGACTCAGCCGCTGCCCACGCGGCACGAGCAACAATTAATTATTTAGAACAGTTTTTCCCAGAGCGATTGATTAGCGTAGGATTATGGCAAAGTCGAGCACCTGATTTGAGCCCTCTTGATTTCTTTTTATTTATTTATTTAAAAAACGTAGTTTTTAGAAATCCAGTTCAGAATTTGAAGACCTGCAACAAGCAATTGAGGCTGCATTGGCAAACATAAGGCCTGAAATGTTTTCAGTAGTTTGCATTCACTGTTGTTTACATGAAGATGGACATCATTTCGAACAACTGCTATAGACTCTTACTTTAACTGTTTTTTAAAATACATTACTTTTCCAATTTATTCAATAAATCAAGATTCTTACTCTTGATGTCATTGCTAAGTGCGCACGCCCCAGTACATCGTTTCAGGATCTTCTTGATCAGTATTAAGACACCACATGTTGCTCCCTCCTCATTAGGAGCTCCGCTAAATATATAAATATAGCACTGCTTCTCTTCGGTTCCTTTTGCTTCTTCTTAGTTTCAGTGAGGGCTGCAATATCAATGCTATACGCGTTCAATTCTTATAGTACTTCTTGAAATTTATTACTTCAACGATTATTGCATGTGCCAAAATTCATAGCTATTTATTTTTCGTTTGCGCTGTCGTTTACTGTTTAGAATGTCCTTAATCCGAGGCTTGGTCCCCCCCCCCCCCCCGCTCATCCTGAAGGAAATTGTGTGTGTAATTAGTCTGAGTCTGGCTCCTAATCTGAAGCCTGTCCAACAAGGACCCTACCAGACGCTACGGTACTGTCGGTATAGTTCCTAGACTCATCGAAGCACACAAGCTCTACCATCACGACAACTGTCGAACATGTTGAAATTTAGTTTGCAAGTGTAACACGTCTTAATGCAAACTAAACTACGAAACGAAACAACACAAAACTACCTGTCCTCGGTATGAGATTCAGTTCTGCCTTGCACGTTTTTAAATAGCGAAACCTCGTATATTTTCACTTCATGCCATCGAAAATGGAACATCCTGTACAAATAATAGTAATGAACAGTTTTTATACCAGACAGCCCCTGATTTATCATTATGCACGTAGTATTTCCAAGTTCCGGAATCCGCGAATGCATCGGTCCGGCAATACATGTGTGTTTTTTGGTTACACAGAACTTTTATTATGGGTTTTCCTTCCCACGTAGCAGGAATACAAATGCTTTGTAGTGGCGCCGAAGCGCCTCTGCTCCGGCGCCAAAGTGCGGGATTAATGACGTCATCTAGCAAGACGACTTCCGAAAAGCACTTTTTCCTGTTTGAGAGCTATATTTCTAAGTTACTCCGTGTATCGCGTCACCGTCGCCGAATTTTTATTCCGGCGTAGAAGCCGGATTTCAATACAGTATTCCAGGGAAAATTTAAATGAGCCCACGAAGTTCGTTTCCTTCCACCGTAGTTTTAATATTTATGATGGATAAACTGACAGCCGTTACGAATGGGCCGAACGCAGAGCGGTATCACTTCCCATTTAAGAAGCACTAACAAAGTAATCTCGTGTGTTACAGAAGGAGGCCAGCCATTAGCATTTTTCGGAGCTCCGGGTTTAGGAAATGCTACTTTATCTATTTTTTCTGTGCTTATAAATCGGTTTGGAAAATCGCTAACAATAGATGCTCATGATAAATCTGCAATACATATTTTATTGTCGACGTAAATTATTGGCGGTACAAAAAATCAGTGAATACACGAATTACGTTATCAGTAAAAGTTTGTTGTTGTGTAAATGATTAATAGCCCAATACGCTATTTACAAATTTCGAATATAAATCACATGGTATTAACTTCTCATATTTTACTGTCTACGTTTTTCGGGCGGCGAAAAAGTCCGCGCGGTGCTTTTAATACTCGTGCAAGAGTCTTCCTGTGGTTTTTAGTGAATAATGGAAATTCTATTATGCTCGCTTTACGATGATTGTGTGATAAGAAATTCATATATTCTGGACTTTACTCTCGTAAACCTAAGACGTGGATTTGAAAAAAATGCGAAAGATATAACTTATTGTTATGAATGTCCCTGGTAATTGGATGTCTGCAGATACATTACGTCTGATCTAGAACGTTGTGAGTCAACAGTTTAGAATACATTTAACTAACATTGAAAATGCTGGTTCTGCCCGATTTAAGTCGGAACTTGCTTATCTGCTAGAAAATAAGTTAGTCTTTCCATATCATTTGCTAGGATTTATTTTTCCGAAAACTCAATTACGGTAAGTATATTTGCAGTGAAATATTACAACCTCATTTTGTGGTCCTTTTAGTTGATGTAGTTCGGGACCTATTTTATGGAATTTTGAGTATATCTGTTCGGATATTTATATGTACACGGACGTGCAATAAAAGTCCTTTTACAACTGGTTGCTTTCTTGGTCATATTCAATTGTATCATTTTAAGAATTCGTTCCAGACGGAGCAATAGCAAACAAATTGAATTTGAAAACTTCCAGGTTATTTTAATAAACTATTCATGGATGTACATTGTTCTAATTTTCAATTAAAAAGTTTAACTCTTAGCTACTATAATAAATCCATTAACATTAACGAATATAGCATTTAACGCCCTTTATATAAATTTGGCTTACGGTTTAACGAAAGTGTTTTTATTATGCAGTAATCAGCATAAATTTGGACACGCATTGAAAACTTCTTTTTATCCATTTATCATAAAATCTTATTCTATTTAAAAGTTCCTTTATCTTCTCAAACTCAAACATATTTTTGACATTTTAACCGCTCTCTGTTTTGAGGGGTGGGGGGAAACTTTGGAATTTTAAATAGGATGATGTACTTTCGTTTATAAAATTCAAATCTACATAAAAAACTGTGTATGTGTACACACATTTTTTTGATTTGGTTATGGTTACGGATTTATGATTTATTAGGTTATAAATAAAAAAAACATTTACCATTTACTTTCAACTTATTTACCGTCTGTCATCCTTGAGAATTTGTTCGTAGTGCCCCCCTTCAACTTCCAAACACTTTTTTCACTCTTTTTATAAATGAATTTTGTACCCGCTTTAACATTTCAGGCGCCACTAATAAGTAGGCAAAGCGGCTTCGGTCAAGATCAAATTTAAAAAAATTACACATACTTAGTTTTTACATAGATTCGAATTTTAGAAACAAAAGTACATCATCCAATTTAAAATTCCAAAGTTAACCCCTACCCCTCAAAACAGAGAGAGGGGACAAATGTCAAAAATATGTTTAAATGTGTCCCCCCATCTCCCTACTATCTACCAAAATTTCATCATAATATCTTAAACCGTTTTCGAGATATCGCCTTGTAACCCTTAAAAAAACCACCTAGTAGTACACATGGTAGCAAGTAAAACGTTTTAGTGACTAAGGCTTTTCGAATTACAAGTATTATACTATTTGCTCTTTTTGTAATTTTAATAATATGCGAGTCCCACTTTAAATTACTAGTTCATTTATGAACATTAGGAAGAGCACTGAGCCAGGACAGAACCTTGCGGTACTCCGCTAAGCACTGAATATTCTTCTCATAGGGAATCACCTACTCACACGCGAAACCTTCGACTACCGACGAAAGCGGTAATCCGAGATAATAAATTACCCCTTGTACCATGATACTCGAGCTTATAGATGAGCCTTTCCAGTCGAGCACGACTGAAAGCTTTCTCGAAATCCAGCTATATGACCATCTGGTTCGCCAATGTCTATGCTTGTTGTCGAATCGTTGACGCACATTAACAAATTAGTCATAACTGAACGGCCGGGTATAAATCCATGTTCCTTCTGAGATATTCTAGAGTGTTCCACGAGAAATATGATCAGCTGATCAATAATGATTTTTTCCATAGTCTTGCAGACTACAGAGGTCAAACTGATACTTCGGAATAGGATAGGTAGGAATGTTCTGCAGTTAATTCGGCACCTTTCTTAAAAACTGGAATAACTGTAGCACATCACCTTTCCGACAGCAGTTGTGAACTATGCATAGATGCTTGCATGATATTACACGAAGGAGTAGCTAAGATAACGCTGCATTTTTAACAAGTGCGGATGAAAATCATTGAGACCAGACCAAAAATGCGAATCCAAATTTTATAATGTTTCTCGACAAGGGCTGGAGTAAACTGTACAAAGCGAATTTGGATTCTTCTTGTTATCTGGCAGGACGAGAATATTTGCAGCTGATTTTCTAATATATGCCATGTAAAATGTATCTGCAAACATGGTTGCGACTTCAAGGGAGTTATTGCAAACAGTTCCATCCGAGTTTCGGAGTATTGGAGTAGGCGCTTTGTAGCTTAACTTGGAAGTGCATAGAAACGTTTGTTACCGTCATCGACAATATTGGCTTCATACTGCATTCGTGAGCGACGCAGAGAATTAGTGTGTCATGGATCGATATGCAATGTAATCTTCTATTGTCAGCAATTTAACAAGGTGTTATTCTTATGTTTTAGAGGTACATGTTGTTCTACAACATTATTAATTATGGACATTGTATTAGTTCAGAGCTGCGTAGTTTCCCAGTCTACATTAGCGTCGAAACGCGCCGTTAATAACATTATTTAATTTCGAAATAATCCGTCTTCCCGTAATTCCTAATATAACGTAAATTATGTGTGTTTTGTTAAACAGAAAACTGTGAGTATGCAGTTATCACGACGTCATCGCTTTTTCCGATGGGATTGCCATAATTTAAATCAGTATTCGAATAATCAGTGTTTGTAAAGATAAGGTCCAGCGTGGAAAGGCGGTTGCTTTCATGAAAACGAGGTAGCTAGTTGACATGTTAATGTAGATTGGCATTCAAGTACATATCGATAAACAATGACGATGGATCTTGCAAAATTTAGATATAAGTCTATTTAGTTTATTTGGATTCGAATAGATTCAAATTAGTTACCCATTTCTGTATTCAGTCACCACGGTTTTCGCTTAAACAGCGACTCTAAAAATTTTCCGGAATACATTCTTCAAAGCGCGAAGGAGGTTAAGTGCGACAAGCGCGGGCAGGAGTTACTGCATTCATGGTATGGCAATTACTGTGTTCACTTACGTTATTCTGCGCGACCAAGAAACTGCATTTTAGTGCGAGACGCTGAAATCATGTCAGGAATTCCGTGTTCTGAATCCTTCGTAATTCGGTGGGTTTTAAATAATTATTGGTTGTGGGCACGAGTAGACAGCATCTCCAACCAGGTGATGAAAAAGATATATAGACAGTGCTGCTCGTCTTCAGGATACGTGGTTAGGTAGCTGGGATATATTATATTAAGTACCTCAACGCAACTATTAAAGGTCGGCGGTTTTTCCGTTTGTAATATGTGCAATTAGCAAATTGAAGCACATGGCAAACACACGCGTTTCAAATCAAGTGAGCTTTCTGAACGCTGCCAAAGACGATCGTTACAACTTGTGACATCAAACTTCAACTCATCGCTGGAGTATCAGATTACATCACAAAACTGCGAAATTCGCGGGCAGGACTAGCTTTCATGTAGTGTCGGCTTTTATGTATTTGATTTTCACGTATGAGACGATCCTTCTGGTTTTGTTTTGATATTGTTTATTTGTCAATGTATCTCAATCATAGTTCTAGTTTTGGTTGATGGGAACAACGCGCATATAACTTACCAAGCACTTGAAGATTTCTATTATTAATTAACACCTTGTGCCTTAGCCTTGACCAGTTATTTCATGTGCAAACCCGTTTGCTTTCTTAGTTTATTTATATATTTATATAATATACATTTCGGTTACACTACTTGTGAGTAGATTGAATTAGTTGAGTAGAAGCCTGGAGCATATAATTTCAAGATTTGACTCATAGTGGGTCAACTTCAGGAGCGTTTAAAAAAGGCAAGAGTTTTCTTGTTACAAACTGAGCTAGCTGGCAACAAAAAGTAAAAAATTAGCATACCAATGGAGTAACAATAACACCATTGCATATGGTATTTGGATATGCAGTGAATATAAAAAACGAAAACATTTGCAAAACATTTAAAAGAAGGGGTTTTTGGCCTGTACCACCAGGTTATATGAACGGGAGAACATACAGGGAGATCAAAGGTAAACATGATTGCGAGAGTAATTAAAAACAATAAAACTTGCCTAATGCTTTTTGTTAATATTGCTAAGTTGTGGCGCCTTATATATGCTATGTACCTTCAGGTATAGTGATATTAAATGTCTATTTATGCCTATTTATGTTCAGAATATCAATTATTATTATTTATGCTAGCTCCTGAAAAATCAGGGGTGGATTACTTGATCTAGATTGCTTATTTCTGAAAAATTGATGTTCTAAATTTTTAAATAGCATTCCCGTAAGTCAAAATAACTTATGTCAACTATATGTCAAACAGATTCAAAAATTCAAATGACAAATACCAGATTATTTCTCTAGTATACAACAATATTAAAAACAGTAAGTAATTCTTTAATAACTAATTCACTTTTATAGTCTTTATTTCCTTTTCTTGTAATTACGTTGCTATTAAAATCACCCACAGTTCAATTGGTCTCAACAATGTTCAGGATGTCAACTAACCTGCTCCTCTCCCCCTGATGATCCTACCTCTCACACCCCTTCCTGCAGTGAAAGGCCCCACTGACAGACAAGACGTCCCAACTGTCCAGAATCAGCAACTCAAACCTTCCCTACAGCATGCAGCAAAGAGACCAAATCTGCAGACACCTACTTCCAATAACGCCTCTGTCAACTTTCTGGAACGTGCCTCCTTAACTTATGGTCCTCCTCTGGAACTCTCCCTTGTCACCAAACAGCTTGACGTAATCCAATTCGATTATTGTATTATTTCAAATGTACTTTTCCAATAAACTTGACTTTATATTCTTCTCCAGTTATTCACATTTGTAGATTCTACTTGCCATTAGTTTTACCACATACTTGTAATCTTCCTTAGATTTGTGTTTAATCATTCTTCTTGGTTTATATTTCCTTTTCACTTCCGACCACGCAAATTTTATTATTACCCTTTTTATTATCCAAACAGTTTCTCAATAAAATAAGATTTATTTTTAATATTTTAATCACACCAAATTATTTCTGCTACATTTTTCAATATTTGTTATTTCTTAATAATCGAAACAAAGTCCTTAACGATCTCAATTTTTCTACTTTTACACTCTATCTCATAATAATATTTGATTTACACCTACTAATTTTATAAATTTATTACAATTTAGTATTTGTCAGTCCGTTCAAACCTTTAAAATATTTTATTATTTTCGAATCAGTCTGTTTTTCAAATAGCCATTTTCCACTCAATTATGAATTCTCTTCTAGTTTGTAATTGCATAATAATTATTCACATTCCCAATTTATATTTAAATAGATCTCGTTTCTTTTCAACCACTGTACTCCCTTATTTTTTTCTAAAATACACCCCTGTGTATATCATTACAATATAGAACTAACATTTTTTTAAGTTTAAAATTAATATTGAAATTTTTTTAACTTATCCACATCTTATTGTAATGCTACCTATCAATTTAATGTATAAATTTGGTTTAAATTGCATATCTTTTCATATTTGTGGAGCTTATTGGACGGTGTTGGTTACATGAATTGATAATACAATTAAACCGTTTCTTCGTGGCGAAGTCAATTAGATTATACAAAGCTTTTGAATTGCAGAAGAGCACCCACGGGCCACGTAATAAATGAATGTTGGTATAAATATGATCACTTACACTATGCTACGTACTAGTTCCTACCCAACACTGGAAGATAGCACAAATTATCTTCATACATGAGCCAAGTAAACCACCAAAGGACAGCAAATCTTACAGACCTGTTATTAATAATCATTAAGATATCTTCTTAAAATTTTCGAAAATTCTGAAGTCACTTTTGTTAAAAATTATATAACTAAAGCCTGTATGTAGCACTGTGTAAAAGCAAAAATTGTTGTGTGTCAATTAAACAAATTTGGAAAGCATTACTATTTTCATTTCAAGAATTTGTGAATGTGCGGGTGTGTAAGAGACAACGGAAGCTAATTACACAGCACAAATTGTAAATTTGGCAGTTCATAGCAACGGTGGCACTAGGAACAGACAAACTGTGTACAAGAACTAAGACCACGAGTACTAGCTATCTTATTGACCGGCCCAAATTGACGGTTCAGCAACAGGATCAGTATCTTCAGCAGCAGCATGCATGTGGGCAGTGGCGTAGGTCACTGTAGACGAAACATGTTTCATTTATGTTATTCAATTCTCACGCGGAATTGTGAAGTGTTTGTCGTCAAAAATTGTTAATTACTCTCCCTGAGATGTAAAATTTATAGTAATTAACCCAAAAAGTAAATCCTTTCATCTTTTCCTATAAACCCCTATGAATCTACGACATGGACACAACACTATTGTTTCTAGAGAATTCAAACAATTTTAATTAAATTTATTATTTATGAACCCCGAGAGTTTTACATATTGAGTGTCATACTAAAGCATCATACAGTTGTTGTAAATAAGATGTGCTTGTGATATTTTGATCAACTACGCGTCGCTCTAAATTTCTTTTTTGAGAATTTACCATCAGATAAGGCATGTGTAATTGTGTAGCCCATATTTTATGTATAGCAGCAAGCACTCCAGTACCAACTTAGGTGCAGTCATTATCAGTAGGTAAGAGTTTCGTTAATTATTGTGTAATTTTAAAAGTATAAAAGGACTACATACGTGAATATATTGTAATACTATTGTGGCGGAACACTAAAGCGCGCCTACTCCATCATGGAGTTCTGCTATTGTGCTAAGTTGTAGAAATCTTCTTGTTGCTGCATTTTCTGTAAGAGCTCGCTAATCAGAGCTGAGTCAATTAGCTTTAAAAGGTAATTAATTAGCAATGACTAATTACCGCTCAATAAAGTAATTGCATTTTTAACTTCTCAAATAAAATAGTAATTCAATTATCAATTATTTGGCAATTGTAATTGAACAACGTAAATTACTTTTTCAATTACTTTCTCTAGAAAATGTTGTCGAATATCTGTATTTAGTAGTATTTAGATAGCCATGTGCTACTACATCGTTTTAAAGAAAAGAATTGAAATTAGTAACGAATTATTATGAACCAATATTGTATAATGAAGCTATTTGTTGTCAATTGTTGTGGAAAAAACTAAATATATTTACCGTACTTTCTTTTGTAATCTTTACCTAGCGTAGACATATTTTTTACTTCTTACACAATAATTATTAGCAAGCTACAATGCTACATCTTGAACATTCTACACTACACAAGAAACAACACATTCATATTCCATCTGCAACCATGCGCGCCTGTACCGAATTGTTCGTGCAGAAACCTAGTAGTTATGGAACTAGTCATAGGAAATCATAATACTTATTTATCTATCAAGGGAATTAGGATACACTGATGTAGATACTACACTTATATTGTTCCAGGAATTACAATTTGCTTAACGTGTAACTTACTAAGGCCGTATTTTCTTTTTTCTAATTTTTAGTAATTTAATTACGAGAAAGAAATTCAATTACTGCCAGTAATTTCAGTTACCACAAGTAATTCAAATACTTGTCAAGTAATTTAAATACTTTGGAGTCATTTAATTACCCATCAGTAATTGAGTAATTGCATGTAGTGATGAAGTACTTTCAAAAAGTAATTACCAGGATATTTTAACCACCTAGGCAATTATCAATTAGAATAAATTACAGTATTTTGAAAAGTAATTCAATTTCAAGACAAAACAACAAAAAAGAATTTAATTAGTAATTTAATTACAAAGTAATTAATTATTGTCCAGCTCTGTCACATATACAAGTAGTTAGAAATAGATCTCTCCTAATCTCGAACAACAAACACGGGACAAAACAAGCACAAACAAAAAAAAGAAAATATGCAGGAAATTCCAAATCAATGCGCAAAAATAGCAAATCCCGCCCCGAGAATATAAAATCTTTGGGGAACTAAAGGTAGAAAAACAAAGGTCTAAGCAATTACATAAAATGCTGTTCATTTCTGAAAAGAATCTGTTTAACTATCAACCAAACCCAAAAAATGGGAATAGATCATCATTGCAGGAATAAAACCCCAGTTAAGAGACCTTTAGAAAATTAACGCCTTTTTATATGAAAGCGTCCATGTTCGAGATAAAAGGTAAAAACAAAATCTCGAACATAAAATATATAAATATCAATAGTAATTTATTATACAAGACGATAAAGTTAAATTTTATCCACGAGTGATTCGTTTAACGTCGAGACGAAGTCGAGACGTTAATGATTCAAGAGTGGATAGAAATATCTTTATCGTTGTGTATAATACATTTTTTTTCTATAGCAAAAATTTTAACAATTTCAAAAGAAAATACGGACAGTCAATCACATTTCAAAATGTCAATAGCCAGATTGAGTTGCTACGATAATACGAAGCTGTCATATTTAATTTAAACAAAAGTTAGAAAATTAAATTGTTTTATCTATCCTTGATGTTAAAGTGCTACTTTATCTACCTTTGCTGTTAAAGTAAAACTTGACCTTTTGTTTTGAGTTGATAACAGCACACTTTAACGTGTGCTATCGAAAAACATAAATTTGCTCTTTTCCACGACTTGGACAATCGTGCACTGTGAGCACTAACGCGATGAAAAATTCACGTTTTCAACTGGATGTGAATGAAGACAGCATTATACATTCCAAGAAAGGTAATATTATATACCTTGAACCTAATCTACAATTAATACAGTACCTCATGGAGTAGTTACTTTCACTCACTCCATAGGAAGAAGCATCTATCTCAACGCTGGGGCCTATGACGGAAACTCATACTTATCGGTAATTTTTATATGATATAAAATCTGAGAGAAACCACTTACGTTGTTGGAATACTACGAGATTAAACTTTCAAATGAACAAGGGGCTCAAGTGATTTTTCGGTCGAATCAGTAATCAAATTTAATAGCAGCAGCTTGTTTTGAGCGATTGGGGTTTTGTCAGCCATTTAACCAGAAATACAGAAGCAATAACATCAAACGCGTAAGGGTTCGGTTCGACATACACAAAGAGATAAATAAAAATGTTAAGCTTGCAAACTGTCCTGTTCAAGTAAACATCGCAGCCATTGATGTAACCCAAAGCACGATCAAGTTCAATATCCCCATGTTGTGGTAAACGGAAGCGGATACAGACACTCCCCAACTATTTCATTATACAAGGACTGGCAATAGGGTCCACCTCCTGAATCTATTATGGATGTAAATCGTTTAACCCGAGTATCACTGCACAATTATTGCCGTTAATTTTGTTAGTGTCGACGTTTACAGCCGGATTTCTATGAGGATTATTTCAGATTATTCGATCAATGCACTATTCAGTGCCTTGTTTAACGAGTGCTTAATTTCGATTTATGTTTGCGCTCGCTCCATCGCTTCGACAGAGTATTGGCGTTAATCCCTGACTTGTTTGGCAGCTGATGAACTGCAAGCACCGTGATGAACTGTCACTCTCACGAATAGTTCTGGAAATGTCGGCGTTTAGTGTTCACATTACGCGAACGAGAGCGCTGCAACACTTTCCTCTTTTAACGCACCTTATCAGGTGTTCGTTTGCTGAAATTTTAAAGCTTTCAGTTTGGGGAGCGCTGTAAACAGGGTTTATAAATGGACAACTCGTGTTTTGGCAGTTAATTTCATTTGCTCTTAAGTGCACATGTACTAGTTGACTGTTCTAGTTTTGTTCAGTTTGTGAAATTTAGTAACGAGCCACCACTTTGTACAGGCTTTGCAAAGCGAATACTGCGAGGTGGTTGTAAATAGTTCAAATTCAATTATTGAACTCTACTTTTAAATCTATCCGTTGTGTTCCTATACAGTGTATTATAGCACTTCAAACGAATTCTGCTTCTCTGGCACTATGTAGCTTTTTAAATGTTACAACCTCAGCGCCGTTTGAACCAGTGCTTTCCTGCCTGTGCAGGTTATATTCATTATTAACGCATTATTTAGCTAAAAGCCCGCTGCAATTGTTCGGCGATTTCCGAACTTTTACAATTTATTTTTAACTAATGCAGTGAAAAACTTCTGAATTGTTTTAAAGTTGAAGGTAGAGCGAGTGCTTTTAGAAGCTCCTTTGTTGCTGCCCAAACTTTTCGTTAGACTTTCAACAATTGCATTGAGCCCTGAAATGACTTTCCGCTTTTTATAATTTCCGTTTAGAAGTCTTTAAAAGTGGATTTTTGGACTTTTATTTAACTAGATAGTTATGTTTGATTAAACGAAGGCTGTAAGGCCGAATAAACTGAAATCCTTTTCTGATTTGTAAAATTGTCTATCTGTATAGCAGATACAGTGAATAAATAATTAACTTGCATTCGTCAACAGTTTTCATAACTCCAATCGCACAGCAAATTAGATTACAGAACTTTACTCCAGGTTAATTTTCCAAACAAACTCATCATATACCTAATCATCAGTATAAGATTATTTTAAGACAAATAAAAGAATGTTTTGCTTTGAAATAATTTGCTACGCAAGATTATATTTTATTCCACCTTTATTGACATTGACTTTATCTCTTCACTTTAGAGGGACATAATTGCTCAACATTGGATATAGTACCTCAAGCACAACAATAATTAAGAAAGTAACACCAATAATGAAAAGAAAGGTGTGAGATTATCTAAGCAAATTTAGGAAGAGACAACCTATTTGAGATCGTATCTCTACTGTGGTACATGTTGGAGAAAAGTTACTAAGCAGGAACGTACGTGGATAATATTTCAGCGAAGAAGTATTTGTGCCATCCTACCCAACTCCCAACTGGGCAAAGGGGCCATGGCTGATCTTATATTATCTATAAATCAGAGCTAAAACCAATACGTGAGTACTCTACCTCTTGGAAAATTTCCATGAGCCTCAAATCGATATAGATATTTTATGCCTCTGCCGAACAGAAATTAATAGTGAGAAATAGCGAATGTCGCTGACGAATCTTTCCTCATAACACCTGTCGGTCTGGAAACTGCTCTTCAGGCTCAAGCTGTTGATCCAGCGTACAGTTTGTGCCTCAACAGCGACTGCTCATTTCACATTGAAACGCGCCTCTAGTTTTCCTTGCCTGAATGTTTTTCCTTTAAGTTAATATTTATAGCCACTGTGTATTTATAGGTTTTTCATTGTTAATTAGATTTAACCAGTATAATTTATCATAGCCGAAGGAGCGAGTGCGTCGCTGTTCGTGCATGGATCAATTTAGTTTGTGCGGTTTTCGATTTGGATCCTTCGCCGTCGTGTTGTGGGGAACAAGATATTCGCTTACGGGTTTGGCTCACTGCGCACATTTGTGCACGTCTCATATTGCACTTGCCTGCGGCGAAGTTAATAACGCTGTACAATGTGTAAAATAAATACAAGCGGCTGGAAGCCTTGCAATCAATGCAATGTTAGTATGACCATATTCATTCTGTGCCGGTGAGTGCCATACATATATGCGACTTTTATTGTGAAGACTTGACGTGAGCCGTTATTGCGGTACCAGATATCAGCCGGTGGTTTTACGCATCGGGTGTGTAATTTTCTACGCGTCACACCTTTCAAGATTGGTTCACACAATTCCAGGGCAAGCCCGGTACGGACGCAGTATATTTCGAGTATGCATATACAACCTGATACCTATAGGAAATCTTTGCAGTTGAGCGATAAGTATTCACACCTAGCTTTGTGAAAATGGTGCTTACGTGAATAAACCATGTCCGCTTTTTTGGAATTCAATTGTGCACAGGGCCGGCTTCAAATTGTACTTGCTCCAACGACATTAACTTTTCGTCATTTAAATACAATTACTTCGACGTAATGTTTATATTTCTTTATATATGTCAGTTATAATAACACTAGCTGATTTGACTGGTAACTGCGCTTAGAACCAAGCTATTTCAACCGTAGATTATCAATTATTACTTTACATGTGCGATTCGGAATGACCAGTCCATTCTGGACGTAATCTTATTTCTTCCGTGTTTTTATATTTGCTTTAAGGGCAATATGTTTGTGTAAATAAATTGGTTTGATATGTGTATGTTTCTTGAAACTCGCTAGCAATAGAGATACACGTCAGCTTTCTGTTTTTTTTTTGAGATGCGGATCGTTTGTAACCGCGACTGGGGTATTTACACTGAGTTAGTAAGGCAAACAAACAGAGCAAATCAATATTGAAATGCTAAGGCGCAGCATACGTTTCATTAACTTTAAAGTCTCATAGAAGCGCCGTAACCAACGTATCGTTACGTAAAGGGGATCGTTTTCACACGTGGACACCTTCTGGCAATAAACAAATAAACTTGGTGCATCAACGGCGGTGAAGGCTAAGAAAATTATTCGGCTAATGCTTTAAACGAAGTCCTTGAAAACTCGAGTCCCATTTCAGTTGCTAGGAGCTGTGAAATAGTTGTAAAAGGTGGAAGGAACTAGCGTGTGATAAAAAACAACATTCAAATCATAATCGACAAGGTGTGCAACCTCTGCTCCCTTCAACAATCAACGGTCTGTTAAGGTCATTGCCCAACCGCTAAAAATTGGTAAATCTGGCATTCGGACTTGGTCAGTTGAACTTCTATGATCTAGATAATTATGCTGAAAAGCAAAGTCGCGACTGACGTCAAGCTCATGATTAGCGAGCAAGTGCCTCCCCGTAAAATTTGCTTTAAAAGAAATCTATCTGAAATACTGTCTTCGGAAACAATTTCTAAAACCCATATGAACTGAATGGCATGGATAGGCATTAACGATTACTTACGTTGGTGTGGGATATATTGTATTGGTCTTAAGCCCAAGACTCTACTCTGCTTGCAGTACAGTTAAAGAAACAAGTCAAATTGCACAGAGTTGGGGTGCTTATGTAGCTGCAATACTAAGCTTAAATTTCATTCAGTAAATGCATTGGAAAAGAGATGCCAGTATTAATAAATGAAATGAGTAAGGAACGCATAGGGCAAAGCTTGTTTTTCACAGGGTTGAAGCCGAGGTTCAAATTAATTAAATATTAGGTTTGGGCAGAATGCATAGCCAAACCAAAAGAAATGAATAATCACAAAAAGGTTTGCTATGTGCAGGTCAATGAAGCGTAGATTTCAATATAGCTAAGTAGGTACAATTTGTGAGCAATTTTAAAAGGTATAAGAAGGCAGAATAATAATTACGTTGCAAAGAGCAAATTAAAAGGCTGGCAGAAAGTCAGGAAATAGCAATTGGAAAAGCAGACAGCAAGACATGAAAAAAGTAAGTGGAAAGCAAACAGATGGACATCGAAAGCATTTATGAAGGAAGTGAACTTACTCGAGTGAACAGAGCAAAGCGAATAATAAAACGTGTGGTGACGCAAAGAGACATTTTAACAATTAAAAATGTGGATAATATTTTAGAGATAAGAAATTTTTAAATTCAATAATTTGTAAGTAAACTTATTTCAAAATGTATTTGATTTGAACATGGCTGATTTCCGTTTGTATAGTATTAGATTAGCATTTGTTTATAGCGGACTTCAGGAGAGAAAAAACAATTGAATAAAATATAAGATTGACATGAAATTATGTGCTCCTTTTGAATACAGGTTTCTATATAATAAAATTAAATATTTTGAGCCAAAAAGTGTTTCACTGTGTTAAGCAGGTGTTAAAGTTAATAGGAGAACGTTTGTGGCTATTTCCGCAACAATAAATAATTTTACCAAGAGCATCTCCGAGGAAACGTTCGCCACCCACATCAAGACTACGAAGAAGGATTACAACCGAAACGAGGGTCCAGAGCCAGGGCATTCTACTGCGACGAATCAGGCAGGAGTGCAGGACACCGACCAGTAGCACAGCCACCGGGGGAAACCGTTCCAGACGAAGATACGAGCTGGGACTCCGTTTCCGAAGATTGCAGCGAACACAAAATCTTAAGGTACTGTCTGACCCTAAAAATATTAGTTTTTTTTTTAAATTACGTTTATAACTGGATCGACATTATTTGTCATACACAGTATTGTTGATACAATTAAAAATCATTAACAGCTACATATTAGTTAGAATTGAGGACGGTTCATTGGAACCCCTCGGTCACATTAATATTTAACTTAATACAGTTAATTTTATTGTCACTTTCTTTTTCAGATTTAGTTATAAACATCCTGCGGTAGTTGTCGTTTTAGTCTCACATGAATCCGCTTTGCTCCCAGGGAATAGTGTTCTGCACTCGCGCACTTTTTCACATTTTCATAAAACTTTTTGATCACTTTACACATGTGTTCTTCGATAGTTGGTATTCCAAGCTCATTGTGAATTTGCTGATTTCGCACGAACCAAGGTGCATTTATAACGATCCTCAATATCTCATTTTGTAGAACTTGTAGTTTTTTGATGTGGAGTTTCGAGGCAGCTCCCCATATCGGGCATCCATAGGTTATTATAGGACGGAGCAGACATTGGTAGATTAATAAGCCGCACTTAATTTGTAGTGGTGTTTTCCTGTTCAGAATAGGATAAAGAAGAGTCATCCGTGCATAACATTCGTTTAATTTCTTATTCACGTGATAGCCCCAACTTAACCGCTGATCAAGATGGACTCCCAGATACTTAACAGCTTTGTCGGATGGATTCCATTCAATGTTGTGATTATTTATTCGTATTCTAGGCGGACTGATTATTCTACGTAACGTAAATATTTTTGCTTCACTTTTTGAGTGATTAATATTAAGTTGCCACTTATTAAACCACCGTTGCACTTCATTCACTGAATTTTGCAGTTGCCCGATAGCTTCCAAAATATTTTCGTGCTGACTTATAAGTGCTGTATCATCTGCATACATTCCAACTGATGTATTTCGAGGTTCGGGTATATCATTCATAAATATATTAAATAATACGGGGCCAAGTATTGATCCCTGTGGAACACCAGCTGTTATTTGTTTAATAGAAGAAAGCTTGCAGTTGATTTTAACTTGAAAACATCTGTTTTGTAAGAAAGATGCTATTACGTTTACAATATAATCCGGCAACTTAAATTGATCAAGCTTGTGTATGAGTCCACTTATCCAAACTTTATCGAATGCTTGGGCAATATCAATAAATGCTATAACTGTGTATTTTCTATCCTCGTAACCTTGTTCTATCATTTGAGTTATTCTTAAGAGCTGATGGTTTGTAGAAAACCCTGGTTGAAAACCAAATTGAAATTTGAGAAATTATTCTCTGCTGTCTAAATATTCCTTTAAGCGAGAATATATGACTTTCTCGAATAACTTAGAGAACGCAGGTAGCAACGAGATAGGGCGATAACTTGCCGGATCATGCTTGTTTTTGCCGGGTTTGTGAAATAAAATAATGTGAGCTAATTTCCACTTATCCGGGAAATATCCTATTTTTAAGCAACTATTAAAAACAGTGGTTAGGTATGTTATTGCTTTGGATGGTAGATTCTTCAAGACTTCGTTTGGAATCAGGTCATGGCCGGGGGATTTTTTATTTGGTAATTTTTTAATTAATTCTTGAAATTCTTTGGGCGATGTTGGTTTAATAACATCTATATATGTTGATTGCCGTGTTGAGACGTATTCCTGAACTTCGTTGTAAAAGTCTTGATCGGTTAAGTTTGGAATAGTTGTGAACACTTCTTCCAGATGGTTCGAGAAGGCTACACATTTCTCTTCGTCAGTGTTGTAAGTTGAATTGTTAGCATGTAAAGATGATATGACGGAGGGTTGTTTGAGGATAGATTTCGTTGCTCTCCACATTGTAGCGTCACCAGGTTGCAATTGTTTTATGTAAGCATTATACGAATTAATCCTCAATGTATCCAATTCTAATTTGACACGTCTAGTTAATTGATTAAGAAGTGATTTCAATTGTGGGGTACGATTTCTTTGCCATTGCCTACGAGCTTTATGCTTCTCTTTTATTATGTCAAATATATATGACGGCAACATCGACGTACTTGTAGGATGATTTCTATATTCGCTAATAGTTGACTTATCAATGCCTTGTTTGATGTTATCTGTGATTGTAGTGATTGCTTGATCAATATCATTGGTGGATTCTAATAATCTAGTGCATTTGATATTTTCGGCGAGTAGTCCTTGGAACTTTTCCCAATCTATTTTCCCTTTGATTAATCTCTCGGGCTTTTCACTTCTTTCTGGGACTGCATGAAAATTAATTAATACTGGCAGATGGTCTGAATCTAATTCAGATACAACAGTTTGCCATATTCTTCTGTTAAAGTTTTTCTGTAAAACAATATCGAGAATATCGGGTTGATGCTTATTGTTGTACGGATAATGAGTGGGTTCTTCAGGAGCGGAAACTATTGCGGCATTCTTAGTTGTAAAGTGATCCAGTTTAACTCCATCTGGATTGTTTGTTCTACAGCCCCAGATAATGTTTTTACAATTTAGATCACCGACTACTAGGGTTGGTCCGTTATTGCTAAATAATAGTTTTACATCTGCTTCTTGCAAACGCTTATTAGGTTGTTTGTAAGTACAAGTAATAATTGTACTTACATCGTTATTAAGTACAACCCTGATAGTGACTGCCTCTAAGCTGATTGTGTTGGGTTGAGGTACAACTGAGAAAGATATTTGTTTTTTTATAATAATGGCCACACCGCCCGAAGCCACTGGAGCTGCTCTATCACTTCTCACAACGTTGTAATTTGGAATTCGTATAGTTTCAGTGTCAACTAGGTGGGTTTCTGTTATACAAGCTATGTCAATATTGTGTCGCTTAAGAAATTCGACGAACACTGATCGTTGATTTTTAAGTCCATTGGCATTCCAATTGACTATTGTTGTATTATGTATGGTACGTTTGTTATTTGGATGCATATTGTTGCAACGCAGGCATTAATAACGTTAGAAGAGGTTGTAGCTTATCCAAATGTGGTATAATTATATCTAATAATGATTTTAAAATAGTTGTCAAGTCAGTCGTACTATTCTGATCTATATTATCAGTGTTTATTGTGGCTGCAGCATATGACTTCGATGGTATAACTCTATTCATAGATGGAGAATTTTGCGTTATTGGAGCAGTATTTCTACTGTAAGTTTGTTTTGTTGGCTGTTGCTTTTTGCTAATTTTTGCGTAGTAACTGCATCCTTTATAATTTGCAGGATGATCACCTTCGCAATTGACACATTTTGGTGTTTCACTCCTGTTTTTCGAGCATTGATTATACATATGCTTTCCGAGACATTTGACACAACGAGGTTCTTGAGAGCAGTAATTCTTGGTGTGCCCATACCGTTGGCATTTTTTACATTGCGGTATGTCTTTGGGCTTTCTGCGCGGTTCAACTTTGACGATTGAATGGTACAATTTGTTTAGGTTAAAAACCTCGTTAGAATTTGCGGTTTTAGATAGATCAACAGCGCATATCGGTATTGGCAATCTACTTTTGTTATAGAGTCGAGCTACTTTAATAACTGGTAACTTGCGGCTTAACAACTCAGTTTCAATTTCTTTTTCTGTAATTGAAATCGGTACGTTTCTTATCATCACCGATATATTGTTAGATTCGGGATTTTTGAAAGTGTGATATCGCAAGTCTTTTTCAGTATAATACGCTGTTAGTTTACGATAATCTGTAGTACTACTCAAATTAATACGAAGCGACGTGCCTTTAACCATTGTTGTAAAATCTGCTTCAGCGAGTGCAGAGATGTCCTTGATAACTTCTTGGTGATTAGTAGCTTCGTGCAGGTAAATGGGTGGAATTTTACATTTGGTTGGGATAGAGGTCGAGTCGGTGATATCCATATCGGAGATCGCAGGTACGGTGTTATTTTGTTTATTCGAATCACTTGCATCGTCAGTGGTTAAAGGGTGGAATTTGTTGGAAATTAATAAGTTGGACGGTTCGAATAAATATCTCTTACGGGTATCCATAATTGGAGGTGAGACTTCCTTTCTATTGCGCTTGCTACTGCTGCTCATTTCATTTAGGAGGGACCCCGCAGGGCCCCTTGTTGTTTGTATATTTATTGTACTTTCAATAGTTTTTTAAAATATTTGAAGTACGAAATAAATTACGACTATCAGTTTTGTATCACTTACAGGTAAAACGTTAGGCGACTGCTTATCACAGCGAACCATTCGCACGTCCACTCACGACCGTAGGTGTACGCGGACGGATAAATCATGAAAAAGTGTGTCCATTCTTGTATTTCATACGCTTTGCTGTGCTGGGGTTGTGCATAGGATGCTCGGAGAGTTTTTGTGTTGCAAAAGCGTTGTCTGCGTTATATGCTTAGGCTAAGATCTAGAGATTCATGCAGACAGCACAAAATTTTGCCGTTGCATTGCATTTACATGTTGCAATGCTTATTGTATGTGAAAAAGAATATAAGTAAACTTCGTACGTTATCCATGTTTAGTAACTATAATACAAGAAATGCAGATACTCTTGAGATACCGATGCATCGCCTCGAATTATTTAAGAATAGTCCTCTCTACAACGGCATAAAAATGTACAATCATCTGCCAAATGTCATCAAAGTGTTGCCAATGAAACAATTTAAATTTCAGATCAAAATCATGCTGCAAAAGCATTGTTTTTATTCTGTTGGGGATTTTCTTAACTATAGTTTAATTTAGTTTGTAGAGATATTTTTTCATTGACTAGTCCTATAACATTATTTATATACATAGTTCTATTGTATTTATGAACATGTTCCTGGGATTAATAAAAATATCTATCTATCTTTGCTGCAGCTGAAATGTTATAAACCGATCAGCAACAGTTTTCCCATTCTCTTTCACATGCTTTTGATGTTTTAACTTCTTTCAAGTTTCCAGGGCTTTACATCGCAGCCGAGATTTAGAAAGCAATTTTCGAGAATTTCGCAGCTGAAATTGCAATTCCTCTACTTTCTTTTCTAAATTAGCTTATTTATCATCTTGTGGAGCGACATCCTCAATAGCGATTTCTTCTGACGAATCACGCTTTTGTTTTTTTTGGGCTGCTTCTGACGGTTTTTTCTGATGAATTGTACAACGCTAAAGATGGAACTGCACCGGGCCAGATACTGCAATAAAATAGTTTTTATACTAAGTGTGGTTGCATTCAACAAAAAATTTCTAGCTTACCCTTGACTATGCAAGTTCTTATTCCTGAAATCCTTTTTAGTGAAATGATCTGAACACACAGCATAATTTTTATAAAGAAGCTCTACTCCATTTTCCTTCAAAATTTGGTCCAGATCGGCCCGTTTACTTCGGTTCACCCACTGGAGACAACTGAAAACAGTACATATATTTACATTTCTGAATTTTAAGTTTACATCTTTTAAATCTTAACCTCAAATACTTACATTTCATTATTTTTCGGAAACCCGTAAAACGACTTCGAGTCTTTTTGGAGTTTATAATTGTTACAACTATAAATCGCACAAACACATCCTCTTCACACCATTTTTCAAATAAACAAAACCCGCAGGCAAAATAAAACAACACGAAAATAACCTAACCTCAGAACCTCACGCGAAAGAACTGACACCTAAAACCAAAGCAAATAACTTCCGTCAAACTTTAGGATGCAAGAGGGAGGAGAGGGGCGAGAAAGGTTACTTTAGTTACACCTTAAGCCGTTGTGGCGTTTGTCGCCAATTTTCGATTCGAGTTGCCAGTATTATAATAGTAAGGTATTTGGTTTGATGAAGTCCATAGGGGAGGCAGAAAATATTTTTCAACAACCCAAAAGAGTACTTAGCACGAAGTATCAAGACTAGGAAGGATACAACATGCGCATGTACTTAACTGAATATTTGATTAACCATTTTACTTTTATCTAAATTGTATGTAATTAATAAAGAACAAAATAAATAAATTATTTACTTAAACATTTTATTTAATAATATACAGGGTGGTGACTTGCGCGACGCAGCATAGGGATTTTAATAGTAAATTTTTAAAGTTTGATTATTGGCTCCCTTATTTTTTTACCCCAGATATGCCTAAAGGGTAAGTTGAAAATTAAAAATAATCATTTTATTGGAATTGCACTTTATTAATGATACAAAAATTACACAAACTCAAAAAAAAAGATTTTTTTCCAAAAAATGCAAAATCTCGGCCGTACTACATGTAGTACATTAGGCACATTGAGACTTGTAATATAACAATTATTTTTTGGTGTGAAACTGCACAAAACACTTAACATGCACCCCGATATCGCACTTTGAACATCTTGTAGTGGTTCTTTGGTGACAATGACCACATCGGGTTTGTTTTTCTTGAGGAATGACAAGGTGGTCCAGACGGTCATAACGTAGATCATTGTCTCGGGAGCTACTTGCATGTCCTTTTTGATAAGACAAACTTTTTTTATTCTGAACAAGTAATGTCCAAGCAATTCTCCTTCTGAAACTCAGCTGGTCCAAATCTCCTCCACTTCGGCGATGTAAATGCCAAGCGTTCTGGATTGCCATATCAATGGAGTGCATCAGCAAAGGAATATACCATTTTTTCCCCCGAATAGAAATTCGATACAAACTGATATTTTGATCAGATCGATCGACCCCTCCCATATTGGCATTGTACATGTGGATGAGATGAGGCTGCTCCACCTGGATATTCTTTTTTTCCTTCTGTGAATAACGTTTGACCATGTGGATCGGTGCAACTCCCGCAAAGTTCGCACAGAGACAAACCACACTATTATCGTGCCACTTTATTGCAATCAAATTCTGATCACTGATTTTCGCGTAATCGTAACTCCCTCGGCTCTTTTTCTTCATATCCCTTGACTCTACCAGTGAGACTCCCCTCAATCGGTTTTCTCTCACCGTACCGGTAGCGTAAAGATTCAGTGCTGTCAACTCTTCTATCAGAGGAATTGAAGTGAAGAAATTATCGAAGAAAAGGTAAAACTTCATCTCTGGCCATTTTTTGCGCAGAGCTTGAGCATACTCCAAGACCACTCCTGCACCAACTCCAAGATCTTTATACGTTTCACTAATGTTTGTTGAAGCTCCCTGATACGGTTCAAACCAGTTCAAATAACCCAACCTGGTAGTCCCAACCCACAACTTGTAGCCATATCGTATAGGTTTTCCATGAATATACTGCTTGCACCCATGACGTCCATAGTATGGGACCATAGCTTCATCGATTGAGTGCATCTCCTCTGGATGCGAATGCTCCATGAATTTTTCATTCAACAGTGTGAAAATCGGCCGCACTTTTGTGAACTTGTCGCGTTGCTCAAGCTGCTGATTGTCACAGACATGAAGATTCGAGAACAAATACTCGAATCTGTCTCTTGAGATAGCTTCCGAAACCATGTCATTGTGACCATCTTTGTTGCGTTCCCAGAACATCCTTCGTCTTGGCACTTGTACATATCCACTAAGGATCAGAACTCCGATGAAAGCCTTGACTTCATGGCTTTCTATGTTTGGTCTCCGGTTCTTTTGTTGAGCGTACTTATTGCTAAAATATGCAATAGTGTCTATTACTTTCTCATCAAAAAACTTTGAAAAAAGTTCCAAAGGACTCTCTAGATTCGGCACGTTATAATTATTGTCAAAGTTTGTTGTAATCGGAGCCAAGTCTTCTACGACCCAATCGTAATGCTTCTTTTGTTTCGCAGGTGGTTTTGTTTGTTTCTGTTTGTTTATCGGTACGTTTGTTCGCAGTTGGGATAAGGGTAAATTGTCATCCGATGAAAAATCGCTGTCGTGGTCATCGTCTTGAAAGATAATTTCTGCAGGAGCCTTCAGTTGGTTTGCGGGTAGATTATCAATGGTGAGATCATCTTCACCTCCAGAATCTTCATCCGTTACATCAGCTGCTGCATTGTCAGGTGGAAATATCATGATTTTGTCGACTCTACGGACATTTTCATCATCGTCCTCTAACATTGCAAGAGCTTCATGAAGCGAGAACCCCCTATAATTAAATGATATTTGTAGACACATATTTTCCTAATGTACTATATTTAGTACACCTCTTTTCCAGTCCCAAAAATTACCACAGATTTTGAAAATAACTTGAATGTTTGAATGTCGACTGCTAACATCACTATTTGAGGTTATGTTTTTCACTGAACGAAATTTTTATAGTTTTTTATTTATTTGCAATCCACTTACCTTGGGAAGCGGATGTTGAGATCGTCCATTTCTATTTATTGGCTGACTTTGAAGCGGAACAAAACACAGACGAGGTTTGAAAAGTCAATTGAATGCTGACACCCGCGTTGTCTCGTGTATACTGAATGGTTTCATGCATCTGCAAATGTTGCAGCCACTCCGTCACCGTGCAGGCTGAGACTTGTTTGGCCATACCACATATAGTACATTAGGCATATCTGGGTTAATTAAAGTGTAAATACGTTTCTTGTAGAGAAAAAAATACTGCATCTGTACTTTACTATTGTTTACAATTTTTCATTTTCCGAAACCGTAGGAATCAACGAAATAAAAATGCAATTTTTTTTTAAAAATCACTGATGCCTTGGAATTATGTAAACAAACAACATGTACATTTACTTGTGTCTTTGCTGTTTAACGTTTATAACTGATTATTAAATTCTGTTCTCGTTAAAATGCATTCGTTTTTTCTAGACAAAATGCTGTAGGTATCTATCTGTACATACCATCGTTTATAATTTTCCGGAACCGGAAAAATCACAGAAATTAGTATCTATAGGAATTAATTAAATACCTTAACAAAACATAATTATGTACCATCGAAGTCATAGAAAACTGGGACAGGAAAAATACGCAGATACCCTTGTTTTCGAAAAGTGTAATTTAGATGTGGCATTTTCACTTATAATACTATGAGTAGTCAAAGTTATGTCGAATATTTTTGCTGTGGTATCACGAATGTCCATTGTGCTTAGGTTCGATTAGGACGAGTGCGCTAGCACGAGTCCTAATCCCAAGCGCAATGCACATGAGTGATACCACCGCAAAAATATTCTACTTAACTTTGACTAAGAATGGCATTCGAGGGACTATTCAATGAACCAAACTACTTTTTCAAATTAGTTTTCAGTAAATTTAGCAACAAACTACGCAATTTATATAGTAACAGAACACTAATATTGACTTTTTCTAATAAAAGTCACATTTGTTTAAAATATTCACTATACCACTAGTGAAAATTGTCGATTATTTTCACTAGTGAAAATTGTCAATATAGTTCATTTTTATTGGCTCAAAGACGTCAAATCTTGTATTTTTATTGGTCAGTTTTTGATAGATGACAAGTGAGTTGAATAGTCACTGAACATTATTAAAGGTGGGCTGTCTCCTTTAATAACGTTCAGTTCAGTCAAAATGTTACGTCTAAACTACACTTTTCGAAAAATAGGGTATCTGCGTATTTTTCCTGTCTCAGTTTTCTATGACTTCGATAGTACGTATAATCATAATACAAAAACAAATTTTTTTAAAATTCTAACAAATGTTCAAACAAAGCACTATTAACTACTAAACAATGACCCAACCTGTCGTAAAATTGCCGACTAACATTTGCTAACTGATATTGTGATATTTTATTGCATTGGGTTTGAATACAATTTTTTAGCTCTTCAATAGTTTGAAAGGTTCTTCCAGAGTATATTTGCGATTTTAAATGTCCCCAAAGAAAAAAATCGTTGGAAGAAAGATCCGGGGACCTGGCAGGCCAGTTAATTAAATAATTTGGACCAATCACCTTATTGGAAAAACTGTAGTTTACAAAGTCGCGTACTTCACGAGTGTTGTGTGTCTGAAGCCAAATTTCTTGATCGTCTCTAGCAACTTCGGTCACCGCCGGAGCTATATACTCTTCTAACAACTGCAAAAAGCGCTCTCCTGTGAGGTTTTCACTGGTCCTATAATGTGATGACCAAACAGTAACTTTTTGGGGATATTGGGTCCCGGTTTGTAAAATCTTGCGTGAATTTTCAGTAGCCCATACTCTGCAATTTTACACATTTGGTTCATTATGCAGTGTGAATGTGCATTCATCCGTAAACAAAACTCCCAGTCTTCGTTACATTTTTCCATAATTTGGAAGAAAAATGCTCTTCTCTTCTCCATATCACGTTCAAGCAACTCTTGATGACACTGATATTTGTAAGAGCGAAACTTGTCTTCTTTTTCCTCTTATTATAGGCCAGTGGCCTGTTTTAACCACGAAGTGGTTCTATGAGCCCTCTTTGCCCTTAGGCCGGGTAGGTGGCTAACATTGCCCGTCGAAACTGAGGAAGAGTTCCCTTGTTAGGGGTTAACGACTACCGCAGGTGTTAGCGTGGTAGCCGGGGAGCGTACGATTTTTAAAATCCTTCTAAAGTCATTTGCTCGCGGGGCCATCCGCTCACCAATTACGATTTGAAGTTACTAATTTATCATACATTGATCCGTTCGTTGATAATAGCTAAATAATATAGTCATTTGCAATTAAATTTCTATCGCAAGCCGCTAGCAATGCAGAAAGGCTTAATTTTAAGTCAAAGCTGATGACTTAACCCAACAGTTTAATTATTCAACCCTGATATCACTCAGAATCACAATTTTGACAAACATATAAATCATCTTGTTTAGTGTATAGTTCATGCGACCAGTTTCTGCATTCTCCGCACTGCACCCATTTTTCGCCTGATCTACTCGCGCTGTAAGGCTCAAGGCAGACAAGACAATAATATTCCTCGTCTCCTTCATCGCTCTCTCCTTTGTCGTCTTTCTTCTTTGGCTTACATTTTTTGGGAGAATTTTGAGTCTTTGATTTGGAATCAGAAAAATTTCTCCTTACATTTTTCTTCTTCATTTCTTCATATTCTGCTCTGATTTGCTCTTTTTCAGGAGTATCAGTGTAAACTGCCGATTTCCTTTTCTTTTTTCCCTATATTGCCTTCCTTCCTAGGTGGGGCTTTCGGAAAAGGTCGCACTGTTTCTGACTCGAACTGTTCAACTGGGATAGATCGAGATGTTCATGGAGTAGGCTCATCTTCCACTTGATTGTTCAGTTCAACTGGGATGAAACGGGATGTTGATGGTGTAGGCTCATTTTCCACTCGGCTATTTAGTTCAACTGGAATAGAACGTGATGTTGATGGTTTGTCTACGTCTGTGGATATATTTGAGCTGATTTTATGATCATTAGCCATGCCAGTTGGAGCCGGTCGATCTGTGATATAGGATGGAGCATAATCTAGAGCTATGAATATGTTCCTGTTTTAGGGAAATATTCCCGTACACCTAAAGCCTGCTTGGATGTTGCTCAACGTTAGCGCCATTGGAAGAGCTGTTACTGTGGAGGGAATGTTATAAATAGTCATAGTTTTCCCGGGATTGCTACGCATCCAAGCATCACAGCTGGTATTAACGGCTTTTTTTAGTGGCCCATATACAGAGCGGTCTAGTGGTTGGAGTTTATGTGAGCAGTCGGGTGGAAAAGAAAGCACCACTATACCGTTTTCGGAGCAATAGTCAAGGGTTTGAATGGAAATGTGTGACGAATGATTATCCAAGAGAAGAAGGACTTTGTGAGAGGTTGTTGCACAAGTATATGTTTGGAAGTGTTCCAAAAATATGAGGAATTCCTTTTCTTGCATCTCTGATCCAATTCCATCTCAAAGTGACCTGCTCAGCAGTAAATGAATTATCAGTACCGAGTAAGGACATGCAGTATGCAGGTGCACTGACACACAGCGTCTGTGCCATTCGCTTTTTATTCCAGTTTCGAAATAACGCCATTGGATGTTTTCCTCTGTAGTTACGTGAAAAGCAAAGTCTATGCCAATAGTCCACAGACAGTTCCAGACCTAAAGGCCGAAATTCCAGGCGTAGTTGGTGAGATACCCCCTCATTTATGTTTAAATGTCGTTAAAGATTTGAAAAAAGAATGGTTTCATGTCAGACGAGCCGAGGAGGGCATTTATCTAATAGTATCTTCCCTGATTAATCGTTACGTATATGCTTTAAGTTCTCATTAAACGTTTTGACACAGACTGACGCAAAACGTAACCCGTTAACCTCGAATTTGACATAGACTTACAGTGCCACCAACATAAAACGCCTTGTTTTTTTTCTATATTTTATTAAATTATGGTAGCCATGAAAAAAATGATTCAACTTTTTCCGCCGTTTGCTCTACTCTTACTAAAGTACACTAGTTGCTACTATGTTTATCTCTTTTTTACTAAAGCAGTGGGCTTATATTTTGTTTTTTGTTCATTCCATCTTATTGCTGTTATATACAGGGTGTAAATGGAAATGTTATACGTAGGGAAAAGGCAATGTTAGAAATTACGTAGGATCAACTATATCTGTGGTCATGTAACATAGCAACTTTGTTTTACCATCCCAAAGGTTAATTAAGCTTTGTTATATGGAATAAATTTGGCAAAATACAAAATTTTTGTGAATAGTTATTGATTTTATGGAGCAGTTGTCATGTTGAGATAAGTATTCTTCTAACGGTAGAACGAATCCTATCACTTTGCTAGAGCTAGAGTCATACTCAATTTTACCTGTGACACGAGTGGTCAGTTCTCTGTCAAACATTTCGACAAACCCTTAAAATAAAATTCACCTTCATGCAGCGTGTTTCATAAAGTAACCTGCTTCCAATGTAAAACAGGTATAGTGCAAACTTTTTTCTGGCATCATCGAATCCATTTCGATTGTTTGGACATTTTGAATTCCGAAGTACTAAATCTTGTAATATTTTCAGGAATTGTGGCATGTGAACGCATCACATCAATCACGGATATCTCATCCTTTTGAACGTCTGCGCTTTCACTTATATTTTC
This sequence comes from Agriotes lineatus, assembly GCA_940337035.1. NCBI lineage: Eukaryota > Metazoa > Arthropoda > Insecta > Coleoptera > Elateridae > Agriotes > Agriotes lineatus. The sequence continues at coordinate 117,531 of CALNHX010000435.1, read as the reverse complement.
CAGAAGTTTCCCGGCCAATTCATTATTCATACTAGTTATTTCGCTTACTTTTTCAGCAATGAAAAAGTAATTCGTCATTAAAGTTTGGTCGTTTGACAAGTTTTCTGGAGCTCGTCTTTCTTTTTCAGATCTTCGGTATTTCTTCCTACTCCACTTAGATTTCTCTTCGCTCTTGGCCTTGTTCTCAGCTATTCGATCAGGTGGTGTGCAGGGTATATCAACCGAAATATCGCGAATGGCCTCTGTAGGGAGGGAGGCATGGTCATTATGAGGTATTTCAAAATGCATTAATGAGGGAATTTCGAACGGCACTTCGATAGGAATAGCGGAGTGAATGTCTAAAGCGAGGTGTGAACTTGAGTCCAAAGGAATTTCAGAGAATATATCAGAAGGACTATGGATAGGATTTTGGGTGGGAGTTAAACTGATGTCACAAAGGGCCGGTTGCAGAAAGCAATGTTAAGTCTGGTGTTAGCTAACGCGACGTCAAAGTGAACAAAAACGAATCAAATCTCAAATGCTTATGGAAACTAATACATTAGTAAACAAAATTTGATGCGATTTCGTTCACTTTGACGCGACGTTAGCTAACACCAGACTTAACATTGCTTTCTGCAACCGGCCCTAAGGATCTGAACTTTCGATGTTTCACTGTGGCTGTGGACTATAGGATTTATGGAAAGGAAATCGGAAGTAATGGGAGGTTGTTGAGGCGTTGTTGACATTTCTGATGGTGCATCGGATAATACTTTAAAATGTTTTTCTAATAAATGTACCCGAAAATTCGAATATATCCAACTTTTGTTTTTTTTTTTTTGCTTTACTATTTTGGGCAATTTGTATGTAGCTTTACAAAAGCACGTTACTTTGCTGAATATATTTTTATATTCGTCCACGGTGGTTACAATTTTGATATCAAATTTATGCTTATACGTCTTCCTTGTAGTACTACTTGCTTTGGATTTTGCCCATAACTTCAGATTTTGAAAAATTAAAGCATTTTTTTCTTCGGTAGGTTCAACGCAGCTCTCTGAATGCCAGAATCGTGGTCAGGATTTTCAAATTCCTTATGAGATCCCTCACTTATAGATTAAAATAGCACTTCTAACCTCAGATGAAGTTCAGGGCTTGTTCTGAAAGGAGCTTTCTTGGATTACAGAAATAAATCGTTTTATTTCTGCTGTGCAAGCCTGTATCATACATTGTTTTCTTGTTTTCCTTTTTTCTTTAAAATGTTCGACCATCCAAAATAAAATTTGTTGATGCGCTGCTAGCAGATTTTTGTAATCAATTCCGTAGTATTTTTTCTCTCTCCCGTTCATTAATAAGCTGGTAATAAGCCGTATCGGGCGAAATTCTCTATTTCCGATATAGTTGTGTTAGAGATATTAGGTAATAAAGCTTCCGTTTCATAACCACAGCTCCGTAAATAAGTTTTTTTAATGTGTCCGGCATTTTAATGTTCATATCCTTTTCCACATTCGCGAAGATATCACTTATCCCCGATTCGCCGCTGTCACTCATCTGCAATGAGGTATAAATTAATATAATATGGTTCATGGGTGCTGGTGCTAGTGATAGTAGGTTTCTCACTTATTGCAAATTGTGGTTGCCCATGATACCTTCGGACTGAGATTGTTCACAATGTAAATTGAGGATGGGAACAAAAATAAATTGGAATGCTCATTGTAATACGGCATAATTTACCAGTAGAAGTTGCAATGGGGTTTAAAAACTGAGAATAGCTATTTAAGAATCCGAATTTTTCTTCCTGGAATCTCGATCGGAACAGATAGCTGTATCAATAACAATTCCGATATATTGTTTTTCTTCCATGTAAAATGTATTCATGGCCGAATGAATAGTTTAGTAAAAGTTTATTGTAAGTAAATAAAATGAGTTCAATGTACCGTAAAATGGGGTGACTTAGTCCCACTTTTGAAGTTTGAAAAAAACTTCTAAATTCTTATAGATATCAGACTCATTTTTGTGCTGAACTCATAGTCTTGACTTATAGATTGCATAGAATTTATCAAATACTGAATATTTTTAATACTTTTGCTTAAAAAAATTTAAATGTTGGTGGCCAAAGTCACCTCATGGATCGGGGGACTTTGGCATGAGTCTGTTTTTGCATTAATAAGTGATAAGAGACCAATGTAGATAGGTGTTCAGAGTAACATTGGCCACTGCAAATATTTTAATTTTTTTTATGAAAATATATAAGTACCTACTTTCATCTCAAACCAGGTGGTGAAATTAATTAAAAATGTAGGCTTTATTGCACTTTATTAAGGAATATATTGAACATACACATTTGTAAACATATTTTAAACTTTAAAAATGAAAATAAACACAAAGTAGGTACTAGGAACCTATAAACACATTTTAAACAAAAAAAACAACTTAAAATCTATCGTGCTCCTCGAAAGCTTTCATTTCTTCGATAACAGCAAAACCTCTTTCAGAAAATGTTGGGTTTTTAATTTTTACCTGAATGTAATCAAAATCGTACCACAAAACATATTTTGTGACTTTTTTATAAACACCATGGCATTTATTTGAACTTCTTTCTTGCAACGATCTATATTCATAATTTTGCCTGGGTAAGGTTTGTCCTCATATATAAAAATTACAAAATCATTTACTGAAAATGTTAAACTATTTTCGTTCTTGTTCGACTCAATCTAGCTTATTCCAGTCATCTCCCGAACCCTCCGAATACTCAGAACTTTTGTCGCTATCCTCACTTAAATCACTATATTTCTTTTGAAATCTCTTCTTTCTCTTTTGGTTTTTATTAGAAGAATCATTGGTTTGGAGTTGAGATGTTGATGGCTGATCAATGGTCATATATTACTTTCTTGTGTTTCCGACATCAAGGGGGCTGTATTCTCTTCGTCATTTATTATCTCCACTTGTGTAGGATTTTCCACACTCCGTCGTGGTACTACGTTGAATTTCTTCTTTTTGTTTGGCGGTTCTTTTTCAATCTTGACCTCATATCTTTTTTTTTTCTAGAAATTCTTGAACAGATAAATCAATTTCGGATGCAGTTTGAAGTTTTTGTGTTGAAGGTAGTAAGCTTAGAACTTCTGCACGATTTATTAGTTGGATCCCGGTTTTCTGAAAACCACTAATCGCCATTAAGTTTCAACGAAGCAAAGTAAGCCACATCAAGGGACTGGGTTATATGAGTTGTGTTAGCCGGAGGCATATGAATTTTATATTATGAGTTGCACCTGCATCTAGAATATGAATACTGATTATGATGCAAGGTTATCACAGATGACAGCCTTGGGCCCTTCTAATTGCTTTAACCGTGGTATGAGATGTCTCACAAAAGAGTAATCGAAAAGTGATGCCTCAAATCACCGCGACTTCGATCAATTGTATTTTGTGCCTTCGGGTCCCCCTTTACACCAAGTATCATATAGGTGGGTTGCCTTATATACTATGTATGTTGGTAAGAGCTCTCCGAGGGCATTTCCGCAGAACATTATCGAGGTAGATTGTTTCGAATAATGGATGACTGTTACACGATAAATTGTTCATTAAGACCCCAAGGGATGCTCGTAGCAATGCTCGCCCCTGCACGCACCCCACAGCCCAAATGCTTCGGCCAGAACTCAGTAGCGAGGGGGGTTCACAGGTTTAGGGTGCGTTTCGAGGCGAAATGCTACGACGGGGTTTCGATATTGGGTTGTTAAGACAAAGTTAAGGGGCGCCACGACCTTTGGGAGATGTTAAGATTGATAGATAACTGACGACCGGTCAAAAGTCGAAAACCAATCGCAGTGGCGTTGCGTTGCACTCCACGGGGTGCTCCCCCGGCACTGGCTTTTACACCTACCTTTTTGGTGTCCTTTCTCCAGTTGCTTAGGCCCTGTACAAAGGAATACATACACAACGCTGCAAGAAACTCAATTCTTGTTAGTCACAATAATACACAGATACTCGAAATGAAAAGCAATACGCAAATTAAAGAAGGCTTATACTTGCAATACTTGAAAGTAAATAACGGCTCGGGCAGTTAGCACGCGGGCCACAAATAATATATACGGTAAATTGAGAGTTCCGAAGCTTCGCACGTCACTGTATTATACGCAATTCACTGTTTATAAATACTAGTACAACACCTTCCTTCATCGCTAGGGCTCCAAGCAACTGTGTTGTTGAAGTAATGGTGCCGGGAGATCTCGACCTGGAGATTCAACGCTCTGACGATGCTCTCGTACAGAAGAGGGCTGCGATAACGACTTAGATGCGGCAGGGGTTGATAGGCAGATAGGGACGGTTGACCAGCTTGCTCGGGGAATTGTGGCGGTAAGATCCTTCGGAGAAGTAGCAGGGTTGAGCCAAACGATAACTCACAACTGCTCACCCTGTATATTGATGCTTTGTATTCGTTCCTGTCGCAAATCCGCTACTGTAAGCGAGGAAATGTACGCACCGGTACTTGAAACTTTAAGGGACAAAAAGCACTTGTAACTGCACACAAGCCCGAGGGTACAACACGCCCCTAAGAACTAAAGGTAGGCGTATTAGTACGCCAAAATTAACTTTTGAAAAGTTGTTTAAAATGAGAAATTATGATCCTATACAAAATTTCATAAATATCTTGCGACTTACATTGCACCGTTATTTTTTAGATTAAACAAATTGCATTTATTAAAAATGACGGTTTCATCTAAGTCGACAGAGCTTTCTGAAATTTGTTATAGGGCCATAATTTATCATTGTAAACAACTTTTCCTAATACAATTTTTCTGTATCATGAACAAAAAGGGTAGTTTACCTGACAATAAAATACAATTTTTAAAAAAATAACAGTTTTTTATAAGTCGACAGATCTTTCTGAAATTTGGTATAGGGCCATAATTTATCATTATCAACAACTTTTCTTAATAAAATGTTGCCGTGTCATGACCAAAAAGGGTAGGTTATCTGAAAATAAAATAGTTTTCGCTTCCCTGTCAAGGCCTACTTGTTTTTCAAAAACTGAAAATATTCTTAAAATTCGTTTCACACCAAGCAGGGCAGAATTCCAAAATATGAAATTCCAATTCGAAAATTTTTGGTCAATCATACCTATTGTAAACTCAATCCGGGGACATACTGTATATTTAATATATAACTGTCTTTTTAGCTGAATCTTATCCTTCTGTAAGCTCTACTATACAATGACGTGCTAAGTATCGAAGCCGGACATCGCGGCGCCACCATCTCGGCGCTGCCACTTCGGCACCGCCATCTCGGCGCGGGGTCAGCTCGGCGGCGGGTCAACTCGGTGCGGAGCCATCTAGGCGCCAGCCGACTCGGCGCAAGGCCATCTCGGCGCCGAATTCAAATTCGCAAACTACAGTGTGCACTCTGTAAAAAAATTATTATAAACAAATAATAAATAAAGTGATCGCCAAGAAGCTGGCATCAAATGAAAAAAAAATATTTAGAATTTCTTGGAAAATCAAACACTAACTACCAGAGGTGGTTGCAAAGTGATTCCAAATGTGTCAAACGTAAATTATCACGTGACTTCCGTTATCAGTAAAATTTTACATTTTTTAAAATAATTACGAAACATGCATTTACTAGTCAAGATAGAGACACATTTTACGAAAAAACGTTTTCAGACCTTGAGATTGTTCAGTTAGCTAAAACTAACACACAATAAAAAATCTCATTAAAAACTTGCTTAATTTCCGAAAAATTGCACTTTTTGGATTTACACAATTTCGAAAAACGCGATTTTCTAACTAAGTAAAGTGCCCTTTATGTGAAAAATATTTCTTTAATATTTATTTCCGAAATCAAATAATTTTATTGTTAACAAAGTTTTTTTTATTATGAAATAAAAAAATTTCTTAAAAATATATATAGCAGTCTTTGTTGAAAGTAAAATTCTTTGATATGGGACCTAAACATAAAAGGAAATGTGAGAGATCAAAGTTGGCCGCGGATTTTGAAATTTGGTATAGCAGCCTAGATGTTGATTCTAAACAACTTCTCTTAATAACTTTTCGTCGTATTTGCTACATAAAAGGCACGCTAGTCTATAGTAAAATAGGTTTTTTGAACATTTTCAAGGCATACTGGATTTTTGAAAACTGAAATGCTGTTAGAAGTTCGCCTTTAACCAAACAGGGCTGAACCCCAAAAAATGAAAACGTATATCGTCGTTTCACCTATCCGGGGACAAACTGTATATACAGGGTGATTTTCTTTTACCAGGATATAAAGCTAAAAAAAAAATTTACCACTTTTGCGAAATATCAGAACTAATAGAGGTACAAGGTGTTAAAGTTTCAAATTAAGAACTAAAATTATTTAACGAAAATTAAACTAAACTTATCTAACTTAAATGATATGTTCAAAATTATCAGCATTCGCTTCTACACACACATTCCGCGTATAAGAGCGATGCGGCTGCGGCATTTTGACGACACTCCTAGTAAATAATAAGCATATTCACTCATTCATTATTTTCATAAACATGAGTCATTATTGTAGCAATAACATTAAGAAAATTACAATGGAAAACTAGTTGACAGGTCATTGCTTCACAACAGAGATAAACAAAAATAAAAGTGTCCAGCCGCATTTGCCCTAAAGTTTAGTTTTTAATTTGAAACTTTAACACCCTGTACCTCCGTTAGTTTTGATATTTCGGAAAAGTGGTAAATAAAAATAATGCTTATTTTTTTAGCTTTATTTCCTGATAAACGGAAAGAATCAACTTAAAAATCACCTTGTATATAAATATATATAAAAAAATACTGGTAATGTATACATTTTACTTTATACAGGATGACAGCTTGTCTGAAAACCTATTTAGCCCGTATTAGATATATTGAGTGATTTTTACTTAGTTAAAAAATAGCGTTTTTTGAAGTTGTGTAAATCTAAAAAGTACAATTTTTTAGGAATTAAGCAAGATTTCCATACGATTTTTTATTGTGTGTTAGTTTTAGATAACTCAACAATCTCAAGGCCAGAAAACAACTTTTTTTCGTAAATTTTGTCCCTATCTTGGCTAGTAAATGCATGTTTCGTAATTATTTTTAAAATTTTTTTTATTTTACTGATAACGGAAGTCACGTGACAACTTTTGTTTGGCTTATTTGTAATCACTTTGCAACCACCTCTGGTCGTCAGTGTTTGATTTTCCAAGAAATTCAAATTTTTTTTTCATTTGATGCCAGCTTTTTGGCGATCACTTTATTTATTATTTGTTTATAATAATTTTCTTACGTAGTGCACACTGTAGTTTGCGAATTTGAATTCGGCGTCGAGATAGCCTTGCGCCGAGTTGTCTGGCGCCGAGATGTCTCCGCGCCGAGATGGCGGCGCCGAGATGTCCTAGACCCGCTAAGTATGAAATATGAATTATGTATAGGGTATATTATAATGAAAATTATTTTATAGGTTTCGAAACTCAGGAAGTCTCAGAGTAGTGCTGAAAATGAGGAATACATTAGCAATTGACAGTTTCGTGGCAGCAGTAAAAGCATTGCAATGCGTGTCCATGTGATAAACTGTACAGTCAGATGTATTGTATTAAAGTGTTATATTTAAGAGTAAAACGTTTACAACCAATATGTACGTTTCTATTTAATATAAATAATAGTCATTTCTTAAGATCTATTATCCCAAAAGATTTTTATTTTAAAGAAACGCCAATAATATCAAATAATTGTGACATAAAAATCCTTGAAAGTATAATTAGGTAGGTACTAATTATATATATTATGGTTTAAATCTATTGTACTTGCGTGTATACAACTTAAAATCAGTAAACACAGATCTAAACTTCAAACCTAAAAGAATTACTACTAAAAGCTGTAGGTTATGAAATGGTAATAAGTAGTATTATACTACAGCTTCTTTTTCCCTTGTGTAGTGTAACTCTTTTTATAATATTATTGTTGTGCATATTTGCTTTAAAACATGAATAATACACTGTAATTGAAAACGTCGCGTCACGTTGACATTTTAATTTTCCCGCCTTTCCTCGGAGCAAATATGGCAGATTTGCAGTACTCTATTAATATATGGACTCTATGGAGGTGTACGCCGGGCTCCATAGCTCAGTGGTAAGCATTCTGGCTACTGAGCTAAGGGTCGAGAGTTCGATCCCCGATCGCGGTTAGGTTTTTAAAAATAAAAAAATGCGGATGAAAGCCTCTACAGAATGCCATCATTCGGAAGTGATGTAAAGCCGTGGGTCCCATGTTACTACGATGTGTAGCATGTAAAAGATCCCTTGCTAAGGTTGGAACTCCTTAGTCTCGGCAAAATTATAAGTAGGACAAAGGTACCTGGTACTCTGCATGCCTAGACCTTGTTCATGGGGTTGGCAAAAAGGGCCTATAAAGGCCTACTTGCTAGACGTACGTCTCCCCAAAAATAATACATACATGGAGGTGTACAGTGCCTTTATATACACAGTGGCGACAATGGGGTGTCCTATTTTTGATTGGCTCCCTAGATCACGTGATTTGAACCGCAATGTTTAGGCTAAATCGCTTGTGATACGTGTTATACGTTTGGCAGTACTGAAGTGTATTGTCAGTCTATGTCAAATTCGAGGTTAGTAAGTTAGGTGTCCTGTTTTTGATTGGCTCCCTAGATCACGTGGTTTAAGCCGCCATGTTTAGCCTAAATCGTTTTGGTTCGATATCGTGACCGCTAACAAAGTTATACGGGGTCAAAGGTCACTGAAATAAGTTTTTTGCTTATATCTCGCTTGCTGTTGGTTGTACAAAAATGTTTGCTGAATAAAAAATGTAGAGCGGAAAATTCTCTACAAAAATGGTAACTTACAGTTTTTACGTAAGACCGTCCGTTTTCAAGTTAGAGAGCTCACAATGCGTTAACATCAGGAAATCGCGCTGTAAATGGTGGATGCATTCGTTTCCTCACTACCTTTGAGGTAGAATGCACGGCGCGCGTTTTTACATGGTTTCCCACATAGTCCTAATCCATGCCTCTCTCAAAATAAAAAAATCAAACTTCCTCTTCCTCATCGTCTTCTAGAGGAAGTAGTGACTCATTATTAAAGTCATCATCAGCGATTAATGAGTCCTGTCATGATCCTTCTCCGCTCTCGTGATCGAGATCTATGAAGATGTTGTCTATCTCATCGTCCTCTTCCAACGTATTTTCAGATTCGAATGGACTTGCGTTAAGACTGGATTGACCATGACAACTGAGCATGACAATCCAAGCTTCGTGCAACCGCAGTTTGTTCCACAACATTTTGCACAATTGCAGAAAATAATATGAAGGAGTTCATCAGGCCCTGGTGGTAACAAAGTCTTTACCGGTTCTAACACATTTTGTTTCATTACCCAATCCCACTGTTCAGGATTTAATTCATTGCCCAACCAAATTTGAATTTGATAATAATCTCGAAGTAGATGTTGTCGTGCGGCTTCAGTTGTTGGAGGAAGGGCTGGTAATTTAACAGGTTCATTCAACCTTGTTGATTTCGCAAAAACAAGGTAACGGAAGTTATCAAGTGACTGCTCTTTAAGAGGTGCCCCATATATAGCCAATAAAAACTTGATTTCACTTTGTATGATAACTTCTGGAGAACAATTCTTTTGATCAAACACTTCCGCTGAGCGCTGTAGATCTTGACGATTTTGGATCAACTTCACACCTTTTTCTTACCGCAATTGAAAAGCGCAGATGTTGTATCGCATCCCATTATAGCGTGTGCAAATAAAATATGTTGTTTGCAGTTCGTGTATCCACCGATCTTTTGGGAGAATAAATTTTGGTTTGAACTTTGCCTTTGCCGGGTTTTAAAAAAAGAATTTGCTGATCTGTAGTAGCACGTGCAATAATGATAACAAGTAAATCTACATCTTCTCCTACAACAACAGTTGTATTTGTACGTTGATGATTCAAGTGCAGTCTCTATTATGAGGACGTCGGCATCGTCCCGAGCTTGCTTAGTACCAATGTTCGAAGCAGCAAATTTTTGTATCAACATCGAAATAAATCCGGAAAGTGTATTGTGCATCGTCGAATTTGTTCAATTGCTTTGATATTCTCGGTCAAATCATCATAACCATCAGATACGACTATTATATTGAAACCGTAATGTCGTTTTAGATAATCAATATATTTATCAAAAATGGAATGGAAAACATCATTTTCTTGCCAAATGACACGATGCAATAGAAACCACCGTCTATAACATATGTAACGTTTCCAGAGTTTATTTCAATGCTGATAGGTTCAAAGCAGTTGCTATTCTTGCGAGTATAGTCTTTACGGCACTCAACGTGAATAGTCACAGAATTCACGTTACTCAAAAGTTCCAAATGTCCGTCGTTTCTATCTACACTGGCATTTCGTAAAGTTTGCAAACCCCGCTCCACACTCACAGTATCACCGATTGCATTCGATCCGCCACAAATAAAACAATTATTATTATCCGCCATTGCAATAATTAAACTACACCACGTGCTAGAGTCCTCTCAACGTAAGCTAGGGACATGCACGTCACAGTTCGGCTGCGCGGATTTTTGTTACGTCACGCGCCTCAAGAATTGGCAGTGGCGTACACGGATACAAGTGAACTCATCGCGTATCCTATCAACTACTAAACCCCCTGGTAACAGGACGCCTATTTAAAAACGTGCCGTTGCTAAGTAACCATTGCCCATCGGGATAATCGCCAAAACACTGCGCACCCTGGCAATGATGACGTGCCTGTCCCTATCTTGGGCGGACTCTACAACACAGCCGAAACACGTCTACGTTCTTGCTTTATACGGAGGAATATGACCGTTGTCTGAGGGACACCAAGGGGGATTATGACATCGACGAAAAGCATCTGCCAGATAATATGCGCGAAAAAGGCGTGATTTCCTGATGTTGACGCATTGTGAGCTCTAACTTGAAAACGGACGGTCCTACGTAAAAAGTTTAAGTTACCATTTTTGTAGATAATTTTTCTCTATACATTTTTGTATAAACAATAGCAAGCGAGATATAAACGAAAAACTGATTTCGGTGACCTTTGACCCCGTATAACTTTGTTAGCCGTCACACGTTATTTATAACGTCAAAATGAAGGTGTATGCAAAAATCCAGCTTGTTCCTAATTTTTTTGAAGTGAAACTCTAAAATTACGTTTCTGTCAGTGTTGTTTTTTATTAGTTTATGTGAAGTATAAAGTTGATATTAAGTGAAAAATTTGTTTTATGGCTTTGTCCTTATACGAGCCCTCACCACTATACAGCCTGTTTTAAACGAAGTGTGCACTATTGTTAACTTCTTTATTATTGGACGTACGATATCGGTTAAATTAGCAAACTAGTAGCATTTTTTCTGTTGATTAGAATGGCGAAAACAAAAAAACAATTGAACATCGCCTTCTCGAGAAATTTAGAAAAGTTTACTTTTGTTAAATGGAACACCCTGTATATTTTTATATAAAACGATTGAAAATCGCGGTCTAAACATAAAAGTTCATATAAGGTACGGGCCTAAAACTAACAATAACCGAGTTATTACAACTTCTTACTTTTAGACGAGGTGGCTGTGTGTTTGAACATTTGTTATAAAATAATTTTTTTAGTAATAGGTTTTTTTTTTTTAGTAAGTTGTTTTTTAATTGTCTAATAAATGATGTTTTTAGATTTATTTAATATGTTTATTTAAACATAAATTTTATTTTATGGATCACAGCCACCTCGTCTAAAAGTAAATAATTGGAATAACTCGGTCATTTTCAGTTTTAGACCCGCACCTTATATGAACTTTTATGTTTAGATCACGAATTTCAATCGTTTTATATAAAAATATACAGGGTGTTCCATTTAACAAAAGATAACTTTCCCAAATTTCTCGAGAAGGCGATGTTCAATTGTTTTTTTGTTTTCGCCATTCTAATCAACAGAAAAAATTCCACTAGTTTGCTAATTTAACCGATATCGTACGTCCAATAATAAAGAAGTTAGCAATAGTGGACACTTCGTTTAAAACACCCTGTATATTCGGACGATGACGGTTTTTTAATAAATATTGTGACATCACTGATATAATTGCATCAATGTTTATTTGCAATTATATTTTTTAAAGATACATATATCCATATGTGTTTGCAATAATTAGTTTGATTTTTATATAATATTTATTATAATCGCACAGGCAGAAGCGTGTAAATTCATTTATTTACTGACCACTTAATATTCGGACGATTATTAAAAATGCTGCGAATTTCAATAATTTCATAGGAGGCCTCTTTAAATGCACGCTGTTAACAAAAGACAATCAAATCAACAAGGTATTGTTGTTTATTGACATTTCTAGTAGCAATATGGGTGCTGGGTAGCAACGCCCTTAAAACTGCGAGAAATAATTATTAAAAAACGCAATGAAGGCAAATCTATGTCTGCAATTGCTGGAGAACTGTGTATGTAAAAATCTACGGTTGGAGAAGTTGTGAAAAAGTATCAGGAAACCGGCAATTTTAATGTTTGCGGAAAAAGTACGGGCCGACCACGTTTGGTAACTTCGCGAAGCCAGCGACTTTTAGTAAACATTTGCAAATAGTACAGGCGCCAGGGAATTTTTACATGCAATTCTTGGTACCTGCATTTTGTGTTAATGGGTGGGTGGGGGGCTATGCTCTGAGTCTAATTTTAAGTTTTCGGATCGATCGGAGAAATTGTTTTTCCGCAATATCGGAAGAAGTGTTGAAAACGGTTTTTCAGCAATTTCTCGTTTCCTGTTGCTCTGGCACTAGAATTGCATCAGTACAAGTTTGTAGTTTATGGAATTCCCCACAACTTTTGGAAATGCCTTTTTCTCGTGCGCTCAACAATTTAAAAGTTGTCACCATATAAATCCAAGAAATTAAGAGTTGAAATGGGCTTTACGTAAATATATCGCTTTCAGTTAATCCTACGATAAAAAATACTCTTATATTTTTTGTAGAACAACTAATTTGCATAAAATTTGTGTATGAGTATTTTTCCATTTGGACAATTATTTACCGTTCTACAGCGCCGCAAATGTCGCAAGTCACGTAAACCGTACATTTAGTGTGCACTTTCGAACGGCCCTGTTCCTTCGAGTGTGTCGCACCAACTGTTTTCCACACCACCTTTGAGGTACAGCTTGTGGCGCGTTTTCTTTTACGTGGTCTCCCCTATAGGCCTAATCCACGAAGTGTATTTCTACACTTCCCTTGGTCTTTTTAATGGGCCGTTTCTGCATCGTCAATTCCAATCATTGCAGAATTGTTGATTTTGTCGCCCTTGTTAAGTTGTGTTTCCGTTGAAACAAACTCGGGAAGAGAAAATATGTCATCGTCGCAGCTGGTGTGGTATTCGTCTTCAACTGTAGCAAGCATTCTGGAGATTTCTTGCCGTTCTCACAGAATTCCCCGGCGCATATGGAGCAAATGGCGGTGCACTTTAATCCCGCTTTGCGGCAGCCACAAGCCTTTCCACATTTGGTCTTACACCCGCATGCAGTAGGCGCGGGAGGCTCAGTGCTGGCACCGGTGTAAACGTACGGCCACGTTTCTTCCAGCCCCATCTTTCCGCGGGTAGAGTGTCATTTCCAAGCCAGGATTGAACTTGATGGTATGTCCGGAATGCGTGCATCCTGGCCGTGTCTTTTGTAGGTGGCAGGGATGCCAGAGTAAACGTTGACTTCGCAAGGGATTTCGCGAAGTGTTTGTATCGCAGCAAGTTGATTGACTTGTCTTTATGGATGTCTCCACCGTACAACGCAATAAAGAATTGCTCTCCCGCTAATGCGATGATATCTGCGTCTACATCTTTCTGTACAAAGTGATTCACTGCAGATTCCAGGCTAGGTGTCTTTTTTAGGGTTTTAAGAAATTTCACTTTTCCCTTACCGTAAGCAGCCGATGTTGTGTCACAACCAGAAAATGCATGCAAAAACAAGATATGCTTTGATACAGCATCGCCGTGTTTCACGCATGATTTATCCTTCGTATTCAGTTTTCCGGGCTTGCAAAGAAAAACACACTACAGTCTAGATTCAAAAAATTAATCAAATAACAGAATAACCGAGTTGACCGTTCTTCACATGGTGAGTCGTGAATCGTTCATTTTGAATATAAATTTTTATTTTGTTTAAGTTTAGTGACACTCTACCCACGGGAATATGGGGCTGAGAGAAAAGTGAGCGTACGTTTACACAGGTGTCTAGCACTGAGCCTCCCGCGCCTCTTGCAATAATAAAATTAATTTTATGCGGGTGCAAGACCAAATGTGGAAAGGCCTATGGCTGTCGCAAAGCGGGTTTAAAGTGCACCGTCATTTGCTTCCCGCCGGACAATCCTGTGAGAACGTGCAGGAATTCTCCAGAATGCTTACTACAGATGTTGACGAATATCACATCAATTACGACGACGACATATTTTCTCTTTCCGAGTTCTTTTCAAAGGAAACACAACTTGACAAGGGCGATAAAATCAACGATTCTGCAATGAGTGGGATCAACGATGCAGAACCCGGTTCATCAAAAAGACCATGGGAAGTGTGAGACTGTTAGAAATACACTTCGTGGAGTAGGCATATCGGGGAAACCACATAAAAAGACGCGCTACAAACTGTACCTCAAAGGAACAGGGCCGTTCGAAAGTGCACATTAAATGTACGGTTTAAGTGACTTGCGACATTTGCGGCGCTGTAGAACGGTAAATAATTGTCCAAATGGAAAAATACTCATACACAAATTTTATGCAAATTAGTTGTTCTACAAAAAATATAAGAGTATTTTTTATCGTAGGATTAACTGAAAGCGATATATTTACGTAAAACCAATTTCAACCCTTAATTTCTTGGCTTTATGGGGTAACAACTTTTGAATTGTTGAGCGCACGAGAAAAAGGTATTTCCAAAAGTTGTGAGGAATTTCATAAACTACAAACTTGTATTGATGCAATTTCAGCATCAGAGCAACAGGAAACGAGAAATTGCTAAAAAGCCGTTTTCAACACTTCTTCCGATATTGCGGAAAAACAATTTCTCCGATCGATCCGAAAACTTAAAGTTAGACTCAGAGCACAGCCCCCCACCCACCCATTAACCCAAAATGCAGGTACCAAGAATTGCACGTAAAGCCCTATTAACGATTTCCCTGGCGCCTGTACTATAAAGCACAACACTACATGCCATGTTAAACCGTTAAAAGTACCAAGGCTTTATTCAACGGTTTACTATTTTCCGGTTTTGTAAACAAACTTTTCATTACTTTTAATAGGGATATTATCGCAAAAAACAGTTATTTATTATGCCGATTGCAATTGGTTGTGTTTTTTAAAACTACGAGCAGAAGTATATTTCATCTAATAATAAAGAAGGTATACTACTGGCTTACTGAATGCGGCTAAACGCTACGTTTAACTACACCCTTACAAATCGATTTTCCGTCTTCGCCGCGTGATGCTAGTTCAGGTGGAATTCCTGGCATGAAGATCTGCGGGCACCTCACACTAACGCGCGAAACTTTAAATTCGGCATGCGCCGCAGACTACAGGTAGTTTATATATAAAGAAATAATAATGTTTTCTTGTATTCGTAATATAATATGTACTCGCGTTATTAGATTTATTGTTTTATATTTTTGTCTTTTTCTTTAATTTTATTTATACTTTATTTTGTGTTAGACGCGTTTTTGTGTTATATTAAAATGATTGTACTGACCGGGGGTGGCCGTCCCCCTAGCACCTTCAACTTCAAATATTGTTGCAACACGTATAGAATTAGTAAGTATCCGATGTCTACTGATCTTTCACATTACAGCACTTACTTTAAATCGGTAAATCCGCTCGGCTGCCACCCGCTGCAGAACCACTAGGCGGAGCAACATACCTTCGCGGGATCCCTAGCCGGAACAACATGTCTTTTCTCTCCTTAATTATCATATAATCATCCATCACGAGCAAGAACCTCTGGAATCTATCGTTTGCTGCAGTTTCCAAAAAAAGCTACTAACATGATGAAAGCAACTAACACGTGCATTCTACAGTAGCTATCATCTGACGCATTAACTAAGAATACGCACAGCACCGCATTGTTGCAACTCATCCTATTACAATTAATTATTGCTTCGAATAATCGCATACGCGAACAACTCCGAAAAATAGGACGCTTTGACAAATATACGTCGCGCCAGTGCAAGAACTCCAAATATTCTGCCCCGATTGGAATTCTATCCCTGACCAGCACACATGCTTCGACGCGGTACATTAGTTGCACCTCTACTTTGGTTCACTTTGCCAAGATTGCATTATATTTTAGGGTTAAACATTTTCCAGAAATGGTAAGCATAGTAACCAAAACTTAAAAATAATGCTCCTTTACAAATTACCAAATATTTTAACCTTAGCATATACTATTTTAACAGTTGTTTATTTTTAACATTTGTAAATTACAATTGTTGAATTTAATTTTGAATATCTACCTATTTGTTTTCAATATACATCATATACCGGGTGTCCATTCTCAAAGTCGAACATAGGCAATTAACATTAGTGCATTCACTCGTTCTTTATTGAAATAATTCAGTTTTCTGTAGATAATTTTAACAGACGTTGACAGAAAATACCTGTTTTTTCGCCAAATAATTACCATTTTTTTTGACAAATGCTATAAAACTTGAAAAGCAAGGCATGGCATATTTAAAAATTCCCGAGTTTTAAATTAGTATTTTAAAATAAAAATCGCATCTTGAATATTATTATTGGTACCATTCGATGCGTAATAATTTTATCTTTCCATTGATACCATTACCTTCCCTGTAAGTTGAATTAGCGAGCAGGAATTCTCAAAAACGTTGAATACAATGTTAATCGCCTATGTTCGACTTTGAGAACGGACACCCGGTATACTGAAATAAATGCAGAAGTCACTAAAATAAGTATTTTATGTCACCTCTATCGTTATTGTACTGAGGGGCGCAAAAATTTTGGCTTGCCTACAGTAAAATTTTGCTCAGTTACGGCCCTGATAATCACTGGTTTTCAGTAACCATTAGAGGCAGTGTAGCTGGACCCTACCTCTTATGTCACACTGTTCCTTATCTCGTAATTGCCTAATGTTATTATGATAAATATATGACAGATTACAAATAAACAATTTAAAAAAAATCTCTCCAGGCCTTCAGTTTTGCTTAACATTACTGGATATTCTATTAGTTTACCTGCAGGGTTACACTTAGTAAACTCACTCAACTGAATTGCTATTAGAAATATAATAACAGTGTATTTCATGTCGTTCGGCTTCAAACAATTAAGTTGTGTTGATTGGGAAAACGTAGTATGTGGAATTCCAAGTATAATATTCAATAACTGTAAAATTCTATAGTAAAACGCATATGAAACAGCCATTGGACTACTCATTCGACTATTAATAATTTCGGAAATATTCAATCTCGGCTTGAAAAAGTACTACGGACGCGACATATTAATAAGTAATTCATTTTTGAAACTTACATATTTCAAATATTACACTAACTAATTACTGGATAAGTATCTGCTAAAGTAGTTGTTTTTACCTGAATTATTGTAAATTTTGCAAAGTGAAATTAGGCGTCTCTCAGATGAAGCCTGTATATCTAGAGGGACGCGCATCCAGGTGGCGGATAAAGGAATGTTTGATAAATATACCGGGTGGGAAGGAAACAAATACAGCCCGGGGATTAAACAGGCAAAACCGTAGCGTCTGTTCCAGACTGGGCTTTCAGAATCCATGTACAATGTACATGTAAAAAAGAAGGAAGAGTAGAAACTAACAGAAACAAAAATAAGAAATCCACACGTCACTCAGGGCAGACCTCATTGGATACGAGGACGGGAGGCACTTTTACAAGCGACTCTAAGAACCCACCCTATAAAAATCCAAAAGGAAGCGAAATACCACACACAAGAAAAGACAAGCAATGGTTGTTGGTATGAAGGGTAGATATTCAAAGTCAAGAACGGAGCGGAGTTAACAAAGTCCTTTAGGGCAACGAAGGATCTGAGATAGGGACGGCCGCTTATGCGGATGAAGTTCTACGAATATAGAAGAGAAAATTCAGCGGAATGAGAATACCAATACGAGACAAAACAATTCACCGATAACCAGGTAACAATAATTGCTTAAGAAAAAGGAAGGGGGGGATGTATGACCAGGAAACTACAGGAGAATAATATTAATGAAGATTAGCATTGCACATGAGAGCATATTTACCGCTAGGAGCACAGGTAGAAGGGTTAAAACTGTACCCAGAGGAAATAATACAGAAAACACATACTTAATGAGTGAGGAGAAAAAGTAAATTAATTTGAGAAACGATTGGATTATTGATACGGCGAAGCGTTTACACCACATTATATCTTTAGGATTCTTAATGAATTGTGTGGCTTTAATATTGAGAATATATTTACTAAGTTAGATACAAGTTGCATGTAAGAGCAACGTTTTTTTTTTCTTAAAATTCAATTACAAAAATGATGTTCCATCGGTGAGGATGGTGGCAAGTAAAGGTGTGTGCCTGATCAATGATAATAACCATATATTTTACCCATAGGACACTGATCTGGTTCCAACGGCATGCTGACCAGATGAGCGGCAAAGTGTTATTAGGAATTCAGCGCTGTCTCAATTTAAGTTAGTTTAAAGTTGTAAATAAAAGTAAATGTATTGAGATATCATCGAATGGTTTATGAAACATTTCAGAATTTAAAAAAATAAACAAAGAGTAAGGAATAATGATAAAAATTGAATTGACCTTAAAGTTCAACAATTGGCATTTTGAAGTAATGCGTATTATATTATAACTAAAACACATGTAAGACGGTAGAATAGTTTTTTGTAATGCTGATTGCGCTCTAATTGGTCGAGCTTATTGACACCACTGTTACTTATAGCCAAAGGGGCGAATATCCCTTTCCAGAATTGCAGTCCCGTTACGACAGAGCGTTGGGAGCGTGAAAATACCGTTAGGGATCAAGCACAGTTAAACATTACAGTTAGGAATTTTGCCACTGGCCGCAACCCTTTATCCAGGGTGGTCAGAAAAGTGCGAATTTTACGACAATAACAGTTGCTGCCCTCAACAATATTTGTGAGACTATATTTATTGGAGTTGTATTAATTAATTACTTGAGTTGTAAAATCTAAAATATTATTTACAAATGCAAGAACCTTAAACATTCATAAAATATGTTTTTAATGGACAACGTTCAAATAAGCTAAAATGAGTGTTGGATAGATATTGTGATACATAGTGTAGTACCGAAACAATATTATATAAATTGTTTATATACCAATTTCACTGTGACAAATGCAATAAAGATATTTTCCGCAGGATAATGCAAAACCACACGTATCTCAAACTACTTTGAAGTGTCTACTGCAATTTTTTATAGACAAAATAATTTCAACATACCCTTGTCCATCCAGCTTTCGCAAACTTACTACTTTAAACAACTTTCGGTTTCTGCAACACTCAAAACTTAAAACTCCCGTCTCGTATACTCTTCAAGGGTTACAGGAAAAATAATAACAGCATATAATGCAATAACATAAATTGTTGAACTCTTCGAAAATATGAAGCGTGTCGTGTTAAACATCAAAAATAAGGTTTGTAAGAGGCTGTTTAAATTTTACAGTTCCATAGCTCCTCTGATGAATTTACTTTTTGCCCATTCTATATTTAGTCTATCACCTTCCAAAAAAAGACTTCGTTTGAGTGTGGCTATCACAACATCTCAATCCGAAATAATTTAAAACAAAGCCTGGCGATTTCGGCCGTGTAAATCATCTGGCAGATAGCATCAGTCAATAAACTCTTAAAGCGTTTACAGTTCAACAGTTTAATTGATCGGTATCGCCTTACCACCTCGCCGCAGAAAAAACCTAATTTATTTAAATGGCACTCATGAATATTAATCAGGCGGCCTAAGGAACCGACAAAATGTCTCGGTACCGAACGCATGAAGGTGTTGTGCACAATGAGCCGACGTTTCGATCATAATTATCGGGTTCTGTCGCAGGTTCACGCTGCGATAATTACAATTACACGATTTATGGAATTGTTTCGGATACATCTATTAGGAGTTCTGTCGTCGCGTAAAATAGAGTTATTATGTAAATTAGTCGTCAGGACGTGGGTATTTATGTATCTCCCTACAGTCGTCTACGTTTCTTCGCCTGCCTACGTTTTGCCGCCTAGGCGCAATCAAACCCGAATTAGTGATATTTATATGGAAACAAATCACTCAGCTAATGTTTACATAAATGATCCGAGAATTAACACGGCAATTTAGAGGTAATTTGGGAATGAAACATAGCCATTTTTTAAAACTGTACCAGTAGGTCTTATTAGCAGACATATTTCATTTGTTCAAACTGATGGTATTGATAAAAGCCCATTTTCTTATGGAAAAGTGGTAATAGAGCTTTCAAATGTGTTTAGGAATTTATTGACCACGCATGTGCACAGGGTGGGCCATATAACATACAATTTGGGACTGCAACCCAATGTACACATATCATGGCAACACCAATATTATCTAAAAGATATGTTGGTCAGAGTTGTTACGCCTTTATGACATTAAATCAATTGACAGTTAATCCTGACAGCCGTATGTTGAAGACCAGTAATATGACTTAAATTGTAAAGTTTAAGTGATTTTAACTGATCAATAAATCTTTAAATAAATATCGAGTATCTATGTTATTATAATTTGTGTACATTAGGTTGCAGCCTCAAGAAGTAAAGAGCTCCAAGTCAAATAGCCCACCCTGTATATAAAATTCCTTAATATCATTAACATCATGATGGTTACATTGTGAAATACAGTCAAATCTAGTTGCAAATATTAATAATTTTATGAATTCTGATATTTTGTGTTATTGAGCTGTAGTTTTTAAACTTCAACAGAGATTACTTCAAATATAACCGAACTAGCGGGGTATGCCGCATTTTAAATATAGAACTGCTGCACAGTAGACGATTATCACATAAATAATAAGGGTGTGTTTAAACGGAGCGTGTGGGCGACCGTGGAACCATTCAGTATGGCAGTAATAAACTCTCCTTATTATTAAATAAAATTTACTTGTGTTCGTAGTTTTGAAAAACACAACACACAACCAATAGGCATAATAAGTAATTATTTTCTGTTATTCCTACTAAAAGTAATGGGAAGTGTGTTTAAAAAATCCGTAAATAGTAAACCATTGAATGAAGCCTTGGTACTTTTGCTGGTTTAACACGGCATGTAGTGTAGTGCATTATTTAAGGGGTTTGATTTAAACCAGCTATAAAAATGAAGATTACATTTCTGAAAAATGAACGTCATAATCAAACCTTGTGATGCCACATAAAGTAAATAATTTAAGTCTTTTAGACACTACATTTAATGTAATTACATTTCATTCATCTTACACATTTTATTTCAAAATATGTTGCATATCTAGAACTTAAAACGTTTGATATGAATACAATAGTCTCTTTCTTTAGATATATATTCCTGAGAAACATTGAAAAAGCGATGTTTAATAAATATATACTTGGACTGCTCTGCTAGCTATGAAAAAAAAGTTAAAATCCAAGGTGAAATAAACAAATTCGATCAAGATGAGAAGTTAAAAAGAGAAGTACCCTGCATTAAAATATATTTAAATTTAGAACATAGTTGAAATTTACAAATCTACTTTCCAATATTTCTAAGAAAACCGTTTTTATAAAGTTATATTACAGGTACAGAACGTTAATTTGCTCGGAATTAAGTCATGTCGAAAACACGTGAGCTAGTTTAATGGGATTTCAGAGAAAAACGTAGGTTTATAATAAAAAAAGCTTAATGGGATTGGAGGAAAGTCAAGTTCCGGGGAAAATTATTACAAAATTCCCAAGGAATCGCTTTCCAATACATCTTAGTAGCATTGATATTTAAATCAGAATATTCTGTAATGATTTATTTAACGTATGCAAATTAGTTGCTTCTAAAACCTTGTGATTTACATTAATTGGCAGCGAAATTTATTACTGTATATAATTAAAACTTAAAATGGATAATATTATTTTATTTCAGTAACTTTGAACTACGATGCGAAACTGCGCAGAATATTATTTCTCAAAGCCAATTAAGCTAATAAAGATTCATAATAGTGCTTGAAAATTAGCAAGTGGCTCAAAATTTTCTCACAATACCGACCAGCGACGGCATTATAATTGGTTGTGAAATATGTCTTCTAGAGTTTTTTTATGAAAATCCCAATTTTTTAAATAGAATCACGGCATATGAGCAATGATGTATCATATAATGTCTGAAGTGTTCCAATTATTACACCTTACGAAATAATTTAGAGAGATTGAGGGGACCATACTAATATGTTTGGTAATGACTGAAAAGTTGGAAACTTGTCGAGGAGACGATTTAGATTGTTAAGAATAGAATAAGTTGTGTGAGCGATGAGGCTAAGCTTAACCCCCTTGTAATAACAATTGTAGGCTACACTTACTCACACATCAAAATGAACACAGCGGAAGTCGAGCCGTATTGAATTTAATTATATAGAACACCTGTATTTATATATTATATCAAGTTTAGTGTCTACATTATTTATTGCTAATTTAGCGTGGTCCACTGGACGGATCTGTCGCATTAAATATTTATTAAATAAGTCACTTTAACATCATGTTTGATTTGTGTCGTCGCACTAAACGAGCTTTTTAAAAACGACAGTTCTCTTTAACAGTGAGCATTCCGTATCAACACAACAGAACTTCCATCTACCCTTTTTGCGTCATGGAAAAGGGCCAATTACATAGGGCAATAAACGGACGAGCGTTCGACTCGACTAACAATGGACCAGGGGAAAGTGAGAGCAAACTCTTGCCCGGCGAATGGATCGTAAACCCGAACCGATAAAATGGGATTTCTTTGGGAGGCGAAAGTTACGGCTCGTGCCCGGGTTGAACAATCCTATTGTATCAAAAGAATGGCGAATCCTTTGCTTTGCACAAGCGACCTATATAAACGTAGACACTCTGTGATTCGGGCATTGCATCTCCATGCGGCTTATATCACTCTGGCCAAGACAAGAACGCGGGTCAGGTACCTTAGCCTTTAATTACCTAGATATATTTCGGCATTCGCTATAGCTAATTTGCTATTAGTAATTGTATTTTAAAACATATTGACGTATCTATATATGTTTGTAGTTTGTGTTTTAATGGAAATAACATTATTGTTATCATTTTCCACAATATAACTTATTGAACCAACTTTAATTTCAAAGTGGTGAACCCGATAAGATTATCATAACAGTTCCTAAAATGCAAACCACTTTACATCTCTGAAAATAACTGTACTCTCCGTAGTAAATAACCTGTTAAACGTGAGGTTGGTGATGGATATGATAGAACATTCCCATTAAGAACTTCGTCCTAAACGCAACATGTTAAAATAAAGATGTTATATCACCTCCGCTACTCCTACTATATTTCCATTTCTATACCTTATGGTAGGTAGCATATTTCAATATCATTTTACCCCCACCGAAGATAATTTCAATCTTACATAACGGAAAAAATTAAAATGATAATACCGTTTCCTATATATTTACAGAAGAGCTGTTTGTACTAGTATTTATAGCTAGTAGAATGTAAAGAATTCTGTTTTATTACTGCTACAATGCGATTTTATTTTGCCGAATAATTCCAAAATACAATTCTCATTAAAACGTCTCGTTTCTTTCAAAAAACTGTTAAGTATTAAACTGCCCTGTTATTTTAAAGTGTATTACATTGATCTTTAGTTATATTTTGAAATTTAATTTATTTCGAACAGTTTTTACACCGTAAAATTAATGCATATACTGAGGCATACACGATTAAAGGTCATCTCACCACATTTGGGGTGAATTTTTCAATATTCACGTCGGCGTCATGCCAATTTTTTAACTTGCACTTTATTTCCTTTGCATCAACAGCAGTTGTATCCAGAGCTAAGTAACTTACTTTTGAATGACTCGGGTAAGTAGTTTCCTATAATATGTTAATTCCTTAATATACGGCACGCCACTGCTACTGTCAGATTTAGATGTTCTAAACGTTGGTGTTAAATGGGTTGCCTATATTACGTCATCACGTTGTCTTCACTCTTTTGATATATTTGTATTTTGTCCTTTATATAATGTCTATTCTGACTTTTTAAGCAGATTAGTACATATTTTTAATAATTATAAAACCATGAATTATGCTTCAAACCGTTTTGTTTAATCAATAATATATCAGTGGAATTATGTTGCTGTTGGGGCTTTTATGTTTCAAATCGCAAATCACCAGACTTGTTAAAAAAACAGAAGTGACTTATTAATTTCTTCATTTTGACAGCTACTGAGCTCGAACATGAACATGTGGAAAAACACAATGCACAATACAAGCTTCCCGCTATTGACAGAAGTGAAAGCTTTTTATTTTGGATGGAAATTTGAGCATTACAACTATTTGCCTAAGCAACAGACAGAAAACATTATTCAAAAAATCAGGAAATCGTTCGGCCCACCCATTTAATACTCGTTAGTACAAAGCCATGTCCGTAAATCATAAAAATGATTTAGGATGACTCATGGGAGCTACCCATATCCTGAATTTATGAATGACAAGAGCGTTTCACAGCTAGAATCTTGAAATATTAAAAGGGTAGCTTATTTTGACAATGTATTTCGCAGTGTACACAATGGTTCGAGTTGTTTGTTTACTCAAAGCAGGTTAGGGTGCCCACCCACTTTTCCACCCCGAGCTCGCTCCGTAATAACCTATTCATTAATATTTCATTATTAGCCGCGTGTAATATAATGGATTTATGAAGCTACACTTTAATTGGCTGCGCTCCAAACAGTTTTATCACAATTTCTGCACGTTAGTACCAAAACAGCAAGCAATAAACTCCGGCAATCTCTCTATTAAGCGTCACGGCATTCATATCTAAACTAGGTATGTTTAACAGAATTATACAATTTACAACACGATATAAATGTATTACTCTTTTTCACAAAGCGTCCCATTTTGCTGAAAATTCATGGCGCATAACTGTGGAGCTGTTTATTATTTGTATAAAGATAAACCTGCGATAAGGGCTGATTAATGAGACGTCCTGGAAGCGAACGGCTGCACGCGACGCCGGCGACGCCAGTAATGACTTACCTGAAAAGAAGAGAAATACAAACATATTAGTTATTAAAAATTAGGGCATAAAAGCGGGGATTACACGAAACGGGCGTCCGCGCGGGGCGTAATCCCGCATTAAAAGCGTATTTGGTTTTTATGAAACTGCAGCGATTCGGGACGCGTCCGTTCATTAAGGACTTGCTTATTGCGGTAGTTTATCGCCCTTGTTTTTGCTTTACATAATCATACAGCGGGCAAATTTATGCACCCTTATAAATATATGGAAATATCCTTTAATGCAGCAGCAAAACGTGTAATTATATTTAAAGATACTGCTATCCTGCATATTGCTTTAACTACCGTGAGCACGAAAACATGGCAATTTCCAGGATTAAGATTACTGCTCTTTAAAATTACGTCGGGAAAAATGCGGGCAAAAATTTCAAATGCGAGCGTTTCTGGAAAGAGCGTTAAATCACTTTTCGTTTGGAATGCAATCTGGCATTTTTGAAATATTGCAAAATCTATAAAACTTAATTGGCAATAACATCAGATCAGTGGCATCGTTATGGCTTTATAGAAAAGACTAAATCCCTTATTCCACCTACAAGGATTTATAACGGCCACAATTTTGTTTCTAATTAATGAACTGAATGTAAATACTTGCACACAACATGGATCTAGGATAGTTATTTACGATATTAGGCAGGTGGTTCAGCATTTATGGCCAAGCTAGTATATTATTGAGCCCGTCAAGGCGAGACATGTGAACTAGCATGGTGATTGGTGATAGATAGATAATAATAACCTCATAGTGGGTTCTACCTCATATGGGTCGGGTCTCTACATCCTAGCAAGTATTATCTTGATTTGTAATAAATTATAAGACATAGATTTGCTATCAAATCAATTATCGTGGTACCATTTTTATTAATTTAAAAGTAAACATTATGTGTAATGGTGATTTAACTAACGGGGTAGCTACGATACAGGATATTATTTAACTAAGGGAAAATTAATTTAAATATGACATTCCAGCCTCACAGTTCGAAAAAAAAACAAGTTCATTATACTCGACAATACTATCAGTGATTACGTAATAAAAGCGTTGCCTGGGTGATAACAATTTCCGTAAGTAAATAATACACTCAAAGGACGTTTGTGCCGGAAATGCTCATAAAACCGACGCCACCAAGAAATTCATTAAATTCTATGTTTTAGGGTGAAGCTTTATAACCTTTCTGTTACTTTTGGAATCGAAATTACGGCTTAACTGAAGTTTCTAGCAAGTCCCACGATGCTTGGCCCAGTCTTTCTCCGATGGCCAGCCGATCCAAGCCGCTGAACGCCGCCGCTGAACGCCGCCGCAGAACGGCTCCTATAGTTTGACCGCTGCAACACCAAAAAACTGCTTCCAGCTCACGTCGTTGCCCACACCTAGGGCTCCACTGCTTTCTATGTATTATTATCAAAGCCGATGCTATTTTATACTATTTAGAAAAATTAATCTAGCACGTTTCTGGAGCATTTTATAAAATAAATTTGACATGCTTAAAATATTATTAATTGCTATTATAATCATAGAGGCTTAAAATGTATTAACAGCAACATATTTTTTGTATATTAAACAATTACAAAAATAATTGTAAATATTAAATAATTATCCCAAATTATTTGCTTTCAAAATGCTGTGATTCATGCTATACGTTTGGCAGTACTGAAGCATATTGTTGGTGGTGTTGTCAGTCTATGTCAAATTCGAGGTTGGCAGGGTAAGTCAAGCACGTCGTTAGGTGCTATTGGTCTAGGCTATAAAATCGTACCTACCGGACTCGTTGCTAAGCTGGTAGGTAATTGTTAGATTACTATACAAAAAAACTATTAATGTAGTTGCACTCGCAGCTACAAAGCTAAATCTATAAATCTGAACCTACATAAATACAAAAATACAAAAAGACTCAAATCCATAATCAAAAAGAAAAAGTCTTCTGATGTAGGTAAATTGGCGCACCATTATCTTCCCAGTTCTTCAATTTTTAATCAATTAACACGCAGGTGTATTTTCTAATATTCAGTCATACTAAGCGACAACAACGAAAGGCAAAGATAAGTCTTTGATGATTTCCATGAATGGTTTTTAGCTAGTTCCGGTTTACTTGGCAACCAAACAAAACCGATCAGTCGAGCGAAACTTACTAAACAACCGTATAACACTTACGGCAACCAAATTCACAAGTCGCTGAAGCAGATTATTCAATACGTCAAAACTCCACAGACAACGTTTCAAAAGCTATTAGATATAAGATATCACGCGCAGATTCGCTCAAATAAGCCAACAACGTAATATCGGAGATAAAACTGTCAAATGAATTCACACAAGTGGTATACTGGACATCGACTAGTGCAATAGAATGCCAGCTGTGGACCTTCAACATGTCAAAATAAACTCAATCTGACAGGTAAACATGGAGTCGCTAGGGCTAATTAAACGGCCTAACCTTTTCAAAATGGGTTTAGCAAAACCAAGAGATATCGCACAACTCGAGGAGAGATACTGCGAGAATACAGGCCAATTGCATGACCTGCGACTAATTTCAACGTTAACCTGTGGCTGTTAAATTCGCATAGCCATTAAGTAGATTCACTATAGTGAGGCAGGGCATTAGAGTTAACATTAGTAAATATAGAGTAGTCTGTGTACAATTTTATGAAATTCTGTAGCCACTGTTTCCCTATTTCTATTTATTCTAGGATGTTCGGTGACTTCTTTCCTTTAATTCCTTAACATGTTCTATACGTTCCTTCGTGCGCGAAATAGATCATGCTCCATTCTCTTAGTGTAGGTATCTTCCCTAATATTATTCTTTCTATTCTTCTTTTTTGGACTAAAGTTATTCATAAACGGCGGTAGTTCTTCACTTAAATCTTCCATGTTTTCTTTCTTACTTCGTTTTTCAATGTTATGCCCAATTTGTCTTCCTATATTTTGCTGGTTGACTATTAGTATCTAAATTATTTTCTTAGCAAATGCCATTGTATTAATTCTATATGTTAACACTAGGAGTACGCATGTATTTTATACCTTCGCTCGGAAACTCATGGGATATTTGGATGACTTAACCATGTAAGCCGGTTTTTCAAACGCTGACCACGCAAGCGTAATTATCCTCTCTCTGCTTCTTGATCTCCTTTATGCATTTTTATATTATGCCCGAGATATGATTCCATGATACATTTTCCACTTTTTGTCTGTCCATTACTATGTCATTGTCATCATCTATACGAATGTTGAACATTAACTTCCTTTTCTGCATGCTCATTTTCAAGCCCACTTTCTACAATTCATTCAACTGTTTCACCATCTTTTCTATTTCTTCTTGATCCTTTACGATTAGTAGTATATCGTCCCCATACCTTAAATTAGTCAGTCGTTATCCGTCAACATAGACTCCTTCATTAATCCAGTCTATTTCTTTAAAGATGTTTTTCAATGCTAGAGTAAACAATTTTGGTGAAACGTATTCCCTTATCGAACTCCTCTTTCTAGCTCAATTTTATTAGTGGTATCATCCAGTTTTCTATGCAATGTTGTACTTTTATATATAGATTGACGGTGGATAATGTGGACATATAAAATCAAAAGAGCTAGAATACAGTTTGTGGGCTTTGTATGCATTAGAAAGAAATAAACTAATATGCGATGAACATCTAGTATGCGCAGAATCAAGGTGTTTTGTTTTTAGAAAATAATGAATTCTTGAATACTAGATTTAATCCACATATGTCTATTTCTGTCTAATGCATATAAAGCGCATAAACTGTATTTTAGCTAATTTGACTAACTATATTCACAATATTCACCACCAATCTGTATACATAATTGCAATTAGCTGTGTGTAGCGTGATGCAAATATAGCCAAGGGCTTAAAAATAATTGATTTTAACTCAATAATACCAGGCTGGTAATGCGTTTGCCGTACCAGTCGACAAATAGTAAGTTCGAACCTCACACCCGGACATCGGTTATATCGAGCATTTTCCGGCCACCGTACAACACCTTTGGTGGTCGTGACCCCTGTGAAAGAGCATTTTCGTTATCAATTGGTTCGACCAACCGCCTGCCCTTGGGTGAACATGGCTAATAAAAACACACTTTGTGTTGATAATAACATTCTCTCAGCCTACGTTAAGAGGAGGAAGAAGAAGAGAAAGACAACTCCAATAGACAAAACTTATATAAAGTTAAACCCACATCTTTCCAGTCTACCAATGTCTAAAAAAATGTAAAACAATATTTTTAGGGTTAAAAAGAAAACGATGATTAAGAACCGTATCTGATGCGAGCCATATCATCCAGTAGTTCGAATCATACACTTTGATTCGACTTCTAGACAAATAAAATTATTAAGAGAGGCTCTCACCTGTTGCATCTTAGGTCAAACTGGTAATTAGAATGTAGCCTTATAAACGTTTCCTTCGCTTTATTTTTTTATATATATTGTTGATATGAGGGCGTTCATATTATCTACCTTGTAACAACAAACACCGAAATGGGAGGAGAATATGTTTATTTCGTCCCAGGGATTTACTACTGCAAATTGTTATCTGTAACCCCATATATGAGGGTGCTATAACAACCCATACATCATTCATTCTAAATTATGTGTGTATATTACGAGGGACAGTCAAAAAGTAAGTTCCTTTATTTCATACATGTGGAAATATTCCCTGCGCTCACAATAATACACAAATCAAGTTACAAATTGGGGAAACTTGTATTAATTAAGCAATTGGGAAGATCTAGTCAACAACAGTGATCAAATAAGTATATTTTTAAAGAAGAACTTAATTTTCAACGAAAATGAAAAATTTTGGGCAACCCAATAAATGATTGTAGATAAGCAAAATGTAAAAAAATACAGGTCAGATTCCTAACACTTGATAGCCAAAAAGATTTCTCAACACTAAGATAATGAATATTCAGCTAACTCCCCCATCATGGTCCAGGTCAAGTAAAAAGGATGTTCCAATCGCTGCACTATACTACCAAAGTAAAAGTAAAGTCTAATCATGCTCTGATCAAATTTGGATTCTACCAGCATAAACTGCAAAAGTTCTAGTTTAACTTGTCTAACTTGATTAGGGAAAGGATAACTAGCTTCAAACCAAGGTACACCTAGATATCACTGCATCCAACACATTCTTGGTTCAGTTTACTTTAGTAACTCCGCATAGTCCATATTTTGCACTATGAATCTTGTACCAAATCCTCAGATTAAGTACGTATCATCAAGATCCCTCCGTCTATCGATATGGTAAGTGTTTACTGTGATACAGCTCCTTTCACAATTTATCATGACAATTTCTAGCATTACACTGATGACTGGATGGTTAAATTTCTCTACAAAGAAACACAGAATAGTAAAGCTAAAGAGCAAGTGATGTTTCACCGACAAACTAATACCGCGAAAAGAAAAAGTCTAATCAGGGTCTAATCAAGTTCTGCCAATATAAAGTAGCTAAGTTCTTCAGTCAACTTTCCCAATTTGCTTTGGAAAAGTTCAATAACGGCCAATATCGATCCAGTCTTGAAACAGAGGTGTACTTAAAAGCTTAGCTGTCTGGTACACCTTAAGCATGAACTTGAAATACACTATAGCAACATAGCGTTTCGGAAAACGAGAGAAGCCGTAATTATTACATAATGATGCCGGTTTTGAGTTTTTAAAAGTATTGCATTTTCAGCACAAAATAAAGATTTTATCAAAACACGTTGCTGTGATGGATTGACTTTAACATATGATTATCACATATTCTTATACTAACCGCAAAGCCATATGGAAAGAATCTCCACCTAATTCTGTGGTTTTGATACATTCAAATTAACACGGGTGATATATCAGTTTGACTCCATCCGGAACCCATAAAAACGCACTATTTCACTTTGTAAACAGTTCTGGCTGGTATTACAAAACTGAACCACTCAAATGCCAAGAGGGAACCATAAATTCGACTTTTAACTTTTTCTACATTATAATGAAGTTGTAGGCGGGCTATTAGAAAAAGTTCGGGCTATATAGAGGCTTCTGAATAAATTTGCTGCAGATCGCGGCTCCATAAACAAATAGAAGAACCTACGAGAGCTTAAGAAGATCAGCTTTCTATTCAGCTAAATGGAGTTTTCTGAGAGCATGATAAATTTGCATAGGCTGTCCATTAGGTCCACTTCATTGTTGGGCCTGTGACATTTAATAGCGCCGTTGGTTCACTATTTACATGATTCACCTCACCGTGTATTTATAATGACCCCAGTTTCCAAATACGTACACTGGGATAGTCTATTGTGTGGTATTGTGTTCCTGTTATTTTTCAGTGCTTTCTAATTATACGGTCGGCGTGAAGAACTCGTGTGTTATTAAATCCTCTGTGGTGAATAAAAATAATAATAACAGAGAGGCATGCATAAAGTTATTGCGTATGACATATGAAATGCAAAGCGGATATGGGCTAACTTCATTGAACTTCTATCGTTACCGTTACTCGCTATTGCTTCCTTGGTAGAAACAATCTCTTAAGAAATAACTCTTGTCAAGTTTATGGGGCAGGCTCCATGTATAGAGGCATTGGTTAAGCTAATAACTGGCAATCAGTGCGGTTTACAACCCATTCTAACTTAGGATCCATAAAAATTAATAGCTTTACTACAATTAATCATACTTCTGAAGATTACTATATGGAATTTATTTATAATTAGAATTGTTTAAAATGGGAAAAAGTATTATTTATACAGCTCAAATGTGTCCCAAGTTACCGATATTAATTTATCAAAATATAATAGGTACACCCAATGCAACCATTAAGTAAAGAAGTCCTTAAGAATAGGAACGAGTGCAATAAAACTGGACGAATCTTTAAAAATAAAAATCAAGCGAAGATACAGCTTGTACATGAAACGCTCTTAAAAAGAGATGCGGCTCACATACAAAGAAAGCACCTAGTTCCTTAAAATAAAATATAGGAAAATTCGCCCAGCTCATAGAGAATGAGAAGGTTGGCCTGCCCATTGACGTCAAGAGATTTTCATCCAAGTCATAAAAGTTCCTAAAAAATTGCAAACCTAATGGTTGACCCGATGGTGGAAAAAACTGGCAGCCACAAACAAGATTACTCGACTCCACACTATTTTAGCTTGGTTTCATTGACTCAAGCTCTTTTAAACATACCACAATATTTATTTGCCAATGGAGGACAAAGTTTTGTTGCTCGATATAATTTTTATTGCACTTATTTGAAGAATAAAATTGCAGTTATTGTACTTATGACCAGAGATAATGTGGCGCCTCCACCATATGTCTAAAACTTTTTTTACAAAAAATCCTGAAATGAAGTTTATCAGTAGCTAGACATAGTTTTTGTTTTCATAATAGAACGTGCAAATATCATAATTCAATTGGACTAAGCGATTCTCATCTCATCTCATTAGCCGTTTTCAGTCCATCTTTGAACATAGGCCTCCCTCATTTGCCACCACTTTCTTCTATTCTCTGCCTCTCGCATCCACATCAGTCCTCCGCAGCGTTTCAAGTCATCTGTCCACCGCAATTGGGGACGTCCTCTAGATCTCTTGCCAATATATGGTCTCCATCGCAATATAGTACTGGACCACCTGTCATCTTTGAACCGTGCTACGTGTCCCGCAAAGTTCCATTTCTGCTCCACCACAGCTTCCGCGATGTCTTTAATCTTTGTTTTTTGGCGGATCCAAGTATTTCGCTTTCGGTCTTTTAGGGATATGCCGAGCATCTGCCGCTCCATGGCTCTTTGAGTAGTTCGCAGTTTATTCATTGATTGTTTTGTGATGGTCCATGTCTCGGCTCCATACATCAGTACTGGCAGAACATATTGATCGTAAAGTCGTCTCATAAGAAACATGGGAATATTTTTGTTCTTTAAGGTGTTACTTAACTTGCCAAATGCTACCCAAGCTAACCGTTTTCTTCTGTTGATCTCTATTAACTGATTTTCTTTACCTAAGGTTATAATATGTCCAATATAGGTGTAGTTCTGAACATTTTCTATATCTTTATTGTGTATTTTGATATGAGGGTCCACTTTACACATCACCTTAGTTTTAGCAAGGTTCATATTGAGTCCAATATTAGCAGTTTTGCAGATCCCCAGAGTTTTGAGCAATGAGAACAACATCGTCTGCATATCGAAGGTGGTTTAATCTTCTTCCGTTGATCGTTATACCCTTATCCTTCCATTCCAACTTCCTGAAAACATCCTCCAGAGCAAGGTTGAAAAGCTTGGGGCTCAGGGTGTCGCCCTGCCTTATGCCTCTTTTAATCATAATGTGATCTGTATATTCTTGAAGTTTTATGGTAGACGTGGCATTACTGTAGATATGTTGAGTATTGGTCCTGTGTGTTCTGTTATTTCAGGATGGATATTGGTATCGTATAAGTTATTATAAAATCGATGTGCAATTTTCAGGATGTCTTCTAAATTTCTTGTTTCCTTACCATTTTCATCTTTCAAGCAAATTATCTGTCTTTTTCCTAAGCGATTACTGAGTAACAAAAGCAAAAAGAACATTTCGATGGTAAACAATGATTATCGTGAGCAGCAAACTAGTGTTGTGATGTAGCAATGGCCGCTGCAAAAGCTCTGTGACAACATAATCCTGTGCAGAACGTCGATATCCCGTACTGCTCCATTTGCTGAGACGCAAACTTGCCAAATTCCAAAGGTACAGGACAATGGGCAGCACCGTATAAAAAGAGTTTTCAACGTTGCGTTGGACCAGTCTCTCATTTCATCGTCATTTTTATCTGTATATGTTTGAATATTAAAATAAGTGGTTTATTTACGTGTAGGTGCAGCAACAAGATTAGTTAAGAAGTAAACAAACTTTTACATACGACGCAAGTTGCCCCTGAAATTGAATTCTCACCACACCCCATAGTCCTACGGTTCTGATAATCGACTTTTGGTTTTGCAGCAGGTTGTTTATTCATTCTAAATAAGTAAAAAAGTTATCAAATGTAGTATGTCTTCCAGCATTATATAAGTAAGAAAATAAGTCATTCACAACTCTCCGTCCCTACCTTTTTTATGCTGGTCGTCAATTTCCCCATAATATAAATGAGTGTTGCCCACAGAGGCAACCTTGTTCTATTAGAACAAGCTATTGAGATGATTTCGGAGGCTTTCACGGCCATTGTCATTACGTGACAAACAACTTCCGGGGTTGAACCGTGTCATTATTGAGGAAATGATCAGGAAATGCATTTTTTCTTTATTGCGACCCAATAATGACACGGGCCAATCCCGGAAGTCGTTTTTTACGCAATAACAAGAAATTATTCCGTGTAGAGCAAACGCTTACGATAATTAAAATAAATTTTGAGAATACCTACTCAAAAAGTAGAACAACATTTTATACTACACCTGCAATGTACGTTACGAAACTATATAAAGTACGAGTTTAACTTTTTAGCATCTAGTAATTCCATTCAAGCAAAGAAAATTTTAGCAATTGTGATTTCTATTGGTTATGCGTTATGCAAAAATTGACTGTAAGTTCGGTATAATACGAAATTTTTCTCGCAGAAGCAAAGGAAGTTAAGTAAGTTTTTGTAAGCTCATAGGTTCCATCTTCCATGCAGCTGTGGGTTAACTTCGAAGCAAGAAGTTGTATGCAGGGTATACAAAATTAATTTATTATTAATAAATGACAGACAATATTTTAATTGTGACACCCAAAATACGATAAAGATCCTGCACAGATGATTTTACTGACTATTGCATACATCTGTCAAATGATGTCATTTGACCAATGATCAAACTCGCTTTTTTAACTTTCAACCAATCAAAAACGACTTGCGTCGATAATTATTGTTATATAACAACTTATCGGTAATACTCCACATTACTCATTAAAATGACGATTCGTTAGTTTTTTAATCGATTCAAGCAATAGTCACGCCAAATATATTGCGTGCATAGTTCCTTGCTTCGATAATGCTGACCAGATTGTACTCCCGCTGGATTGCTTAGAAAATACGCTCTCCAGCTTCGCTGTACGGACATATTTTCATCGCAATCCAGCTGGTGGTGCAATCTGACCGGCAGTAGCGGCAAGTCACTATGCACTTAATATATTACTGTTGCTAGTTTTAGAACTTATAAAATAATCTAAGGTTCAATGTTTTAGCCTTTTCAGATCATACGGGAAAATTATTTCTACACTTTTTGACCAGTGCCCAGTGCATAACTTTATTCTCTGTCCCGAGGTTCCTGAGTCACTGCCACTCAAACGTTATTGTAAGTGGAAATGCTTGCTATGCGTTAGAGCAAGTGAACTGTATAGAGAAATGCTTGCTGTGCGTCAGAACGAGTAAACTGTGTAAAGAATCTAGTGTATATTTTTTGATAAAGTTTGCTAAAAGTCAAAATAAGCAGAAAATGTGTACTGTAACGTTGATCATTCGTAATTTTTAACGCTGCAGACGCTATTTTCCTCCTTGTAAGCAAATTCTTCGTCCAAGTCATCACCCTAGGATCTCCAGGCTCCCCTGTCTTTATTTTCCCCACAGGGTTCCAGTTTGTTATGGTTTTAATGTAATGGCTGTCACTGCTGCTCCTTATGTGACCATACCACTTTAATTGTTTCTCTTCTACCCTACTTGCTGCACCTTTTTATACACGTACTATGTTCCTTACATCTTCATTAGAGGTCCTGTCCGTTCGCTCTGCACTACAGCTTCACCTCCAGCACTCCATCTCAACTGCATTGATTTTAGGGCTATTTCTTTTATTTATCCCCCACGTTTCCGCTCCGAATGTTATATACTCTCTATCATTAAACCATATATACTTCTGTATTGTTTTTTTGTTATATTTTTGTCCCACAGTATCGGATGTAACTGTTTAATACACATTTTGGCTTGTCCTAGTCTGGATGATATGTCTTCCTATGATTTTTCTTGTTTTGTTATGATGCTCCCTAAATATTTAAATCTATCTGTTCCCTCGATTTTTGTGTCTTCATCGCTACTTCCATTGTCTCGTATCTTTCTTCGCTTGTTGTTAAATATTTTGTTTTGTCGAAATTAATTTCTAGACCTCTAGTATATTCTTCTTTAAGCTTCGTAATCACAAAGATAAGGACTTCTTCGTCTTCGAACGATGACCACTTGATCATGCATGTTTCATAACTACCAAGGCTAACACAAACTTAGAATTGTGTACTTGTAGATGATTTTTCGTAGAATTCAATAAATGATATACGAAACCTTATAACAGATACGACATAGGAAGGCACCAGAAACACTACTAACAAAGAAGGCAGTAAAAAATGTAAATCTGTCATGAAATAAGTCTAAAATCAATTTTAAAAAAATAGAGGAAAAGCGAGGAAAGCTGTGTGAAGCATAATAGAAAATACAGGCTACGGACGCATCCTAAAAGAAATAGAAGGCGTGAAAGTTTTATAAGAAATCTGGGATCATTAGAAAAGGATACCAAGACAAATCAAAGTATTGTAAAAGTAAAGAAAGAATACCCATCCCAGAAGGAAGTAGTGGAATGATGGGTGGAGTATTCCACGGAAATACTGGATATGACTGAAAACGATGATGAAGAAACAGAAAAGCGAAGACAGAGAGAAGAAATCGTGCGACCACCAACTAACATGAACTAGAGAAAATAGTAAAGGAATTACAAAAAAGTCTCAGAAAAGATAAGATTACAGCGAATCAAATCAAATGTGAAGAAGAATATAGGCCCATTGCATCAGAAAGAGAATATACTTCAATGTACAAATTGCAGAGATTGGTATCGCACTGTCCAACACTATATATAAAATTTTGGTAAAACAGATTAGATTAAAAGTAGTAACGGATACTAAGAATCAGCAAAATAAATAATACAAGAACACAATATAAAAAGTCACATCAATGATCATCATAGCATATGCCGACGACATGAAGTTAGTTGCGAAGACGAGAGCAGAATTATACAATAAGCATATAGAAAAGATCGGATGGTTTGAAAATAGATGACGCGAAAACAAAATGCATGGCCGCAAGAAAGAAAATAGATGATACAATCTCAAAAGAATAATCCCTGTCATGCATCTTGAGGCCGAAATTACAGCAGATAATAATCAAGACAATGAAATAGGAAAGATATTAATATCTGGCAACAGATGTGGTATAGCAGTGTATAAATTTCCAAGTGCAAAATGTGTAACGAACAAGGTAGAATAAAGGAAGGGGAAGAGTGGAGGAAAAGAAAAACGTGAAAGTAAAAGAAATAAATCTATGGAGTAAAGGATATAATAACGAGAAAGAGAGAACAACTCTGATGTGACTCGGAAATGTGAGCAGAATGGGGAAGAAAGAGACAGAAGAGACATTGGTTGCAACACAATATACGACTCGGCTTCTTGGGGCTGATGTGTTAATCAGATCACTGGAGTGGTAATTGATTATGATTTTATTTCCTGGATATTTGGCCTGGATTGAAGAAACGAAACTTGGTTCGGCCTCCGCGTGCAGCTGTAGCTTCAAAATGTGTGACTGTCAGTGAGGCAAAGCTTGGTTCGGCATTTCGGTGAAGAAGTAGCTTCGGGGTGAGTACACGAGGTGCGCTCACCGACGATGCTACTGTACTCTGGGAGAGTATCGCAGTAAGAGTCAAGTGGCTATGTTTTACTCAATTTAGCGATAAACTTTCCAGAAGCCAGCCCGAATTATTTGATCTGCATCATGTTGTAGATGACCTAAATCTGCGAATTTTGACATGAAACACGACCTTATTGATGTACTAAGTGAAGTTGATAAATTTAATCGCTAGAATTTATCTTTAGGTTAATTTGGTCATCGGGCCTAATTGCTGTTACCTGGCTGAATAGTCAGGAGGGAGTTTTTATGCCGGTATCTGGATTTTGTGCGACCTGTGATTTAACAGTGGACAGATTGGCGTCACTCAACAGCTAAATTTGTTCCGAGTAGTAGGCCGTTTAACGGCTTGCATGAAACCGTTAGCCGGCCTTGCACTAAACAGCGGTATTTGTTTCGGGGACGGAGAGTTTAAATTTGTAACAGTTCTTTGTTCGCCTTAAATGTAGTGTCGCGAATTCGCTTAAAGTCGGGGTGACTGACAATCGTTTTAGTCAAAGTACACCTGTACACGAAGACCAAAACTACTGTCGCGAGATTAATAAAAACACTTGAGTAGAAAGAATTGCATTTATTTTCTAAGTTTTACAGGACAACTTAACTCTAAATTCTCAGTTCAGTTTGACCAAGAAAACTCGGTAGAAGTTCTCAAAATTTCTAATAAGCCTATCAAAGCAGTTCTTAATATCGGACTTCTAAGTCACGTACATGAACATGACAATACATAATCGCTTCCATACTGCTGTGTATTAATGAAGATTGTAGGTTTCACACGCCAAAATTTGTCAAGCGTGCGACAGCGCGCAAATTATCTTTAATAAAGTCTACAACTCTAGTAAAAGAATTTGCTCCAACCGGGACGTATTATTAGCCTATTTTTTATAGCCAAGTGGAAATTGTTGCGCTTCAGATCATTACTAATAATCTAGCTTCGCCCAGTTTCTCGGCCTACGAGGTAAACCCTGCATACATTTACCCTAGTGCTTCCGTGAGATTCAAATACTTTCATCTTACCAGAAAAAGGCACGTTCCAAATACCGGCTTTCAGCAGCAAAATGGAAACTTAAATATGACAAATTTGCCTACGCAATTCTACCTTAAAATATTTACGTTATAAATTGATCATGGCTAACTAAAGTACAGTCTTGTGGTTCAACCGCGTATAGTTCATTTTCACACAAGAATGCAAATCGTAACAGTCGACAGCACGACACAGTGGGTCGTTGCGCGGAAAGCCGACGAATTAATAAGTTCATGTCAGTGGAACAAATCAGTGGCAGCAGAAGAAGGAAAGGATCAAAAGCAAAGTGGATATAATGCGAAGAAATAGACCTGGAAAGAATGACAAGTGCAAAGTGCAAACAATGGTAGCCGTATATGTATTATGTTAAAACCCGAATTTAGTCAAAAACCGTAGTTACTAACCGAAACTAGTTACAACAAAAAGCTTTCGCCAATACTTGTTTTAACTGCATATTTTTAATGAAAGTTAGTACTAACTGGAAAAAGCTAGTTAGGTTAGGTTTTAATTAACAAAATCCAGGCAAAACTAGTTTTGACTAGTTAAAACTAGTATTGACGAAAGAGCTTTGTTGGAACTAGTTTTAACTAGTAAATTCGGGTTTTGACTAAATTCGGATATTAACTGCAACATATATAAGTTTACGTAGAGTTGCTTCTTGTTTTTTCTTGTGCTATTCTCAAAGCAAAAATGGGATTCACTCTTATACGATTACTTCTAAAACTGCTTCAATCTTTTATTACTTCTGCGAGTAGGTAACGGATGAGATGAGTCGATAGTTCTCGCACTTTCGGTTTACCTCTTTACTTTTTAGGCACTAGATATATAACATATATAACATTCCACAATTTTTTTTTGTTTGATACTTTTTTCACTAATTTGAAATTTGTTTATTTCCTCCTTAAAATTATATTAGTCCCGGGGGCACCTCATCTACATCGACGTTTTTATTTCTTCTTTACAAAATATATTGTAATGATGCCCTTAATGAATATAAGGTTTTGGTAAAAATATAAATAGTAAATAGGGCCAATTATCACAATTTATGAACTTTAAATAGTTTTAATCAAGAATTGTATGTCACACTCAGGGCTAATGAGAAAGATATAAAAATTATTAGCTCAATAAATGTTTTATTGTTCTTATGTGTTTTATCTATTTGCAATAATTTAGGGCTAAGCTCCGGTGTGGCATAAGTAAGACTCTAATCTCAGGGCTAAGTTCAATACAAAAAACTTTTTATTACAAATGCTTTGCTGTATGACAAAATAACCAATATTGTATAGCAAACGCTCAAATTTGTTCTGACAGCTCTTTAACCTCAAAATTGACTGCAACAACAAAATGATCTGCAGGCACAAAAATACCGTAAATTAAATTTTAAACATCCAAATTGCAAGAATACATCAGATAAATACTGCAAATTATGTGACGTAGCTTCCGGCTAACCTGTTTTTGTTTCAGATGACGAAAACCGACGCCATGATCTGTTGTTATTCTAATTTCCGGTAAACTGGCAAATTTGGCTTAAATTCACAAATTTAAGGAACGCTACCTCAATCATTCGAAACTTGATGGATCTGCGCAGCTGGAATCACGTTCAACCCCTCGGGCAATGTCTAAACTTGAAGAACCCTACGGGTTACGATGCTTCGGCAACGCTTTCCTATGGAATCCTACCTTAAATGGAGAGCTTCGTATGCTAGAGACGTTTTCTAGTAACGCCACGGCAACTACACGTTTGGTGACGGCTTGTTAATCCAAATTTCTATACTCAGGAACTTTGGAAGGTCTTCTCGAAACGTATCAAACACCACTTTCGCTGAACGATGTCTCGAATCAGTCAAAAGGGGCTCCGAAGTTGGTCGCACTTGGACGATTCTTGCAGCTGGCTATTTCTCTTTACTGGGCACTGCTATCATTTTCAAAATTAGCCACAAAGATAGACTGCACACAGGTGAATATCAAAAACACTATTTAGGCTCAAGAAATAACTTTTATATTATACATTTTTACATTAAACTGTGAGCTCAACTGGCACGCAGCACAAATTTTTCAAGCTTGTTTGGATATTCTCACAATTTAATGTCTCGTTAGGTAGCGATTATGATTTACATTTGCTTTTAGAAAATAAGGTTTGATATAAAGTTTCTACTTATGGACTATAGTTTTGATATAATGTCTTTGCTTAAATACTAAATTCTCTTTTCTTGGGATAATTGTCACTTTTAACTTTGCTCTGCTTTTAATTACTTGAGTTTTAATACACTGATTCACATGAGTTTATTTAGCACTGCACTAATTGTCTGTGTCCTTTCGATAGGTCGCCTTAATTTCATTGCTATTTGTAATAATTACTGTGCTCGCGATACCCGTTTACCCGTCAATTATCTTGCCGTTTGTGGGCTTATACACTTTTAATACTCATAACGCTCATATAATTTCCGTACTTCAGAAATCATCTTTGTTTTATTTCAAATTTATATAATTGTTTGACGTTACTATGCTATACTAATTAAGCCGCATTTGCCATTCCGAACATTTATTATAACTGAAACTCTGAACGTAACCCTTATGAATTCTGCCTTATCTAATGCTAACCTTTCTCCCTCAATTTATAGTTATTATTGCTCACATCAAGTGCATCTATTAGTATAAAATACTGACTATCTTGCAATAAATAAAATATTTAATTCTGTGCTCATTTTAAAATTATTCATTTTGGTGTTAATTGGGCAATCACAATTGCTGTGGGCAGTAAACCATTACAA
The DNA here is from genome assembly GCA_940337035.1 of Agriotes lineatus. Lineage (NCBI taxonomy): Eukaryota > Metazoa > Arthropoda > Insecta > Coleoptera > Elateridae > Agriotes > Agriotes lineatus. The sequence continues at coordinate 75,880 of CALNHX010000435.1, read as the reverse complement.
TATAATAGTTATTAGAAATATGAGAAAAACATAATCTTGTTGGAATCCTGTGGTGATGTTTTGAAAAAGATGTTGCAATGCATTCATTTCAATCGTCATCTTAGATTTTCTACGCATTTGAGAAATTATTTATTGCTTTAGACAGTTTGCTACTACTCAAATGTTTATATTTTATCAGTTCCCAATAAAGTTCATGGCATCATAATAGCACAATTTTTTGCTTCTTTAATAACCATGCGAGAACGTTTTTATAATACTGTAAACTCCTCTACCATATCTTATTTCAAGAAAAGTTGGGCTTCTGTTTTATGTATTTACGATTTGCTACCTTGACAATGTTTAAATAGGCTTCTAGGATTCTGAGAAAGTGCGTTCAGAGATCAATTTACTATTAAACAGTAAACTTGATTTTCTTAGCAGTTGGAAGTAGCGTAGGAACAGTTTGATGTTGCTCTTACGTCAGCTCCGACCAAAATTTACAACCACTATTGATTGCCTCACTAGTTTACGAAAATCGTGACATGAAACAGCTTTTTGAAACATTTCCTTCGAAATTTAAAGGCTATTCGTTCCCGTGAACTTCTTGTCGACAATTACCGATGAAATTTATTTGACGACTGCGAAAGAATGGCGTGAGAAATGCCTCTAGCCTACTAGTTGTACGAAATAGAGCAATTAGGTCATCCTATCGCTTGTAACACCAACATGTAGGAACATAAAAGCTTTTGGGCAATTTATTGTTATTTTACGTACGGCGCATAAATAAAAATTGTCTCATTGAAACAGTTACATGAACACGGCTTTCGCATTTTTGGAAAGCTCGAAGACTTAAAAGGATGTTAGTGCTATAAATTTATTTTAATGGACGCCTAGCGTACATTTACTGTTTTAGTACATTACGCGTTTATCATTATTAGAAAAGGTGGATTTTTAAATTCCAAGCTTGGCCTCTTGCTACATATGTTAAATGAGTCAGCGTTGAGTTTCCCATGGAAAAATCAAGCAGAACTATAATAATGCCGCAACATTTTGATGTTTTTTTCCAAACTTGTAGGTCATGGTGTCGCCTGGTCTCATCAAAATGAAGATCAGAGCTATCGTGTACTTTATTGTTTTTATTGTCGCTATTTAGATAAGACGTAGGCACCCAGTTTTCAAGAATGCCATTCTGCTAATCGGCTTTGGAAGTGGGTTAACTGTTTCTTTCGGAACCGTCGTTAATTTTGCCGGAACGATTACAAGACGTCGCCTCTCCAGGATGGTAGTTTACAGTAGACAAACATGTAGTTTTGCAACTTTTTAAATTTTAACACGGACCGCATACTGTTAATTTTTTGCATTTGAATAACAGTCCGATGTTGGACGCCTCGTGTAGATTATTTATTGGAACCAGGAGGCTTCCTGGTCAAAAACAATAATTTCAAAGCAGAAACTACGAAATTATGCCGAAGTGTGGGTTTGGCGATAATGCGATGACTAAGCCATCACTTGGTTATTTCATGTGCACCGTGCTATTCGATTTTTTCGGAATTATCGTAAAAGTCACGGCCTACTTGACTGGTGACACCACGCAGCAACTTTCCTTATTAACTGTCATGCGTCGAGCGTTATCTAAAGAGCGTGTAGAATTCTACATATCACGGCCAACGTTGTTACCCAGCAAAAATTTATTGGTCGATACAGTTAGCCGAACATGAAAAGTTATTCCGGGCAACTTTCCTTATTAACTGTTTTTAAATGAGGGAATAAATTTTCCGCATTAATCTAAACTACATCTCAAAATTGCTGACTTCGACTTATATGTTTGAGGTGACATTCAATAACATGGTAAAGGGCTTAAGTGCACATAAATTTGAATTTTTGTAAACAAATGAAACTGATCTGTTAATAATATAATCGTGCCTCATTCATTTCACTCGTATCATAAATTTAATCAAATTATTAAAATTTATTATTAATAGGAACTAGTTATTAACGCTACATTTTAATTAAAGAGAATCATAGTGGGCTCTTATTTTTATGACTTTATCTCATGCGTAGTGTAAACAGCTTTGGGTTGAGCCAATTAATAATCTCATCAACATTTAATTAAACTGTGCATTATTGTTTAATTTGACAAATTATAAGATCCAATAGCTATTGCGTTTTTGACTAATATTTTTTATTTGTTTCTGTTAATTACAATAATAGATCAATTAGAAACTCAACAATATCTACATCACATATTAATATGTATTTTTGGTGTGACGAAATGTCCAGAAAAAGATGTGATACATTATTCAAGTTCTCTCTCTATATTACTATGATTTATTATTATTGTAGTTTTTTATTTATTTAAAGCAAAATAAATTAGTTTAATAATCTCAAAAGGGTCAGATCTCTACACCCTGGCAAATATTAGCTTGATTTGTGTAAATATTATTGTAATACATTTGCTATCAACTTGATTATTGTGTTATCTTTTTTAATAAATTACTGTAAACGCTTTGTATAATGCTGATTTAACTACTGGGATTGCTACAATACTGGAGATTATGTAACTAATGGGAACTTAATTCAAATATGTCGATCCAAACTCACAATTCGCCAAACAAGTTCGTTATAATTCGACAAATATCGGTCATTACGTAATTAAAGCGTTGCCTAAGTGATAACAATTGCAGTAACTAAATACACGTCACAAACAAAAAACACTCAGAGAACGCGTCTGCCGGAAGCACATAAAAACCCGACGCCACTAAATAGATGGGATGAACTTTTCTGACCTTGCTGCTACTTTTCCAATGGAAACTAGGGCTTAACTCGAGCCTCTAGCAAGTCCCACGATGCCTGGGCCCCTCTTCTTCGTGTGCCTGCAGATACAAGCCGCTGAACGCCGTGCAGAACGACTCCTGTAACTCGACCGCTCTAGCTCATAGGGGCTCCAATTACACTACTCTAAGCTGGTACACAATTGTGGAAAAACCACAAGACACTTGATGCACAAATCAAACACTTTTTTTCCTTCTTCAGAGGTGCTACGAATCAGTGCACACTACTACAGCACACCGAAAGGATGTAGAATTCATTTTGAAACACACTGAATTGGGAAAAGGGTACTTATTCACGTATTAGTAATTATTTATTGGGGAAGCCTAAATTAACACCACTACACAGCTTGACTTTCTTTCCTCAATTGTTTGTCTTCGATCTTACACTGTTTTACACTATTTCCAAGCTTGCTCTGATTACATTTTGTTCAAATCAAGGCTAACACTATTTTTACTGCTGTTTTACAAATTATTATCAAGTCCAATGCTATTTTATACTTTTACAAAAATTAACATAGCACATTTCTGAAACATTTTATAAAATTTACTTGATATACTTGAAATATTTTTAATTACGAGTACTATTATAATCATAAAGGCTTAAAATGTGTTCATAGCAATATATTTATAAATATACAATTTTCCATTAAAAACTGAGAATAGCCGGAACAGATCAAGAGGCCTAAACTATAAAGCGATGAAGAAATTAATAAAACGTATTGGAAACACTATTTATAGCGGCTTTATACAATGAGAAGACCATTCAACAAGGTTTCTTTAGAAATTTCGAAAATCTACTGCTCTTAATTTTAATGCAATTAGTTATAACACAGTAAAATACAGTAATAGGTTGCTGTTTTTGTTTGGCGTCTTGTTTGCATTTTGAACAACTTATTTCATATGATCTTTTTCTCTTCTTTTGTCTATCTTCTTTTACCGAATTGGTTTGTACAGATTGTTGGATCTGCCTATACCTTCTACTCGTGCCATCTCCTCCAGATTTCTCTATCTTTCGTGTGTTCTTTAACTTCTATCCACTATACTCTCCTCTTCTCTTAGTTTCTCATAATATTCTACCAGTTTCCAATCCATTCTGAAGATTCTTCTTTTTCTTTCATTCCGACAATACAACTTAACCATTTATGCTGATTTTCCTCCATCTTATGCAGTATTTATTTGGAACCGCGCAAATTGTTTATTGCAGCTCTTTTTCACGCTTTCCTAATAGTGCCATTTTGGTGGATTTTCATTCCAAATACAAAGATGCTGTTCCTGGCTGTAAGGTCGCTTTAGGCGTCTGCGCGTGTGTTCCACGCCTATTTTTATTTTTGTTGAAAAGTTTTCAAATCTCAAATTGGTGCCTCGTTCGTGTTAGGCCTTACACTTCTACGTATAGAGGGTCTTTTCCTACCAAAGGAGAGTTGTCTTCCCATCACCATTGAAGACGTTTCGACGCAGGCCGGGTTTGAGAAGGCACTTCTCCTCTTAGACGGCATTATCCAGCCTTCTGGTGAAATACACATGAAGTATTTCTCCCCTTCTGTAGGGCGGTTCACCAGCAATCTCTGAGACCGTTTTCCACCTACAGATATGAGTTGCACGTCCGATAGGAACCTTGCATACGAGGAGTTCTGTTGCCCTTCTTCCTTTGTAAAACTACTCTTTTTGGCATCCTTTGAGGGATCCAATAGCAGTTTTACGGACCTTACAGAATTGCCATGCACCAGGTCTTCGCGTTGAGCTAGAAGCCACTAGAGCGGGTGATAGTATGAGGAGAACGCAAGATCAGGCATTTTCTTACCACTTTAATATTCACGTATGGCGCTCATTCCGCCGGTTATTAGGACCGTAGTAACCCGAGAAGTACAACTCGAGCGCGTTCCGTTTAGTTAAGCTGGACGAACTTTGTTTAAAATTATCACACTAAAATATGTAATTTACGTAACAAATTACTTCCGGGATTAGACTGTGTTATTATTGATATTGAAGAACTCAAGGATTCTCCCACTTTCCCAAGGAAGTCCCTATCAGGAGAAAAGCAAAAAAGCATATCCTTACGAAAGTAGGTGACAGGTTGAGTTCTTCGACCTCGATAATGACACGGTCCAATCTCGGAAGTAATTTTTTATGTAAGGACAATGCTCGTGAAAGTCTCCGAACTCAATTTATAGTCCACTGCCTTTCCTGCCTGAAATTAACTTAACATATTAATTATTTTGTTACGTGTCAAACGTGTAATTAACTTGAGTATTATTTGTGTAATGTATGGCCGTGTAAAAGCTCCTTCATTCGAGCACGGTCATTGTGTAAACGCAGTATTAGCGTTTGACAGGAAATCTGAGTTACCGGGTGTCAAAAACAGCTGTAAAGTATCAAGAACTGTACGCCGTATTCTCTGCAGCTAGCTGGCGAGCAAATATACTCTCATAGCGTACTCTATTTGAATTATCATTAGAGAAGCTAAATTGATCAACTAAAAGGTCAAACTTTTGGATTTTACACACGCTTTTAACGTTGCATTAATTTGTATTCATTCTGAATTTGACTCTGCTTTAAGAATTATAATTTATTAAGGTAGTGTATGGGACTAATTTGATCTTCACGCCCATGGTGCCAAGACATTTGGTTTGTTGACGAAGCTTTGATTTTATGTATGTTCTTATAATGCGCTTCGTTATTTCAAGATAAGCGTTATGATAAGCGTCGCGTTAACAGATTACATTTAAAACACTAACTTATTGGACTCCTTTAAGTAGGGTTATATTCGGTTTTCGGATTCAGGCGAACAATTAATTAAATTCTCTTATTTAGTTGCTTACTTCTATTCGCTTCTATAACCCTGCAGAATAATTCATATCAGGATTTTGTAATAACAACACCATTTTTTATTAATAATTCACAATTTAACTTTGGATATACCGAGCCCTTTGTAATAGGTAAAGATTCAGGGTTATTTCAGTTTCCCCAACTAGTGGCGGGCTGCTATATGGACCTTGCGACCTTCTTCAGCCAATAACGGGAATTTCAGGATGGTGTAACGATTTGCGTTCTTTAATGAAATGAACTATGTAGGAATATACTGTACTTTAGTTAGCTGTAAGCCATCTGTATAATATTTTAAGGTAAAATTCGTAGGAAAAATGTCATATTTAAATTACAACAAGCGGATGTTTAGAAACGTGCCTTTCATTTGGGAAGCTGGAGATATTCCAATCTCACGAATAGATTAGAGTAAGTTTATGCAGGGTTTACTTCATAAACCGAAATATTGAGTGATGTATATGACCGGTACGTGATTAGAAGAAGCAACGGTTGCAACTCGATCATAAAAATTATTTGCAGCTGGGACCAAATGCTTTTAGTAGAATTTTAATCCTTTATAGCGGTAATTTCCAAAGGGTCCGAGCAAATCACATTTCACCGTGGGAAAGCCTCAAACTTTTAAAATTCATAGAACTATTATGAACTATCACGTCCGTATGTACGTGCCAAAATTCCAAAATTTAGACCAGCTCTGATAGGTTATTGGAAACTTTGTAAACGCCCACCGAGCTTTCTTGGTCAGAATGGACTTAGCATTAAGTTAGTGAATAAGAAGATGTAAATACGTAAAGTTAAGAAACAACGCTATTAAACTTAAGTGTTCTGTAAACGGCAGAAAAATAAATGCAAGTGTTTGTACTTAAGTGTTCTTATTAATCTCGCAACAGTAGCTTTGGTCTTCGTGTCCGAGTGTGTTTCAACTAAAAGGATTGCCAGTCAGTGGCGTAGCTATAGCAGGGCAAACCGGGGCACTGCCCCGGGGCCCCGGATTAATTAGGGGCCCCGGTCGAAGGCCGGGTATAGAGCTGAGCCATAAGCCATAACTAAAATCAAAATATTCAATAAACGAACAACAAACTATAAAATTTATTCAGTTAAGATGTGGATTATTGCGTCACGTTGGCGTTCGCCATCCAATATCCGCTTTTATAGTTTAAACGGTTTAACGTCTTTGATACTTACCATTTTACAAAATATTTATTATTTTTTTGGTTCAAGTACCAAAAGATGGGCTCTTCTAGCATCTTTTACCATCGAGTCGGAATTAACTCTCAAAAATTTAAACCCAACTAATTGGTCAGGGAGAATTGCATCTATCACTACAGTTAAGCTTCGTTTTGTGGATATTACTATGTTTTTAACGGAGATAGAATTGCAATCCCAGAAAAAAGATGAAAGAGATGAAGCTTCTGCTGTTAAGAAACAAATGATTTCGTTTGAATTTGTCTTTATTACAATAATTTTGTATAAAATCCTAACACAAGTTAATATGGACTCAAAAATTTTGCAAAAGAAAAACATGGATGTTACTGTTAAAAAACCCGTAAGTAACATAAAATTTAATAGCACAACAGAATCTAATTAACTGTTTTACAGCTTAATGATGTTTAATCGAAATACGAAGTTCCTAAACCAACAATAAAATAAAACATAACCTAACTTATCAGGAATTTCAAGATAAATTAATTACCAAAAATCCTATCACCAATACTCTTACATCGTTAACTAAAGGGAAAACCAAAAATTAACAGTATATTTAGTGAACTGTTTAATAGCATCTCATCATTTACTCCAATCATAAAAGTGAAAAATTAACCAGTTGGTGCTTTCGAGGTCATTGACTGCATACATCATAAATCGTATCCATGGGCCTTTTAATACCAAAATAGCATTACTGCTGCTGGTACAGTATAACATATACACATAATTAAAACACTTCATGTCTAATTATTTTCCAGATTCACTAAAATAACCCAAACTAAGCTGAGAATTGTTTGCCGTTTATTAATAATCAAAGAATTTCGTTTAACTGATGCCTGTACTCCTATTTATTTTACCGTACAATAACATATTACCACAAGTATATTGCCGACAAAAGGTCAAAGAAGTGCAATTACTTAGTAATTAATTTCCAATTCCAACCGAAACTAATTTTCAATATAAAATTACTCAAGCACAAGATTTCAAAGTTAAGGTTAATACCATTGTAAGTAAAGATACTGTTAATTTTACTAAAGCATAAATTAAATAAATTCATTTTACAGGAACAATTGATAACATATAGTACAAAAAAATATATATTTATGACTATGGTACTACTATTCCTTTTACTAACCATCAAAAATATTCAAAACTTTATACACCACAATATTTAAAATAAAATTAAAAAAAAAAGGAAAACAAAAGGAATTTTCCATTGTAAGTAGGGATGCTGATAATTCTACTACTGCATAAATTAAATAAATTGTTTTACAGGAATATTAGATAATGTGTTTGCAAGAGAATATATGTCTAGGTTACGACCAATCTTTTTACAAACTTTCAAATTGAGTTTTGAGAAGATTAATAACAGGTAAATCAGAACATCAGAGGAAGTATATCCTTTCACTTATCTAAAAACTAATGCTGTATTTAATTGTTCTTTTCTTTTCTCAGAATGTAATTATTCGTCTGAAGAAGCTAACCATTAGTTTAGCGAAACGTTACGTGCTTTTAACATATTTTTATTAATAAAATTTTTAATGTGTCTCGACAAAAATGTGTTTAAGTTCACTTTGTTAAAAAAAAATAATATCAATCTAGCTGATATCTTCTCTATGTTCGTGAGGTTGGGAGAGATCCTCTGGTGTGTATGTTAACCTTTCAAGGTAAGCATATAATACCTGTGATTGCTCATCTGCCTTGCAAATACATAAATTAAGTTTTATGTTTGCAATTATTGTAACTAGCAATTATTTGTTCAAGTAGCTAGTAGGTTTAAACTGGTTTTTTTTGTTTTCTTAAATATTTGATATGAAAAATAATATTTTTTCTTCCTACACATTTTATTTTTCGAGTGACGTTAAGGGGGGGGGGGTATTTTTTTTGCCCCGGGGCCCCATGACTTCTAGCTACGCCACTATTGCCAGTTACCCCGACTTTAGGCGTCTCGCAATAATGGGTTAGAGAGGTGGAGAATCGAAGAGAGGCCAGAAAATGTGGAGAACTACTGCTCTAGCATTCGCATCAGAGAAGGTACGCAGTCGACACAGGAAAACCACCTAAAAACCTGAATCAGAGCAGACGACCACGGAAATCGAACCCACGACCTTCCGAATGCTAATCAGACGTTCTAACCGCTATTCCACAGAGTTCGGTCCCTTTGTACTTTTTATATATTATTAGTTTTGGGTGACTTTGGAAGACAAATTTAGTGTATTTGGTAGTGTCAATTTTGGCATAATCCTTTACTTCAGCACAAACTGTCAAGTATTACTTTAGGGCTGGACCATTCTTACTAATTTAATTTTTTGCCGCACCCCCTCAATCAATCGTGACCAAACCAAAATTATATGAAAAGTCTCATGGAAGTGCATAACTTTTGAGAAGACAGCAAACGCTTTGGCTTTAAAGGAAAGTCAGAAAATCCAATTTAGTACAGGGGTTCAGCCGGATGGATGTAATCATTATATCTCCTCTATATCTAGAACAGCATAACCGATCAAGATTATTTGTGCGCCAGTTTGTGTGGATTATTAATGCAAAAAACTGAAAAGCTTTTCTTCTTTGTAATTGTTTCTCGATTTAGTAATAGCCGCTAAGCGGCCACGTACGCAGACTCGGTTGGTGTAGTGGTACCGAGCTGGGATGCTGACCTTAAGGTCGGGAGTTCGAATCTAGCTACGGGCAGTATTTTTTAGTGATTTAATAAAAGATGCATATGCACATTTCTATCCCGTCTCACCTTTAAACCTGAGATGCCACATTATCGAACCTCTCTGCCCCATCGCACTCTCCCCTGGGAAAGGGTAAGTTTACTGATATATATGAGCCATCCGGCGATTATACGAAGAACTCGCTATCGTGTCCGTTCGGGGACACCTCGTCGCGAGACCCGCTACGTGGATTATGTTAAAAATAACTTTTTTATGACGTTAATATTGAGCACTTTCGTTTATTGATACATTAGACCCAAAACTATTCTAGCAAAAATTATAGTTTTAGACCTTTAAGTAACTGGTTACAGTAGCGCGTTGCCTTAACAGAAACGAGTATAATGTAGAGTTGGCTATAATTTTCCTTACGCGTAGATGTGATGGAACTGTATATCCGACTACTGATGAAAAACAACTGTATGTAGCATATTGGTTACATAAAGCTTTGAAAGTCTTTGTAAAAAAATAATACCAGTCCTTTAAAGCGTTACGTACAAAAAAACGTTGATACTGCAAAAAATGCATTGACATCCTGATTTTCATAGGAAACATGTAGACAGAAGTCCAAATATTTACATACTAATCCATTTCCTGTAGAGATTTAATAGATTTTGCATTGTTGAATATTAACTTCTGTCTGCTTTGCAATATAATATTTTTAATTTAAAATTTTGAAAAATAGTAACGTATACTATGATAGGGTTACACTACAGCAAGTGGCGGATTTAACAGGTGGGCAAAAGCGCGCTTGCCCACTGGGCCCCCCCGACGAAAGGCTTTCAGGGCCCCTGAAAGTTACACCTTCGATTTCTTTTTATTTTTTTGTTGAAAAAATGTTTCGGTGAGTCCCTTGTGGACAGCACAAGTTCAATTTTCATTCAGGGGCCCCCTGTTATCAGAATAATTGCAATGCTTGATAACTATCGTAAATTAAATATAAAATCAAATAACTTTTGTAATCAATCAGTTATTTAAAACGTCTACGATTTTCTCAAAGTTTGTCGAATATTTCTGACTTATCAAAAACGTTCTAAAGGGGCCCCCGGGTGCCCCCGCGCATCTAAATGCAGTTGACAGTCAACTGAACACCACTTTCGAAAGTTAGAATTGCCGCGCCCAATAATGAGAATTCACCGAGCATGCGCGGGAACTGTCACTATAGTTACCGTACTGGATGAGTAATTTCTACGAGTTCTGTCGAGTTCCGTGTCAATCGAGTTCGTTTATCATTTATCCAGTGTTTATGGACAAGTGCCGCAGTGGTTTGCAATGTAAAATGTGAATTTATTCGATAAAAAAAACCTGATTCCAGATACTCTAGGTATGTACATTAAATATTGCTCCGTGTGAGAATTTTGCTTACTATAACATAACCTAGTAATTTATATTTTTCCATGGTAGATCTGATTCTACTATATATTTTGCTTAAAACTTTTCTGTCATAGTGATCTGTGCGTCCATCATTCAATTACATGATCCATTTTAGAATAAACCGATTTTTTTTTCAAAAATCAACATCTCTACCCCTAACCCTCACTTTTCCTCGCCTCGGTAGCCTCGGTGAAATATTTTGTCACTGCAAACAGTTGTTCCTTTATAATTCAATAATTGTCTATTAATGGTTTTAGATGACATGGAAAAAACAAAAGAAAAAAGTGGATTTGAAAAGAGAAAAATTAGAGAAAAAAGAAAATTGGAAAATGCTGGAATTGACCCTAAGCAGACTAAAGTCAGCAAATTCTTTCCAACTTCAACATCAACACCAAAGTCAACATCAGTCGAAGTTCAAAACGACGATGATCAAAACTCCACGGAAATCGGATTTCTTTCAGCAGAACAAGAATCCCTATCCGCCAGTTCATCCACCAAAAGACATAGTACCGAATCAAGCGATGAAACATTATCTACAAAATCACCGCTAATCCACCCAGAAATTTATAATGACGAAGGTATAGTAGAAATTCTGCTCATACAAATTTTTGGTCCTTATTTCGAAATGTTTATTAAATATGAAATGTAGAGCTGTAAAATCTTGAAAAATGCTACTTTATTTAATATATAAGTTTACATAAGTACGAACATTGGAGTAGAATTGGAATGCAGAATTTCTATTTCAATTTCTACAAAAACGATTCAAACATTTTCATAAAGCCTCTACGATTTAGTATGATCAGAGATTCCGTACTACATCAGATAACTGTTTTTTAATTTTGTTTTTTTACTGTTACAGAAAACAAGCAGGAGAACAAGAAAATGAAGAGCGGATACAATGAACCGATAAAAACTGGACCTGAGACTAGTGTCAGTCGAGAAAAATCCTCCGTCGACAGAAGTGTTAATGACCAATCGTTTTTCAATAATGAACAAAAAGATAACTTCGCACTCACTGATTCATTTGATAAAGAACCAATGTCCGAATCTGAATTATTATTTTCTGCGAATGCACCGCATCAAACTCATCTCCCGACATAACTCGACTCTACATGATCACATCGAATCCTCGAATCGGATAAAGTACTTGAGCAAAACGATTACATTCGAATTATTGAATATCTTGGCTGATCAAACGCGAAATTTTATTATTAATGAATGCAAAGAAACAAAATTTTTCACACTGATCGCTGACTCAACAACTGATGTTGCTCACTTGGACCAAATGGCTATATTGGTGCGATACGTTACAATCCAAAAAAAATGAGACAGGAGCCAAGATACTATGCGTCAAAGAACGTTTTTTATGTTTCATTCGAATCAAAAAAGGGGATGCTGTCTCGATTTCTCATGACATTATTGGGGTCTTGTTTGAAAAATATCTATTCGAAAAAATTCATCTATGTGGTCAAGCTTTCGATGGCGCGCCCGTTATGTCAGGAGAGCTGAATGGATTACAAGCACGTATCAGAAGATATGTTGGAGAGAAGGCCTTCGTTCCGTACATCCATTGTACAGCGCATCAACTCAACCTGGTTCTATCTCATGCAGCTGAAAAATTCGCCAGCCCTTCAATCAAACTCTTTTTCGCAACATTACAGCGAATTTTCAACTACTTCTCGCAGTCTCATCGGCGATGGGAAAACCTTTTGGAAGAAAGCAAAAATCTGTCTCAAAATAGAAAATCTTTCGGCATCCAACTTCTGGAAGAATTGAAACTAGAACTTTTTGAGACCAACTCTGACTGTCGAAGAGAGACACAAGATGAACAGTGTGCTGTGCCATTGGAAGATATCGAAAGCGAAGCGCTGTCACAGAAACGAAGACTCCACATCAAAGGCTTGAGTGATACTCGTTGGTCTGCACGGCTGAAAGCAGTAGAAGCAATTATCCAAAATCTTGACTGTGTTGTCAACTGTTTAGAACGAGAAACATCGAGAGAAAAGGCTACTGGAGAAGATATAATGGACGCAAATTCTCTACTTTCGGCGATCAATTGGCTATTTTTACTAAACCTGACATGGTGGCATTCAGTCCTATCATTCATTGACATTGCTGAAGTGCAATTACAGAAAAAAGAAGTTGATCTTTTGATGGCCCAAAGTTGTCTCGAAAATGTAATGAAGAACTTGCAAAACTTGCGTGAGGAGAGCAAGTATGATTCTTTCGTTTCGAAAGCTAAATCTCAATGGGAGAAGATGGGATGGAAGAATCCGGATTTTCCGATCATTAGACAACGACGAACGAAAAAATGCCAGGCGAGAAAGCAGAGGACAGTTCTCTGGATATGGCAACGAAACATCGCATTGGGTACTTTGAAGTTCTGGACAGAATGTGCAGTGAATTACAAGAAAGGGCCAAAGGTTTTGATGAGATAAACTCACTTTTCGGATTTCTCAAACCTGAATCCTTCAAAAACATGGAAGAGAAAGAATTTGAAAAAAATTTGTGCAATTTGATGGAGACATATCCAACTTTTTTTACAACTGCCCTGAAGTATGAGTTAATCAGTTTTGCGGATATATATTTCTCACAAGAACAAGATTCTACCAAGCATAGTCCATTGCAATATTTGAACTTCATCGTTGAAAAAATTTGATCAGCAGTTTCCCGGAGTGCTGCAGTTTATTGCGTTTATTCTTGACCCTTCCCGTCAGCACTGCCAGCGCCGAACGAACAATGAGTTCATTGAAGAGAGTCAAAGATCGTCAACGTTCTACAATGAGTGCAGAAGCTTTGGACGATTTCAGCGTACTTTTCATCGAACAGCAAGTCGCCAATCAAATTGATCTGGATGCAACCATCGAAGTGTTCGCGGAGAAGAAAGCGAGAAGAGGATTCAAAAATATGTGAATTTTCTCGATGTAAAAAAGAATACAACTTTTATAATGCTCGATGAATAAATGAAAACATTTTTATATTCATTAAATTCTTAAAACATATCTTTCACTTTCCATGGAACACCTGACACAACATAATTTTCTAGAGGGGGGGGGGGGGTCTGAAGAAATTTTGCCCACTGGGCCTTTTTCCTTAAATCCGCCACTGACTACAGCTACACTATTAAAAATCTAAAACGGTGCATTATAACAGATTTTTACTATACGTTGAAAGCCCACTAATGATAGAACAAACAACTCATCAAATGAGTGACTGTAAATTTCCCATCTTCCGCCATAAAACGAACTCTTTAGGGCCGAAACTGTATCTGTGCACCCTCAAGACCATAAAACAAGTGGTTGCTACTATAATGGAAGCTACCAGCAACCCTTGTCTAATGGGTATTGATGGTGCTAGTGAAAGTCGATAAGAGCGCCTATAATTTTACATTTCGTTTAAAAGCATTGTTTGGAGAAAACCGCGCCAGATTTTATTGCTTATAAATTAGAATTGGAAATAACCCCATTAGTCGCTTTAATGTCTTAATGGAAGAGGTGTGGAAACTACAGACAAACGAACTGCATCTCCAGCATAGTTGCAGTACTTCTTTCCTGCTTTCGCATCGATTCCCCACAATTTGTGTGGACAAAAAGAAAGGCAAGCATTAAGTGCATGTACGTTTACTACCTAGGAAAATCTAAAATTCACACTGTCGTTCCACCGTTATTTGTGTTTCTCCTCCCAAGCATTAAAGCGTGAAAAATATCGCTACGCTTTTACCAAGATTTATCGAGCTTGCTGGCTAAGAACTATAAAAGCCAGACAAGTCCGGCTACAAATACACGTGTATGTGATCGCAGTTTAGTATGCATATCGTGTTATTACCAGACCTCACACGCATGAGACGAATGCTATTTTCATACTTTACGATGCAATTTACACTCTGGTTGTAATTTGTTCGGGAAGGGCCGAAATTCGAGAAAGCTTGCAAACTGCAACTGCGCTCGTAAAAAGCGACGTTACGCCCAGCTTTGAGTGGCATTGCGCTGAAAGCCAAAAGAAGCTCGGCTGTTCTTCGGATCTTCGGCTTACGAATTTCTCCTTGGGCTGACGTGCAACATGAAAGCTTGACGCGATTCGTCATGCAGAATGCAGAACATGTTTACATACCGATGCTAATCTTCGCCAACATTTGGGCGGCGGTCGCTTTTTCTAACGTATCATAGCCAAGGCCGGAGTAATTTGTTCCAGCACAAAGAAGGCTGCAAAAAGCGATAGTATCGCGGGCAAAAAACCTCTCAATTAATTTGCATTAATGAGACGTTTAGCACACAAAAGAGGCAGAAATACAATTAAATCTGAAAGTCAATTTTTGATAACGGCTCGGCCGGAATAACTGTTCGTTGTTAATGAGCCATTAATATCGTCCTGAAAGTAAGATATCGCCTCGTGAGGTCGGTAGCTTAGAGAAGAACCAGCATCTGGTTTTGCAAGTTTTTATGCTGTAACATGGAAATCGGTATGTCGACTATTTGGACCAATAAATTATTCCTAGGAATTTAACAAGTTCCTAGGAGTCCTCTTGCAAATTAATTTGGATGTTAACTATGGTTACCAGACGCATTAAACTTCTCTATCGCTTGCTATGCACTCGTATCTTAATCCATTCGTACGAAACTAATCCAACTAAGTTCTTTGAAAACTCTATTATCCTGTCAGTGCAGGAAGATATCAATACTAATGCACAAGATGAAGAACTCTTTATTAAAACTCATATAAATTGAAGGATTTCAACCTACGAATCCTAATCGATGCCAACGAAGATAAATATAGAGGTTATGCTGACGTTTAATTCAATGGGAATTAAAATGTTCAACAGAGGTAAATTTCTACAAACGACGCTTTTATCCAGTATTTTGCATTATGAAGATTTCCAAAAATAATATTCAGACACGAATCCTACAAAATGGAAAGTACTCTACGATGTGATGCATCATAGCCATTAGTTTGATAGTTTTAATACAAATTTGATTTAGCTGATACCGTACGGAATCAATCTAGTGAAAGTATTAAATGAAGGACTGTGATTATCGCTTCAACAATTCTAGGAATTAACTCGCTTCACGAAAATTGCTATCGACAAGGCCTTGTTGAACGCAACTTCCTGTGAAAATTAATTATCCCATTGGCCAAGTTGCAATGTCAACCTTCGCTAATATTGGCCGATTAATTCGGTTGAATGGAGGCTATCAAGCTGACCCGTCTGCTAGTCTCATTACAATTGAAAATATTACATGAAATTGAAAGATTTGTGTTACGCACAATGATATGATTAGTAACAGTAAGTAACGAACAAAAGAAATTCATTTGAACACAAAAAGGAATGTACGCAGCCCGCACCGGGCAATTTTCACTTGTGGTGTGAGTCGGTGAGCTCAGATATTTCCAACCAGGACATGCGAAGCGCAACGCTGACCAGCCAAAATCGAAAAAGCTCTACCTTGACAATTGAACCGATCACAAGGGTCTAGTCCTTTACTGGCTGGCGCGTCCCGCGAACGGCAAATTTAAAGGCGCAGGGGAGAACTAGGGAGCTGTTGCACAACGACGAAAATTACGTAACAAATATCGAAAGCATAAGAAAACGAAAAGAATGGATAGAAAAAAAGGAAACCTTAGGTATTAGCGGATTCTGATCGTTTCAGTTCGTCACAGAAACTATCACATTACGAAACATTCGTCTGGGGCGGCGCCTCCGACTTATAAAGTTCCCACATGACGCGTGCACGTCAAGCTCTTTTCGACGACTAATTCTGTGCAGATCGCCGCGGTCGAAAAAGATAACTCCCATCCAATGTTTTTGATGCCAAAAGCATATTGATTTTGCGTTTAAAACCTACTATATCAAAGAGGCTACTAAGGACGCGCGACAACGCTCGGAATCGTCGAACCTGCAGAAAATGCGACGAAAAATTCACTCCGACCGATTTGGGATCGTAGCAAATTTAACCACGCTATTGTCAGAAATGTTCACTATCGAATGTGCATTATAAGAACTGCAACAACCTGGACTAACTACAGAAGAATATACTTTAAATACGCCTGTTTATCGAATACGTAGATGTCCACAGCCGGCAAGAAAAAACATTAATAAAGTAATAAGGGAGAGATACGGGTAGGTCAAAAAAATTTTGTATCGAACGCTAAAACTCTACTTTAGCGAAGGTAGTGGATTTAGTATACACTCCTTTAGGCCTACTCAAGAAAGATAAGAAAAAAGATGGCCAAATTAGTAAAAAGGATATATACAGCTACTAAAAACATCATGTAAGACGATGTTTTTCAACTATAAATACGTAAGGTTCGTTAGCATACATGAAGCAGTAGGTAATCCAATAAATTTCGTTTGATTTTTATTCCAATTTGTGCCTTATTCATTTTTCGTTCACTTTTTATGCAATTTTCTATGTTTTAGGTTTACTTTTAACCTTTACTACTTCTTGTAAAATTATGATTATGTCTTCCTATTCTTATATTTTGTTTTCAGCAAATATTTGAGATGTAAATTTTTTTAACCACTTCGTCTATTTCAAAAACCTGTCAACTCTTACTACTGCTATTTCGGTCTTTTCTGGTGTGTCTTTTGCACAGTAATTGTGCACCATAATTCAATTCAGTTGGTAGATCCTATCTGTTGGATTACGTGTTCCTTCTGTTAAACATCTTCTCTTTAATTTTCTACCAGCTGTTGTTCATTATCGAATCCAGGTACTTTTTGTTTAGAACTTTCTCGATTGCTATATCATCTAGCAGTTATTACTTGCAAGGAGATTAAATATTTATTCATCCTCATGACTGATGTTTAAGTTACGTTTATTTTCTTCAATATTTTATTCCACACGTTAGCTACGGACTGCGAAATTCGTCTTGCGCCTAGTTCAGGCGGGGAGCTTGAGCGTATGTGTTATTTTTCCGTGAATGTAGCTGCTTGGAAAGGCCCTTATCGTGCCGATTTTGGAAAATTACGACCTTTCTCGGATATCTTCAGCTCTCAAAACAGGCATCAATTCATCTTGATCGCCAGATGGGATATATTTAAAGGAACCTTCGCATAGTTCCGTCGACACCCTATATCCCGAAATAGATGCGGGAATACCAGTCGTTTCCAGCATGTAGAACAACGCCGATTTTTCGTAGTCAATCTTTGTGTGTCATTGTCCATTCTTAATTCGACAGGGCGACTTAGCCCTGAAAGGTATTCCGTCATAATGCGTGTAGAACGACGTTAATTTGGCGGCCGGCAATCTTGAAGCTACCCATTTTGGTTTCATCAAAGCTCAGCCACCAGCTACGGCTTCCGTTTTCGTGCCGGAGTTCCAGGCAAACTTTTCACCATCACCAGACAGAAGTTTAGTTCAGCGACCGGTGACCCTTGATTTTCGCATCTTGTCGTCAATTAAATCACTGCACAACCTAAGTTGAACCTGTGTGTATTGCATGTGTGATTTATCGCACATATAAATTCCCGCCAGTATCTTTTGTGTTTTAGGAGGAAGTTTACTGTTGTGAAGTAAGTTTTGGGGCTTGTCCCCGTTAGAACGTCTTAAGCGCGGGAAGGTTTTTGCATAACGCGCGATATGACGTCACCGACAGGCGACAATTTGTTTCTTGCAGTCGAAGCTGTCAATTTGAGATAAATGTATTTGTACTAGTTTTTAATTTACTTGCAGTTCCACGTATTCTTGCAGTAAAATAAGCTTTCAGAGGTCATGAAACAAAAGTAGCTACAAATCCTGGAGCACATTCCCCATCACCGAGAGAGCATTTTACTCATTGCGTCGCCGGCGCGGCGGACATAAACCAGGTGACGGCCTTAAAAATAACAAAAATTTGTCCCCGTATCTTTCAGGGTACAATTATTTTGACGTTCACGAGCGATCCCCTCCCCCCTGCTATTTCAGTCCCTCCCTTCACTCTGAGCTGGTGGAAACCTTTAAGCTTGTTACATGTCGTAAATGGGGTTTATCCTGCAACACGTTCTATATGTTTGCAAGTACCTACTAGGAACTAAAGTTGACAGATGTAATTTTTAGCTGAAAACTAAATTACTTGAAACTTTTGAATGGAAATAATTTAATGGAGACATTAATATTGAAAGTACTATTTCACTGACTACGTTAAGAGGTTGTATTTTCCCAGGAATGGCTAAATTATTCAGCGCTGTTCCCAATGCATGGCACTGTGTTCTCTCGATACATGGATGCTTTTCTATTAACCTGTTCAACCAGCTATTGGTTTAATTTAGTGAACGGCTTTTGTTTGTAACGATACTAAGGGTGACATTATAGAAATTGAATATTAAGTATTTATTTGATTATATCGTTTCTGTTACATTATCCAATAAACATCGCTCATTTTCAAAATTTGAACCAATTCCAGATGCATTCGACGGATGTACTTTGTTTTCATAACGACCCGATAGAGTATATTCGATTAGGTCTTTTCATTTCCATATTTTCGTTGTTCAAGTAAATGAAATAAAACCAAAGTAATTGTGAAATTGACAGATGATACTGAACAATCATCAACGTCAGTAGAAACTAATTCTGATCAGTTAATTAGTTAATTGGAAGGGTAGAATCTAATCGAATACCGCTCGACTACTTTTGCGTATTTATTTTCCCGATTTGAGAACAAAATTAGTGATGTTTTTAGGTACCCGAACAGTAGTGTGATTGATAGTACTGATAATATACAGAATGCAGTCATTTTACTTTGTAATGTGGAAACGATTGGTAGATACAGGAAACGGCAGGAAACTTGTTGAATATTTCAAATTATGTACAAGTGGTATTTTCGCTTCAACTGCAAGGATTTTATTACTGTAAACATCACAATATTATGAGTTTTACAGCTAATTATAGATACAACCATGAACGTCAGTTATAATTTTTTCTTCATTTTTGACATATGCTGTAAATAACGGGCGTAATAAAATATTCATTTAATAGCTCCATAATGCATAAGCCATACGGTGTAATGTGGTAGTTAGGGCCGCTGTTTTAATATATTTCTACGCTAAAAATACCCTTTGGATTCATAAACAAACCCACTTAAAATACCATATCCACTCCCGCTTTTTTAAGAAACTCGATCATCGTTACTAATAAGTTCCATTCACATTTCCTTTCGCTTTAGTCAAACAACTAATTAGCAGTAAATAAGAATTTGTTATGGCACGTGAAACGTTATGCACGCCGGAGTGCATTACGTTAAAAATAATGATCCTTCAAGGAGCACGTTTTCAGCTTGTGGAAGAACCACGCACATGATCGTATAATACTTCCTTCTATAAAGCCCTTCGACGGCCCAGCGGGTTAATTTATGGATTCCGAATAATTCTTTCCCCGGGCGAGTATCAGAGTGTCGTGACTTTGCGCAATTAGCCGTCATTTAATTATCAAACTGCATCGATCATATTAAACACCCCCAAGTTATCGTGAGTCATCGCGGTCTATTGTTTTTACTATGACCCACATCCCCATATTCTGGCTACGCACGTGTGGAAGAGCCTGAATAATTACTACTATTAGGAAGAAGCACATGTGGCTCATGAATGTAAAGGCATTATAATGGGCCCATTCTATTCTAAAAACTCATTACGGAACGTTATTATCATAATTATAGAAGCTGTAGCTGTTTTGAACTTCCTACCCATACAAAGCACATGCCCGCTTAAGGAGGTCTAATTTGCTTCTATACCTTCAATCATTAACATTTGCAGAAGTGGAATTGTCATGAACTAAAGTTGCAGCTAGGTCTTAATTTATCTATGGAACTCACATCTTCAGTAAAATCCGTCTCAGATAGTTGATTTAGTCTTTCGCCAATTTACATCTGTCACTCAAATTTCCAATGAAAATAAGTTCGGTTTCATCTTATCTTCTGATTAAATCAGCAACCCAGAGCGAGAATAACTATTTATAGTTCATGAATAAGTGATTTATAGTTGTGGCCTTTTTCTTACAAGGCGTTATGCTGTACCAAAGCAATTTTGGCCTTCTATGCTCTATGATTCCTTGCGTCTAATAAGGAAGTCGAGCGCTTTCTAAAACAATGTTACACGGGGAAGAATTTAAATGCAAATAGTCTTACGTGGTCGCCGGCTATAAGTTTATCTGCACGACGTGTTGTTTTTGTTAAAAGTGCGTCGTCATCAAAGTCGCTGATTTAAAAGTATCTTTTGTGCCGGCTAGGATCAATATGCAGTGGAGTTTTTGAGGAATACAATAAACCGATCTATTTATACTCGTGGATGGAACACCCATCAAGAAATGACTTGATTAAATCAAGTTTTTTTGATAAGCCTGGATTTTCAGTTCACGTGGTACAAAAAGATGTAGACATAAAAACAGGTTGCTTTGGAATATGCAGACATGAATTCAATATTGCCTGTAGGTAGATTAATTCTCTTAATGAATGTAAACATATTCTTGCGAGTTGTCATGAGTAAATAAAAGGTACACTGTTATATAGATATCACAAATGTAGATTAAACTCATCCTATTGGGGTTGATAGGTGAACCCCATATAATTATGGAGGTCAAAAAGCTATAAACGAAAATGGTAGAAAAATTACTTATGAATGGAAAACCAAATATGTTCTTATAATAATATACTTTTAATAACCATTTCGATATCAAACAACATTTAGTTACAAAATAAAAATTATAATAAATACAATATAAAATAAAAAAAATATTAATATTAATTTAATGGTTAACAGGTCAATATAAGTATTGAATACTTACAGCTGATCTTCCTCGAAAACCTATTAAAGAAAAAAAAGAGAAAATCCTAAAAAGCAAGAAAACAAGAAATAGAAATGGAAAGAAAAGTTAAATGCCGGTTAAAAGCCTTTATAAAGGAGGAGCGCCATCTTCAGGCCGGGTTATTTACCTGGGGGTGGGAAGAACTAAAAACTCAACCTACTAATGTTAGCCTCGGAAACCGACACTCTGAACGGTAAAGAACCAAGCAACGCATTAAGAATACTTGATTTAAAAATGAACCTGTTTAGATTGGGTACATGGAATATTATGTCCTAGGGTAACAGTGACTTGAAAATAATACACGAAATATTAAACAAACATCGATATTTATGGACTCGCGGAATAAAAAAGAAGAGGAAATATCTGTAAGGAGAGTATCTACATATTGCCATACAGTGGAAGAAATAAAAAAGACCGAGCAAAAGGAGGAGCAAGAGTACTAATACAAAGATGATTTCAAATAAATGTAGAAGATATAGTGTGCACGAATAAGAGAATAAAAAGACTCATTTTAAGTATTGAGAAAAATATTCAACATAGCCTGATATATGTAAACTCAGAGTCGAAAGGAGGAATCCACAAAACACTACAAAATGACGCAGCACCAGCTGATTATATATTATTATACTTGCATACTCGAATAGACCACGTCGCAATAGATGGAGTAAAACAACGGTTGAACTAAGAAATGGAGGGTTAATGGCTATCTATTTGCCAAATGTTGCTGTCAAAACAACAAGCAAATTAATAATACCTAATTTGACCACATTGAAGAGTATAGAATAACATGGAAGAACACCTGAAGACAAACATCAGTCATGGATTATAATAATCACAAGAAGAACGGCACCCAAAATGCATCTAAGATATAATAACATTAATAAAGGGGTTGATGTAGCACTTGAGTATGTTGATCAAGGAAAGTTAACTATTGTGGGAAAAGAAAGATACGAGTACCATTGTTCACAAAAAAATAACATAGATTTGCAACGAAAATAAGGAAGCCTATATAAAGCATAAAATCGCAATTTAATGAAGTATACAGTAACACCAAAACATATGTAGAAACTAACGACATTAAAATATGTGCAATCCAGTAAACATCGCAATACGTCAAGAAAATTCGCCCAGTCCCATGATAATTAATACAGTAATGAGTAACATCATAGACAGTGTTGAAAGAACAAGGGGAAAACAAATTCAAATAGTATGTCATTTTGACGATCTTGTCTCCGTTTCCGCATGTACATATTAAATTTAAACAAAAATAATTAATATGTTACAATGTGAACGCTGCCATCCTAAGCTGCAATCAACGTTTACCTGCAACCTGGGGACTTGCTGATAAGGGCAAATCCACAGCGATGCGCGAATCAGCGAGCAGATAACCACAACACATTCCCACCTGAAATACCCTAGGAGAAGATCCAAATGGAAAGGGACTCGAATGGGTATAAGAAGACGATGCCCGGCCAGTCGAAGGCAGTTGATTTCAGCTCAACTCGGATGAGCTAGCAACCCTAATCCCAGAAGGTCATAAGTTCCACCAACCTGCAGCCAGAACAGACCTTCCAGTCGTGCAATTCCAGCGAAGCCGTCTTTTAAGCTCAGCTTTACCGGAAAAAGCAAGCACTAGCCGGCCAGTCTATCAGTCCAGAGACCTGCTAGGAGGAGCCCTATAGCGCTCCAAATAACACCTGAACTCTTAAGCCTCAAATCACCCCTCCAGGCCGTCGATTATTATCGGTACCGGAGAAACCAACCCTCTAAGATTATCCCTGTGTGCCGCCGATTCTCGGTAATAATACCGCTTAGGGCGTCGTACTTACACCCATAGAGGAAAATCTCCAGCGCCAGGAGGTGATATGGACATTTCGAGTACGACCACTGCCGCAAAGAAATTAATGGCACTGCTTACGTGCTACAGGTGTTTTTTCACAGCGAACAAGGCTACAACGTAATCTTGCAAAATTACAGTTGGCTGAACAAGCCTGAACAACTGTGGAAAAATTTTTAGCGCGCTCGGACTATTGTTGCAGTTGAATCTCACCCAGCGCAAATCGAGCCATACCGGCCCCAAATAAAACTCTCACATTTAAGGTTTGGTTCTAAGGGCGTCATTAATGCCAAAAAAGTTGTACGCGTTTTAAACGAGGTATTTACATCCTTCACCGGTAATGGTTAGTTTTTACAGTTAAAGTCCAAGCCAACATCTATTTTTATAAGTATTTTATTATTATCAATTTTCTGACGGCACTGGATAATAAAAGCATTGCGAATTCAAATTTGTGTTTGTGCCGCGATAAGTCTTAACATGGGCAGATTTCAAGAACAGGCGGACTGGAGGTGCGGGCTTCAGCCCAAGTGCGTACATGTCCATCTGCTTGTGTGGTGTCCAACGGTTAAGTGAATTTGTCCATACGAAAAGCGAATTAAATACAAGCGGTTTTAATAGCCGCGCAATGAGTGATTTGCTGCATATTAGTTCTTGTAGGGTTTAGAAGCCAACGTTTGCTGGAGCAGACGTCCCCTTCAGCGTTTGCACTTGAAGTGAACGCATTATTCAACGTGTACACGTCAGTACACCATGTGTACCATATTTGAAAGCACATTCAAAGCGTCCATTTGAAGATATTAATTTACGCAGCTAACGACGAGACACTTACTTTGTCACGGAGCCGTAACATCGGATGATCGTGAGTTAATATTTAGCAGTGATAGGAGTCACCGCGTTGCAGTTTGTGTACGTATTTTCCACGCCTTGGCTTCCAGAATTGGATAATGCAATCCAGTTCGTCTTCGAAGACCGAAGGTAATTCGATATATTGTTGCAGTTACGCCATCAGAAATCTCGTGTGTGGTGTGAGAATCGCGTTTAAAGAATGTGTCGATGTACGTGGGTTTTATGAAGACGGCTGGCGTCTTTAAATAGATTTGACTTTTGCGTTATTTTTAAGGACGTTTATTGCAGCGCTGTTTTAATAATTTTCCATTGATGTTTTATACATATATGTATTTGGATGTACAGTTGGGGAATTACGTGGCCCGCCCAGTTCCACTTTAGGGTGGCTATCCGTGCAGCAGCATCAGTTACTCTAGATATTTCCCTCAGATTTTTGTTTGATACCCTGTTTTTCAGAGAAATGCCCAGCATTGATCTTTCCATCTTTTTCTGAGCAATGCGTATTTTGTTCACAGATTGCTTTGTAAGAGAGAGAGTTTCAGCTCCGTAGGTAAGCACAGGTAGTGTGCAACCACTGGGTGAAGATCTTCCTTTTTAGACATATTGGAATATTAGAATTGAAGACATGCCGCAATTTGCGTAAGGCACGTCTCGTTCATATTTAGTGTACCAAAGAGGGGTAAACAAACGCCGCATTTCAGGTTCCGGTTTCATCAAGAACAACGGACGGCTATTAAATATTTTTAATGCCAGAATTGGTCACCGAGCAGCGGCACTGTTTGCTGTACCCGTAGGTGGGGGTGGGGTGGGGGACTATCTCGCTTTGCAGGCGTAACAGAAGAGTAGCTATCCTGCCCAGGCATTTGGGGACACAGCCGCGGCTTACGAAATGGAGAAATGATTTTTTTATTTTATAGTTAAATTGAACGTATAATTTATTCACATTGCTTCCTCCTCCTAGCAAGCTATGTTACGGTGACATTTTTGTTGGTAAGCAGGCGAAATAAATAGACAAAACAAAACTGTTGCCAGGTAAAGTTTTGTCTCCTTCCGTAAAATTTTCGGCATTTCGGCATTAAAATTGAATTAATGTCAACAAATCAGTTGTACAAATTGTCATAGCTTTTTCATGTCACAGTTTGTCTTCTGTCACAATTCACGTCTGCAATTAAATAAAACATGTAACAGCCTACTGGTAAGAGAAAACATTGCGAATGGATTATATATTCTTATACAGAGCCGAGTACTAAGTTTAGTTCTATTGAAATGTAATAGTGGGATGAATATAGCAGTTTATCGGAACTGTTCTGAGTCTAATCAATCAAAGCAAAACAACGAGCCCTCGGCTACTAAACTGCCCAAGGCACACGCACTTAAAAATTCAATGTATATACCCCGTCTTGTCGCACCCTTAATTGTCGATAATGAAGAAGACTTACAAAAGATACATCAAGTTGTAAAAACATCAGAAACGCTAGTCATAGAAGTGTCTAAAGAGAAACCAATGTACTTCTATACTTGATTAAAATTAGACAAAAGAGCGATTAAGTAAGTTAACAGTATCTCGAGAACCACTATGATGTAAATCACAGACAGAAGGGATTGCAATAAGGCAGGCAGATAGGATTTAAAAATCTAGGGATCAATATATCTAGTGAACGAGATATATACAAACAGGTGTAACAACAAATAAATAAGCTGCAACATTCAGATGTATACAGGATGGAGCAACAAAACCAAGCGCGTCGTATGGCTATTACTCACTTATTCAGCGCAAGCACTAGCAGATAACCTGCCATAGGGCAAGCGAAGGGTTGGACGCCCTCCGAAGAGATAAAAGCAGAGCTGGATATCAACATCAGCCAAGATATGTCAAAGAAAACCAAGCGTGGCTTAAATAAAGAAGAGCGAAAAATCCTAAATCTAAGACTTAAATTTATTAGAAATGTATTTTACACAGGGATTACCGTGAATGTTTCTTCTAAAGCTGGAATAGAATGCAAAGTTATTACGAATTAGTAAGAAGCGTTGGTAACGATTGCAAGATGCCCAGCAAATTCCAATATGATACTGAATTTTCTAACTTTTCACACGCCAAGTAATGTGATCAGGAAAAGTAAAGAAGACCATATCTGTTTAACTCGCCGCATCCTTTGTATAAAATGTACTTACATGCCAACCTTGTATAGCTAGTGAACCAAGTGACCTCTTGAGAAAGTTTATCTAGCATCCTTCGATCGTCGACTTTTTGGGTACTCTTGCTTGATTAATATTGATTGCATGATGCATTCAAGCCCGCGGCTTGTAAATAAATCGTTAATGTGGTCTTCAGTTCCTGCTTCACCGACAGAACGACAAACGTCTTCACATCTCGTCTAAATCCCGTTTTCCACTGTTTAAGTGTCATATGAATGGGCTAATTATGATAATGCACTTAACATATCAGGCAAACGTCCTGTGATAATAAATTCTTTTGTGAAAGTTTACCAACCCGAAGTCCCGTTCCTTGCGTTAGAAGTGCTGCGTTATCTCCTCAGCTTTTTTAGTGCGTGAATCCTGCTGGCTGGCCAAGAAATTTCTATAAATTTTTAATGCTGCGTGCGAGACGACTCCCTAAGTTCCAACTTGGCGCTGATTTCATTAAGGCAGAATATTACCAGAAAATTTATATTAATTGCGAAATGAGGGCGGAAAGTTTACGGCAAAAACAAATTACCGAGGACTCATCGGAAGTTCAAGAACTCAATTTAACTCGTAACCTGGATTATCCATCCAAGACAAGGTTAATTAGCACGTCCGAATGGAAAAATGAAAACACCGGCGTTAAGGCCATATTCGTCCGCTTTAATTTCGCGTCCCCACCGTCGGAGAAGTTTAAAGTGAAATCAGTGAGCTAATAAAGGGAGATTAAGGCAGTGGCAAGAAAGTGTCTCCTACAAGTGCAGGTTGCAAGTAATCCACGGGGTGTTAATTGAAGTAGACTGGATTGGATTATTGTTTTTGAGAGGATCTGCAGACGACTTGGTTCGAGTGTTTTGGAGCGTAAGACTAATCGTTTCAATTACTGAAATCCTTACGCCCACTTGCTCCACTCGTTAACGATTTGTACTGGGGTGCGTAATTGACTTACAGTGGATTTTAATGAAAGATCTCTAAAACCTATTTATCGCCAGTAACTGCACCCATATATTTTGCGAAACGTCCAAGGGCTTAATAAGAATATGCTCGCTTAATGTAATTTATGGTATGATGGTACCATCACAGCGGGATTTTGCCGCGTACTTCAGATTAATGCATGAAGAAAATCCATTCCACACAAATAATCCCAGACACCGCATTAAATGGGGAGCGCGTGAATGACAAAGATAATGGTGCATGTTCTGAATGTTACTAAACTGTTTACTAGATATACTATAGTTAGGCATAACTAGCCCTTGAGCGAGACAATTGAAAAAAAAGTGGAATTCCATATAGTTTGCAATCAATAATTCTTATTTTCTCTTTGACAAGATGATTTTTAAGTTATAAATTATAAATAGAACAAAAAAAGACATGGATAACATGGCAAAGAAACCGAACAGCCCGAACAGGTGCTTACGCCTAAACCATGAAATAATGAGAAGTGTCATCTAGTCCACGTACTTTGACCATTCGTATCGTGAACTTTGGATCGTAGTTTTTAAATGACAGTATCTATGCGACAGGGTACCAAAACTACACACAACATATAGAACTGCACGTGAGTTGGAGATAGTGCAACAGGACCACTTTGAGAGCTAAGTGTACTTGAATGGATTCACTCCCCTCAAACATCCAAATAATTCAAAATTCTTAAGAGAGTAAGAATGCTATTTTACTACCTGTAAAAAGGACCTAAAATACCTTACTCTCGGCAGAGAGTCTTACGTAACTCGATATTCATTATTGACATACCCGACGCCGTAATGATATAGGGGTTCAGTGAAAGAAGAAGAAGCTATTCGATGTGTATTAGTATTCATTCTTTTTCAAGCCAAAATTCTATTACTAGAAAGAAATTGGTATACGATTTTTCTTGCGACTGCTACATGGGTACACGTCCCAACCATAGCTGAAAAACGGACGAAAACGGAGTGCGGATGCTAACAATTCGCATGTGGAGCTAATTTACTTTAGGAGCCGAGTTTTCAGCGTGGAAGGCCTTTTGCGTACGAATGTTTTTACTCTATATCAAATTGTGTACCATCTGTCCACGAGCAATAAGACAAAGGGTCAATACTTCTTCGAAATTATCATTATCGCGAACAAGGGTTGCTTGTTGATCGTGCCCGCGACTAAAAATCGTCGAACCAGCAACATTACAAAAATACTAAAAATAACTAATAATTTTCACGTAGATTCAAAAGTGTGTTTGTGGAAATCCGCAAAGGATGTGCAGCGGGCACAACATGCACTGCGGCAATAAATAACCCCCACGAAAAAGGTTAAAGGGTGCAGCGCGTGAATCCTAGAGGATAAACTTTTGGTCGATGTGGTAATCGTCATATGTCAGCAGCAGGTTCGCTTGGAAATCTGCAAGGGGTGAGGGTGATTGAAAAGATCTCTAAACGCAATGTGAAGAGAGTAGGGATGGTTGTCAATTCCCGGACCTACTCTTTTGAACCTAGTTCGTTTGTCGGAGTAGGTGCACCTGGTTCGGCGTTCCGTAAAGAGTAGGTCGCCTGATCCGGCGTTCCTTCAATGAATCGAACCTGTGTGCACCTAAGCCGAACCGCGCCAGCGCGCGGAGCGGCGGACTTGTAAACGGAATGCGGGACTCTCGCACCTAGGAGTGATCCGTCGTTCCTTCAAGGAATCGAACCGTTTTGCACCTAAGCCAAACCGCCCCAGCGCTGAGGAGCGCGGAGCGGCGGAACTGTGGAACGGAATGCCGGACTCTCGCTCCTACGAAGCGGATCGGATCGCTCCTCTTTCTCGGACTGCAAAGACAAAGACGTCGAATTTGAAATCGGAATGGAAATGGATCGACGCGGTTTGCGCTTCGCAATCGTTCGTAACTGACTAGGAACTGCATAATCTAAGCAAGGAATTTCAGATTCGGATCCGGAATTGCGGGATCGTAATGGCAATGCCTCGTGTGTTGTGCCAAAATCATAGACCATGTAAGCTACTGTAAGGTATAAATAGAAAAAAGGGAAAACATCTCATAATTTTAAATTGTAATAAACATATTTAATTGCAAAAACTTCCGACCGGAGCCGTCGGATTCAAATCAAAATCACGTCCCCTACATTAACATATGAGTCATAACATGCGATTGTAGGTGCAGGCCCATCAGAGATCCGACTCCGACCGCTCCAGCGTCTGGCGAGACCTGCTATTTCGCGGTGACCGCAAGCGGAACTGAACCTAGTTTCTTGCACCTAGTTCGGAGTCGGAGTCGGATCAGGTGCACTTGATCCTTTAGCGGAACAGGTTTTACCATCCCTAGAAGAGAGTCATGAGTAACCGACAATATCCGCTGACGCAATGTCAGTACGCGCGGCGATCAACATAAGTACGACCAAGGAGTCGAACACGCGTTCCAGGGATTCCCATCTCACCATACGGATGATTACCTAAGAAAGGTCAAAACGATCAAACCCTCGAAGACACAATAACTGAGTCGGTCCCATCAGAAGAATGAAGCCGAAAACAAGAATAACACAGAGAAGCTTCACCTGGTAAAAAACACGTTTTGTTCATACCATCTCTAAGTCACTACCTTAGCGAAAAAACTGAATACCGAAGCTTCTTACTTTCTCGCGTATATGTTCTCAGAATGCACAGAATGAAACTGCGGATAACTACAACAGAACCGGCAAGAAAGAAGATTGATCAATCGATTTTGTGCACAATGATACAGCAAAAAGACTCAGCAACTGTGTGCTAAACTAAATTGCATGATATAGAGAGATCCAGAAAACGTAACTATAAAGTAGTTTAAAACTACGGAACTACGGAAGTTACTTATTCGTCAAAAGGGAAAGATAAGGAAGAGGCCATCACAGGTAAGTCCAAAGCTGTTAATAGTTAACTCCGAAAGTGTTTCGGTACCTCAGTTGTTTTTTAAGGGGCTACTTTAGACTTACAGTCTCACAATGCGTGAATGTCCCAACGCTCGTAACGAAAAAACCTGCTGTATGTGGTACCATCTCTGATAGGGATTGCTTTCTGCCTTTACGCATTTTAACCTTACGCGTATTATAGTTTGTGCGACACTTACCTAGGTCAAACAAAAACTCAAAACTTACACATAGTTGTGATGTTTAGGATTTTAATGCAGCATTCCAGCTGGTCATCGCTAAACCACAAATACTTGATCCCAGGACATACCAGCATGGAATTCCATAGCGACCATTCATTCTATTAAGAGGAAAATGTCTGAAATTCCTATTAAACATCCTCGGCATTGGTTTCTCTAAGTGAGAGCAGACAAATCTTTTCAGAGTAGGCTAGTGAATTTATAGAATTTTCCAGCTCATTAGAAAGTTCTTTTCGAGTCAGAAATTGCGAATGGTTGATTTGGAACGACGAAGTGGTCAAAGTTTTCTCCTTCAGAAATGCATATGGCCCCAAATTTTTATCTCCGAAGTAAAGACGAATACTTTATTTAAATTTTACTGTAGTTAAATGTTTTTCCGTTACCCTCTTCTTTTTCTCTTTGTAACCATTTATACCTCACGCTGCTGAGTTCTTTATATATCTCTGAAAGGCGTCTCGCTTCTCTGTGATGCTTTCCCTATTTTCCTTGCCATTGTAGTTTTTTGTTCTACCTACTGGACTCTACATTGTTACGATTTGCGTTCTTGTGATAAAATTAACTATACGCGGTTGTACGAATAGACTGTACTTTAGTTGTCTATGAGCAATTTGTATCGTAAATATTTTTAAGGTGGAATTTCGTAGGCAAAGTGGTCATATTAAAGTTACAACAAGCGGCTGAAAGCCGATATTTAGAACGTGCCGTTCTCTGGGAAGATGGACGTCTTTGAATCTCACACAAGCAAAATGGTAAATTTATGCAGGGTTTACCTGGTAAGCAGAAAAATTGAAAAATAGCGAAGCTAGAACTATTGCAACTGGGTCATAAAAATTAAGTTTAGTAGAGTAGTAAACTTTATTAAAGATCATTTGCGAGGTGTCGACAACTTGACAAGTTTTGGCGTGTGAAACCTACAATTTTCAAGAATACATAGTCGTATGGAGAAATTATGTATTGCCACGTTCATGTACGTGACTTAAAGTCCGAAATTAAAAGGTGCTCTGATAGGTTTATTAGAAATTTTGAGAACGCCTACCGAATTTTCTTGGTCAAACTGAACTGAGAATGTAGTAGTTAATAACTAACCTTATAAGACTTAAGTTGTTCTGTAAACGGCAATTGT
Organism: Agriotes lineatus; assembly: GCA_940337035.1. Classification (NCBI taxonomy): domain Eukaryota; kingdom Metazoa; phylum Arthropoda; class Insecta; order Coleoptera; family Elateridae; genus Agriotes; species Agriotes lineatus. The sequence continues at coordinate 44,101 of CALNHX010000435.1, read as the reverse complement.
ACTCAAGTGTTCTTATTAATCTCCCAACAGTAGCTTTATTCTTCGTGTACAAGTGTATTTTGACTGAAAGGATTGTCAGACACCCCGACTTTAAACGAATTCGCGACATGTTTTCACAATTTCTATAAAAACTTGTCAACAGAGAGATAGATACAAGTGAAGAATCATTCCACGAAGATTACCGAAGAAAAAGTTATATTAGGTGAAATAGAAATATATTTTTTCGATTTTAATATTTATGGTCTCGTTTTAGAATTATTTCTAATATTATTTGTAATATTAAAGTGAGTTTTGAATCAAAAATAAGTCTTTTAGTAAGCTTCAGCTCTAACTAGTAATTCCAAAATGATGAATTTAGACTTATCTCCCTTTGCATGCAGAACAGCAAATTGCATACAACAAAAACGATATTAAAATATTGTAAAATATATAATGAAAAGCGTATAACTAACACAAAAACTGTAAAACAAAACTAAAAATAGGACCAAAATTCAATGTAGAAGTTTTAATGCATTATCATTCTATGGCGTGTAATTGAAAAAATCTATAGCATCTGAAATGGTCACCTTTCATTCTGCTGAGAACATTAAAAAGACACAAATTAAAATCGAATACGTTGGCTGATGTAGAGACATTAATTAATAAGCCACCTAATGATCAAAATAAACAAAAGCTGCGCTTAATTTTTATACGCAGCATATATTTTATTCTATATTTTTCATCAATATTAGAACAACCATTATAAGCTGCTTTTTATTTAGAACTAGTTTAACCCGCTCGCGAGTCTCTTTTCTTCTACCATTTTAAGCATTTTTTTCTACGTTGTCTTACTTTTCGAATCCTTTTCCAGTCTCCCATTCGCACACAATAGTTACAAATATCTTAATGTTTCTAATAAGACTGAAACTGTCAAACGAAACACTTAGTCCAATGAACTACATTAATGCGCAAAAAAAATATTGCAATCGGCGAGATTCGAATCTACGAGGGAATCTCATTTCTAGTCAGACGCCTTAACCAGTAACCTATTCGTCCAGAAACGCTACGTAACACACAGACTCATAAGCTAAAAATTCTTGTCCCATTTCAAAGACAAAATGTCTTTTAACTGTAGAAAATCATAAATATTTCATAGTAAATAATGCAATTGTAAGAGACTTTTCATCTCAAAAGTGTAGACATAAAATACGCTTTTATACATGACTGTAAATTTCGTCTTAACTACTGATATTTTTCTTCATCTTCATATTTTATGTTTTACTGCCGGTGCGGCGACGAAAATTTATGAAACGAACATTTTTAAAGCACCAATTTAAAGTGATATTCTTTGTTGGACTTAGTTACAATAGATTTCTACAAACTTCAACCCAAATTTTTGTTGTCTTTTGCCGGCAATAAATATTATTTCTCTGGGCTTTTAATGAAACGCTATTTCTGAAACAGCTATCCATTACATCTCCATTATCCACTGTCATTAATTTATGTCTTCGCAGCACAAAATTACTGGTATTTGCCGAGTACACTTAGAAAGAATTGTCTTTATTAGGAATGTAATTTACGCCTCTGCGACTCGCAGTGCCACTTTTAAAACAACCTCGAGACGCATCCTTAATTGAAAACACAATAAATAACACCATACCAAGCACTGGCACACAGATATTCCCGCAAAAATAAAATCTAGTTATTCCCAACACGCACGCCAGAAATAAACGAAAAAATTAACGCGTGGGCGCCTAATTCTTCCATAGCTCACCGAGCTTGAAGACAGCAGGTGCCAGATGTCAAGTCTGATGAACTTGCTCGGAACTTCTAATGACAGTTATAATTCAAATGCACATCTAGGCGGATGAGGGCGTCATAATACGCTCGTAACACTGAATTAGTTTCTAGGTGTGTTTAAATATGTTATAACTTTCACACGCCCATAAACAGTGACAAACCCCTGCATTAAGACGCTTGTTTTCACCTGCAGGTGGAGCGTTATGGTTGTAAGAATTACGAAGGAGATCAGTCATCCTTGAAACCTGCTTAAAAATATTTTTGACGAAGCTTTATAATAACAGGAATAAAAACGCAAAGGTATATGTTGTATGAGATTTATTTAATCCGATAATAAGAAACTGGGTTGGTATAGTAGGTTCCGTGGTTAAACATATTGATTATTGAATCAAAATTAAGATATATGGGATCTACTTAGTTCGATAAGAGGAAACTGTGCTGATTCTGGTAGTTCAGTTGCTAGGTATGTTGATTACTGAGTCAATATAAAGGTGCATGAGAGTTACTTAATCCAATAAGAGGAAACTGTGTCGGTTTAGGAAGTTCAGTGATTAAGCATGTTGATTACATTGTCACAATGAAGGTTTGCGGGATTTACTTAGTTCGATAAGAGTTAACTGTGCTGATTCGGGTAGTTCAGTAACTAAATCTAATGACTACTGAGTCACTAAAAAGTGTATGAGAGTTACGCAATCAGATAAAAGGAAACTGTGCAGATTTAGAAATTCCAGTGTTAAGCATGTTGACTACGAAGTCAAAATGAAAGTTTATGGGATTTACTTAGTTCGATAAGAGGAAACTGTGTTGATACGAGTTCAGTGGCGAGATATATCCATCGCTCAGTCAACATGAAAGTGTATGGGATTTACTTAAATTTAAACTGTGCGGGTTTAGGAAGTTCAATGGTTCTGCATGTTGATTACTGATTCAATATAAAGGTGCATGCGATTTACTTAGCTCGACAAAATTAAACTGTGCTGGTTCGGGTAGTTTAGTGGCTAGGTATATTGATTACTGGGTAAATATAAAAGTGTATGAGATCTATTCACTTCGATAAAAGGAAACTGTGTCGGTTTAGAAAGTTCAGTCGTTAAGTATGGGATTAGTTACTTCGAGAAGAGAAAACTGTGCTGGTTCGGGTAGTTTAAGGGTAGTTAAGTCAACATGAAGGTGTATGGGATTTACTTAATCCGATAAGGAAAAACTGTGCCGGTTTGGGAAGTTCAGTGGTCAAGCATGTTGATTACCAAGCCAATATGGAGGCGTATGGATTTACTTAGTTCGGTAAGAAGAAACTGTGCTGATACGGGTAGTTCAATGGAAAGGTATATTGATTACTGAGTCAGTATGAAGATTTATGAGAGTTACTTAATCCGATAAGAGGAAAGCGTGCCGGTTTAGGAAGTTTAATGGTTAAGCATATTGTTTACATTGTCAAAATGAAGGTTTATGGGATTTACCTAGTACGATAAGAGGAAACTGTGCTGATTCGTGCAGTTCAATGGCTATGTATATTGATTACTGAGTCAATATGAAGGTGTATGAGAGTTACTTAATCCAATAAGAGAAAACTGCTGGTTTAGGAAGTTCAGTGATTAAGCATCTTGATTACATTGTCAAAATGAAGGTTTATAGGATTTACTTAGTACGATAACAGGAAACTGTGGTGATTCGAGTAGTTCAGTGACTAAATCTATTGATTACTGAGTCACTATAAAAGTGTATGAGATTTACGCATGGAATTTACGTAATCCTATATAAGGAAACTGCGTAAATTAGAAATTCCAGTGGTTAAGCATGTTGATTACGAAGTCAAAATGAAGGTTTATGGGATTTACTTAGTTCTAAAAGATGAAACTGTGTGGATACGAGTCGTACAGTGGCGACATATATTCATCACCAACGCAACATGAAAGTGTATGAGATTCGCTTAATCCGATAGGTGGAAACTGTGCCGGTTTAGGAAGTTCAATGGTTATGCATGTTGATTACTGAGTCAATGTAATGGTGTATGTGCTTTACTTAGTTCGACAAAACGAAACTGTGCCGGTTCGGGTAGTTCAGTGGCTAGATATATTGATTACTGAGTAAATATAAAAGTGTATGAGATTTATTCACTCCGATAAAAGGAAACTGTGACGGTTTAAAAGTTTAGTGGTTAAGGTGTATGGGATTAGTTACTTCGATAAGAGAAAACTGTGCTGGTTCGGGTAGTTTAGTGGCTAGATGTCTTTAAGTCAATATGAAGGTGTATGGGATTTACTTAATCTGATAAGCAAAAACTGTGCCGGTTTGGGAAGTTCAGTGGTCAAGCATGTTGATTACTGAGTCAATATGAAGGTATATGCGAGTTACTTAATCCAATAAGGGGAAACTGTACCAGTTCAGGAGGTTCAGTGGTTAACCATGTTGATTACCGAGTCAAAATGAGGATATATTAGATTTACTTAATCCGAAAATAGGAAAGTTCGCAGAATTAGATAGTTCAATGGTTAAGCACGTTGATTACTCAAAGAGCAAAATTGAAGCTGTATGGGATTTCTTAGTTCGATACGAGAAAACTGTATTGGTTCAGGATGTTCAGTGGCTATGTACACTTACGATCATTGAAAATGAACAGGGTTATGCATGTCAAATTGACTTAACCGACGTTTTGCAATTGCGTGCAACGTTATTTTATTATTACGATGAGGAGAGAGTTAGGACAACACGATTCTGCTTTAGAGACAAGGGAAATTCAGAAAACGTATATCAACTACTGTAATGTTTGTTGCATAGCCCTGTTCATTTTCAATGATTCTTTGTGTAAATCTCATTGGAGTTGCGACTTGAAATATTCCAGAATTTCCTTGTTTCAGAGTCCATAAAAATAGAAAGAAACACATATATAGTACACTGTAGTCTAGATAGAGAAGGAATGTGCTCTGAAAGGTTCCCCTCCGTTCTCATAAAACCTCAAGGGACATCTGCTTGCTATTCGTGTAGGAGCATAATAGTTTATTATATTATTAGGAGCAAAAATTATACTTTATTTGGCGTGGCTGGACTGTTTATCTGCCGAGCTTGCGTTTATAACAAATTATTTAAGAAATTTTAAGAAATCTGGAATTATTTTAAAGTAGAGGATTGGGTAGACTGATAAATGCGTCACTATGACTACACTATAAACAACGTTGTGAACAAAATCCGAAAAAAAAAATACTTTATCTCGTCAGTCTTGCTTAAAAACACCCGATATAAATGACGTGATAATTGCGACTTCACTGAAGATGTAGATCCATCACGTTTCCTGACTGAATCTATGGAAACAGAGAAGACAGCAGAAGAACAATAAGAAGAAGAAGAAGAAGAAGATGATGATGAAGAGGAAAGCATACCGATTGAAATAGAGTCTGAAGATGAATATTAATAACTCCTGTTTTGAATCCAAAATTGATTAATGAACAAGTTCATAATATTTTTTTTAAATAAAAATTTTTGAAACAAAAATAAACGTGGAATATGCTTACTGGGGACACGACATGAAAAAAACGCACCTTGTACTCTACCTCGAAGGTGGTGTGGAAAAGAGTGCACGTTTCAACTCTGTAAATCGAATTATCTCTAAACCGGTTACTTTTACGAATAAAAGTCATGATCTTTATTGTTAGAAATTTCATAAGCTATAGATTTGATAAGCAATATTTTTGCTGTAAAAGTGACCGTTAACGAGATATTCACGAAATACCGTTTTTGGTGACCTTTGCCCCCCCTTAAAATTTTTAGCGGCACTCGGATCGATGACTTTTGACATTTTGTTTAGAACCACAATATCAAGGCTCATACCAAAATCCAGCTTTCCGGGAATTTTTCCGAAGTTTTGCTTCTATTTTGTCTAATTTCTCTGGACTAATGTGTATTTATTACAATCGCTATAGAAATTGAAAAGTTAAAGGACAGTTGATGTTAGTGACGACAATCTTCAGTAACTTTTGATCTTCTCAAAAATATTCAGCTTACGCCACTGAGTATTTGCTTCAAAATACTTATCATTAAATACATCCGTACCTTACTTATAAAATACCAATCTCATGGTCAATTTCTGATTATTTTATAGACCTATTTGCAAATATCAACGATTCAACCTTAACCACATGTTTGTCATCGGTTACAGCGCATCCGAGCTTGTAATGTCACATGCATACATGTATACTGCATGTAATAAATATATATTTCAATCCAGATAGCTATGAAAATAAAATTTATAGAACGGGTGGCAGTTGTGAATAGGAAAGTAACGTTACTAAGTCAGATAATAAACAAGAAGTAAAAATTTTTATATTTGATTCTACACACGTTAGAAGCCGTTGTAGGTTCAATTCCATACAATTGGCGAATAATTTATATTTAATTGAAATAATATTACACATGAATGACCTGTGAGTGAAGTCTGATATAAAATCAGATAAATTATAATTATTTGCATAGAGTCACTATAAATATTGTCTCTTGTATTGATATTGAAAATGTATTGAAAAGAAATCAGTTTCAATCATCGCCGTAGCTTCAGTGCTTAAGTGAAGTGTTATGGTTTTTGTGAAAATTCTATCTGAAAGATAGAAACATCTACAAGGAGCTTTGTGCAGTCAGAGTTGCAGTTAGAGTTGCAGTCAGAGTTTAGCAGAGCTCGGGCTAGTATTGTTACTAGTAGAACGAGGCATCAACGAACTGAATTCAGGTATCAAAATCAACTGAGAAAGGTCAGTGAACTTTAATTACTAAATTTTGAAGATACGTTTTTGAACAAGTTTAGTGAAAGACAAAATTATATCGCATTAATTTAAGAAATATTGAATTTAGAAAATAAGTGTATGCTTAATTTTTCTAAATTAATAAGTGATTCGAGTACTCGGCGGTTTTAGGCTATTATAATTTTAAATTACATATTTTGGGTTTAGTTTCTATTTAGCTAGAATATAAAGTTACAAAATATGATAAAGTTATTAAACTTCTGACTTTGACTATTAATTATTTTATAATTGTCAACTAAACTGCATATCAAAACTCAGTTTCAAATTGGTTTCATAAGAACATAAAGATATCTGAATACGTTGTTATAATATTATATGTAAATATAAAAACAGCTCATTGAAATTGAGGTTAATAATATTATTATAAATCATCAGCCATTTAGCTGAGAGAAAGGAATATTAAATGTCTCTGATTGAGCTAGTTCGAGGTAATAGAAAGTAGCATTATTATAATTACAATGTAATAAAATATAAATGTCATTCAAGTCAAGTTTGACATTGACGTGTACTTTATATATGCAGATAGGTTAGTGTAACTGCAACATATTTATATTGATATATAAAGAGAGATATATTACATTTTGTCTTACACCAACGTGGGACAAAGAGAACTATTACATTTTGGCTCACAACGTGGGGCTTGACATTAGTGCAAATAACACCGCTAAAGAGGGTGCTATTACAAGCTGTAGACCTTCGTTGCGAGATAACAGTTTCCTTTACACAAAAATGTCATGATGCTTTGATACTTGAACTTATTCAAACTACACTCAGCCATATTTCACAACTGACAGAAGAAATACAAAACCAGATAGGACATCCGTTTTTTGAAAGTAAGTGTAACTATGTAGATCTAATGTCTCAAACAAAAATTGCACGAAAATCTAAACTTTGCTGGACCAGGAGTCGCCTCATTGAATATTGTATTACATAAGCAAATACCTACCTAACACTCCGGTAGCTGTAGGATCTTTAATCAAGTACAATATGCTATTATTTATATAAATAGAAAAGTCCAGTGATGAATGTATAATACGTATATATCAATATTAGAAATTACAGAATGTTATTGTTGTTTTGATTTTGAAAATTATTAATCTACATATCTACCTTCATTTTCTAAAATAGACATGAAAGCAAGTCGTCATAAATGCTTACGTTATATACCGGGTGTCTTAAAATGAATTACATCTAGTATGCTTTGAATTTCCCATAATGCAATCTAAAATTTTACTTGAAATTTGAGGTTAGCAGGTTATGGTTTGCGTCAGTTTGTGTCAAACCTGATACAAAACCTAACCTGCTAACTTCGAATTTGACATAGACTTACAGTCTTGCCAATTTCAAGTAAAATTTTAGATTGCATTATGGGAAATTCAAAGCATACTAGATGTAATTCATTTTAAGACACCCGGTATATATCCCCGTTTAAATTATAATATTATAAAGCAAATAATAGTGAAGGTAATCCCTATAGCTACATTTCGAAATTATGTTATTTAGGCGATATTCTGATACATTAGCTGACAGTCCAAATCATATCGGTGAACCTTACGGATCATTATTATTTTTATTGTGTATCAGGCTAACACCTATTGAGAAGTGCTATATTTTAATTTAATTTCTCTATTTTCTACTCAAGAAGCCCATATGATATTAATTATCTAATACTAAAAATAAACATTGTCATTACCTGTACTGACACGTCATGCCATATCCGAAATCCCTCCAAAACCCTGTGTCTCTGGATATTACTAGCTGATCCGTTTCTGGCGGCACTTCGCGCCCCTGAAGTGTGTAAACTACGTGGGGGTTGTACAAACTGAAAACGACGGGATAATACACCTTCTTGCCTGGCGAAGTGTTCCATCGGCAACGATCCAGAAACCGCGCACTAAAAACCACATCTACATCACACATAAACAACAGCACGTCTTTGGTTTCGGAGTGACCCTCCGGACCCCACGCCCTTTCGGCCCCAACTCGCAACCCCTTTCCTCTAGAGAAAGTCTCGTTAAGTGCCAACAAACGCAGGTTGTTCGCGTTTCCTCCGCTGTTCTTTGTCATCAGCACCCGCGACATTATCGTCCGCGCCTCCGAAAGTCCTTCTTCGCCGAAATAAACGACGGTGAGGTGCACCCGCCTGTCATTTTTTAAACCGATTTTGACGAATTTGTCCATGAAGCTTTGGAAGGTAGCCGTGCGGCCCGACAGAGGAAGAATAATATGGATTAGTTCTTTTTCGCGAGGCGCAGCCAGCGCTTCGGTGTTTATCGTCTGTAAAGGAGCGAACGGTCTCATTAACACAACCTTAGTGAAACCATTTCCGTGGGAATGGTGATTCACATTGCTCTTATTTACACTTTTAGTCCTAAAGTACAGCTCGTATTGAGTCCCGGTGGTCGGTTCCGTTCTGTACAAACCTTCGAGGAAGTCATCCAGAGTATATTTGACGGCTTTCCGGGGCAAGGTTTCCGGTAAACCCTGCGTCAGGTTCTTGTTGAGAGCGTCGACCGCCTTCATCAGTGTCTCCAACAAATCTTTTCGCTTGAAGCCTATCGGTTTCTCGACTACACGTTTTCCTAGCCCTAAGTCTATCGGGTACACCCTGCTGAACGTAAAATGATTGAAAGGAATTAGCTCATACTCGTTATTGAGCGAAACCCCTCTGAAGATTTCTGCAGTCATAACTTGCTTCCGGATGTAATTGGCACATTCTCCATTCGTGGGCGTCGCTTGTAGGGGAGATGCTGATACGTTCAAATTCACGTTGATGTTCAGAGCCGACGTCTCATGCTGTTGCCCTCCGTTGCCTGCAACAAAATTTTCTTTGAAAATACTGTCGCTTTCGAACTTGTGGAAGTTGCATCATTTTAGCATTTTATTGGGCAAAGTTTTTGTGTTTGTTATAAGAAACAATTTCCCCTTTTTCGTAATAGCAAAGGAGTTTCGCAAGTATCTTGCAAGAGAAGAGCTGCTGATATGATACAGGGAGCTCTTTTCTCAAGTTACATATCTACAAAGTAGAATCACGTGCTTATGTGTGTCTGGATATGTTTTAACTCGTCCATGTGTAAACCGCAAACCCGGTAATACATGCCAGTATCTGAGTTTTAGTATAAACCGCGTGATCAAAATTTAGAGCAGTGCATTAACATCAACTTTCTTGTGGATATCTGCAAAAGTGCTGCTGAAACGTTAGAGCTGTAGAAAGTGACATACAGCAATGCTATGAAAAAGTGTCTTTGAGTAGCAGGTTTAAGAAGAGGCGGAAAGATGTGAATGACTCTAGAACTGAACCAAAACATGAAGAACAGATGCAAATATGGAATAAATATGGGTAACAATCAACCACCAACGATATTTAGAGGTGATAAAATAGTAATGGAACTCTGGGAGAAGAAAAATACCTGACAAGTAGATCATTTAGCATAAGAATGCCCCAAGCTATGATCTGCTTGTGTATTCGCTGCTTCCTGGCTAAGAAATACAAAGTTGAAACATCCATCCTATTTACGTGCCTTAACCCCTTTGTCAATTTAACTTAAAACTATAGTAAAAGAATAAACATTTTCAAAGATTTCTGATATTTAGCATAATCTGACAAAGGAACTGATCAGTATTCTAGAAATGAAATTGAAAGTATGTTTCCATAAATTACAACAGCGTTTCACTAACTGAATAGCTGGGGAACGGACGATAATTAAATTGCTTCACCTCATACCTTGACCAACAATAATCCTTACATATTGGTCTCTAAAAGACTACAGAAACAAATTAAAAATTGGTTTATTATAAAATTTTATCACGGCCTGCTGAATTGTGTGACAAAAGTTACTTTATACGGCCTGTGCATTTTTTTGAAATCCATTGTTGTTTTCATATCTGAGAAGACGCCAATTTTGGCCGTTTGGCGCCACATACCCACGATGACATTTAAATGACAACGGCTGTCAACACTAATTCGTGTTTAGAAATGATTTTTTAAATGCAGTATCAGTAGAATAGGGACCTATTGTTTTGAATGTAATATAACTATGAATGGTGTAATCTATTTAGTGTCGCGTAAGTACCTTAGATATCTATAGTTTTAATATTTTTCCTGAGAGAGGTGTGAAACTTCATGAATTCATATAGTCCAGAGAAATTAGACATTGCTCTTCGGAAAAATTCCCGGAAAGCTGGATTTTGGTATGAGCCTTGATATTGTGGTTCTAAACAAAATGTCAAAAGTCCTCATCGATCCGAGTGCCGCTAAAAATTTTAAGGGGGGGCAAAGGTCATCAAAAACGGTATTTCGTGAATATCTCGTTAACGGGCACTTTTACAGAAAAAATATTAATTATCAAATTTGTAGCTTATGAAATTTCTAAAAATAAAGATATCATGACTTTTATTCGTAAAAGTAGCCGTTTTGGAGATAATTCGATTTACAGAGTTGAAACGTGCACTCTTTTCCACACCACCTTCGAGGTAGTGTACAAGGTGCGTGTTTTTTTCATGTGGTGTTCCCAGTAGGCATATTCCACGTTTATTTTTGTTTGAAAAAGGTTTATTCTAAAAAAAATTATTATGAACTTGTTCATTAGTCAATTTTGGATTCAAAACAGGAGTTATTAATATTCATCTTCAGACTCTATTTCAATCGGTATGCTTTCCTCTTCATCATCTTCTTCTTCTTCTGCTGTCTTCTTCATTTCCATAGATTCAGTCAGGAAACGTGATGGATCTACATCTTCAGTGGAGTCGCAAGTATCGACGTCATTTATATCGGGTGTTACATTTAAGCAAGACTGACGAGATAAAGTATTTTTTTTCGGATTTTGTTCACAACGTTGTTTATAGTGTAGTCATAGTGACGCTCTCCAAAGCACCCTACATTTATCAGTCTACCCAATCCTCTACCTTAAAATAATTCCAAGTTTATTAAAATTTCTTATAAGTTGTTATAAACGTTTGAAGAAAAAATACTATATGTTAGTCGGAACAAAAATATCTTTATTATAGAAACCACCAAAGATGAGCCCTGCGTCATCACACACTGAATTTAGTAACGACAAACATGCGTGTACATTTGTTCACAAACTCCATGCGCACAACAGTGATAGCATTACAATAAGCGTGTGTTATGATTAAAGTGCTTATTTGATTAAAGTAGTTTAAGTCACATACGCGCGTCGTCACTAAAACGTCAACTGTCAAATAATACTTGTGAAGCCTTGTTCGTTTTTTCGCCGTTTTATAACTACGTTTTCAGGTTATTATTTACGATTTGATACAAATTATGTCTATGAAAGGTAAAGCGTAACATTTGCAATCTCAGCAGCTCTTATTAAATTTATTGGATTACTTCGAACGAGAGAAAGAAAATGGGGGTCATCTAATTCCATTGTCACGTGTACAAGAGGTAAATAAAACATAATTCACCTAATTATATTTCACATTCATCGTTCATTTGTAGAGGGCAGCGGAAGCTCTAGGCATTAGTGTTTCTACTGTGAAAAGAGTTAAGAGTTGTTCTAGTATTAATCCAGTTTTATGTAGCCCTGGCAAGAAAAGACCACGTAAAAAGTTAAAATCTACTGATTTACCAGATTCCTCAAAAATGGTTATAAGGGACACCATATACACGATGTATTCGGAAAAAAAGTACGTTACCATCAATTCCCTGAATACTGAAGTGAAAGATAGTCATATTTTACTCAGTAACACCAGCTTAAATCGAGTTCTACGTGATATCGGTTTTAAATTCAAGAAAGATGATAACCGTAGAGCACTAACTGAAAAAGAAAATATTGCTATTATGCGGCTCCATTTTTTAAAATGTTTCATGGAGAATCTAAATTCACCTCATCCACTGCAAGTAGTCTTTATGGACGAAACGTGGATTTATTCTAAAGGAAATCCTGGAAAGTCCTGGCAAGATTCAAATATTCGCAGTGTTAAAAAACCCGAAGGTTATGAAGGAAAACGTTTTATTGTGGGTAATGCTGGATCTAAGTTAGGGTTTGTCGAAAACGCATCCCTATTATTTGCAACAAAATCTTTAAAAGAAGACTATCATGGGGAGATGAATTCAGAAACTTTTAAAAAATGGCTCATCAACCATTTAATTAATAATTTGAATGATCCTTCATTGATAATATTGGACAATGCTCCTTACCATTCTGTTTTAATAGAAAGAAATCCCTCAACTTCCTGGAAGAAAGCCGATATCATAGAATGGTTAAATACAAATTCCATTAATCACGATCCAAATTCATTTAAAACTGAATTACTCATACTAGCCAAATCTCACAGAAAAGAAAGCGCTTGAAGTAGATGAATTACTGGGAAGTTATGGTCATGATGTTTTACGTCTACCACCATATCATTGGGAATTCAATGGCATTGAATTAATATGGGCACATGGAAAACAATATTACAATAATCACATCGGCAGGAATGGTTATGGTGACGATCGAGTTCTTGCAATGTAGAAGGAAGCATTAGAACAATGTACCAAAGATGTGTGGAGTAATTATCACACTGAAGAAAAAATTAGGACTTGGTATGAGCGTGAAAGGATATTAGATGTAACTGTTGATGAACTAATCATTCATGTTGGTAACACTCAAGTGACGCCAGTTTAAGTGGTGATAGTGATTAAGAATTGTAATTATTAATATGTTTACATTATTTTATTTTAGCCTTTATATAAATTCCTATGTTCAATGGAATTATTTTTGTGGAATGGCGTTGCGGAAGAAATACAGTTGTATATTTATTGGTTAGATTATTATATCATTTAAAATTGTGTATTGGTAAATGATTTAAGTTGCATATAACCTTAGTCATCATAAAAGCAACTAAACGCAAATAACTAAAATAGTATAATAAAAAATGGACTTTTACATTTCTTAGTCAAAACGAAAATAATGACACTGACAGTTGTTTGTTTCCTGGATAAAGCGCCACCTATTGGCTCCTGATTGCTTCAGAATACAACTGACGCTAATTTGACTAGCAAGTAAAATCTTACATCATACGGATAGCATTGATGACGCAGGGCTCATCTTTCGTGGTTTCTATAATATGTGGCTCGGCTATAATTATCTGCCTCGCAAGCTCGGCAGATAAACAGTCCAGCCACGCCAAATAAAGTATAATTTTAGCTCCTAATAACATAATATACTAATATGCTCCTACACGAATAGCAAGCAGATGTCCCTTGAGGTTTTATGACAACGGAGGGGAACTTTTCGGAGCACATTCCTTCTCTATCTAGACTACAGTGTACTATATATGTGTTTCTTTCTAATTTTATGGGCTCTGAAACAAGGAAATTCTGGAATATTTCCAGTCGCAACTCCAATGAGATATACATGCCATTGAGGAGTGCATCTATTAGTTACAACTCTGTAAATCGAATTATCTCCAAAACGGTTATTTTTACGAATAAAAGTCATGATATCTTTATTGTTAAAAATTTCATAAGCTACAAATTTGATAATCAATATTTTTTCTGTAAAAGTGACCGTTAACGAGATATTCACGAAATACCGTTTTTGATGACCTTTGCCCCCCCTTAAAATTTTTAGCGGCACTCGGATCGATGAGGACTTTTGACATTTTTTTAGAACCACAATAGCAAGGCTCATGCCAAAATCCAGCTTTCCGGGAATTTTTCCGAAGTTTTGCTTTTATTTTGTCTAATTTCCCTGGACTAATAGTTGAAGACGGATTCATATTTTCAGGCAGGTATTTTTTGGATAGCTCACACATTTGCTCTAAAATAGCACATCATATACAGATAATCGTATTTTTTACAAATTTGGAAGATGTTCTAGGTGGTAATAGTAATGAAGTATTTTATTCTATGTGTTATTGCAAGGTTGTAAGTTTATGTGTAATTTATTGTAAAAATTTTAAAATTAAACATTTAAAAGTTATTTCTTTTATTAGATATCTATCTGTAAATGTAGTAATTAAAAATGTAATAAAGGAAGTGCAATTTGATATTATAGTCTTCGCCCAGAAGAAGTTACTCGGAAACACCTTTCTTGAAAGCTACAGCTAACAATTCTTTCCCGTTGTTTGTGGATACCTATTTAAATAAAAATAGAAAGTAGAAATCGCTAAAAAGGTACGTTGTTTGAAGCACCAGTAGGATAATTTAAATTTAGCTTTCAGGCCATTTCTTTCGTAAAACTTAGTTAGAGGTAAATTCATGATAAGATCTTCCCCAATTGCTATATTTGCACGTTGTAGTACCGCTTCCCATTTTAACAATACCAAACGAAATCATAAGCAATAATAACGAACGTAAATAATGTAAATGAGAAAATACACGAAAAAACTAGCAGGAAACTGATCAAAAAACACAATAGAAAATCAAAGTAAAAAATCACGGGAGGAATATATTATTGTTGTAAAATTTTAAGAAACGCCGTAAAATTTAATCAAACATTTGCATTGTAGTCAAAATAGTAACTGATGTTACATTGCAAATTTGAAATTCCCGCTCGTGGGTATACAGCGCTCTACGGAGAATCGCTAAACTTCACATACGCCCAGGCCTCATACAGCGACGTTTCTCAAACAATTCAGCAGGTCGTGAATTTTATAATATAGAAACACAAAATTTAGTGAAAAATAAAGCCCAAAAACTAATAGCAACTGTTGTAAATGTAAACTGGCTACCTAACCGTAGTTTTTCACTTTTAAAACCTGTTTGTATTCAGATATACTAACTTCATTTTTTTTTGTAAGTATCACGCTTTTCTTACAACTCAAAAGTTTATTACAGTGCCTTGATAAAGGAATACAGATTTCTGAAATATTGACTTAGAAAAAAAATAGAAAAGCTTTCTTTCAAATTGCTGGCCTTAAGCGCAATTATTAAATATATTATTTAACAACCAGTCAGTTGTTACTGTCTGAATAGAGAACTATTACCCTATGGGTATAATTTATATCAGCAAAACTCGTTTCAATATTATTCATATGTTAGGGTGGGATGTCCCTAGAAGCAGTTTTAACTCTAACCTTCAGCTGCTTTAGATTGTTAATGCTTTCGCAGTTAAAGACTACTTTTTAAATATCATTCGACGCGAAATCAGAGGACCTTGTTGGCCATTCTGTGTCCCGTGTGTGTTCGATACATTTATCTCGAAACGCTTTAATTAAAAGACTTAATAATGTTTGCATTATGACTAAATGCTTCGTTATTCTGATACCAAACGTCCTTTATATCACAAACATTTAAAGCAGGGTAGATCCTTTGCTAAGGGGATGTCCGGACATTCAAAATGGTTGACTTTCAGGCAGCCGGACTGGGTTCAATTCCCGGTAACTACGCTGGGGTTTTAAATATTGAACACTCTCTGGTTACCACGCTAACACCTGTGGTAGTCGTTAACCCGTAACAAGAATCCTTCCTCAACTTCGACGGGCAAGGCTAGCCACCTACTCGGCTTACGAACAATTAAAGTAAGAAACTTCAACTTCAATGACAGATTTTGGTATTAAAAGTATAACTTCTAAGAGGTTTGTTAAAAACCACACTTATGCATCGTCTGTTGTGTTCTTAGAAATCAACAGGTAACAGTTATGGTTGACAAAATGGATACGAAAACGACGAGTCTATAATGCACGTTATAGTATATTACAATACAAATTCGGTAAGCGCTTTAGAACAAGCCGAGAAACAATACGAAACCCGAAGAACCGAGTTTGTTTATTTTTTGAGGACTGATCCAATAAGACTTATCGATCGAGTGTCCCTTATATTTAGAACAATAAAAATACCGTTGATACTATCGAGAGATCCAAAAAAAAACTGTTCCTCAGCGGGCTGTGAAAATTCAACGTATGAATAATATGTTGGTGACACTGTACGTCAATGTCAAATTCGAGGTTAGCAGGTTAGGATTTGCGTCATTTTGTGTCAAAACTGACGGAAAACCTAACCTGATAAACTCGAATTTGACATTGACGTACAGTGTCACCAACATATTATTCATACGTTGAATTTCCACAGCCCGCTGAGGAACAGTTTTTTTTTTTGGATCTCTCGATACAAATATTGTTTGCCTAAATAAAGTGCATGATTGTTGTTTCTATAGTAACCAAATATCAAATAACTTTCTATAACATTCGTAGGACCGCTATATCAACCAAACTTACAAAGTAAGTGGTTACTATGATCGCTCTTTCTGTGTGTCTGTGTGTCTGTGTGTCTGTGTGTCTGTGTGTCTGTGTGTCTGTCGCACGGTTCCCGCGAAGGCAGAATACAACTGATGGTGGATTCCTATGTATTTTTGTCCCCTGAATCCGAATCCACCACTGGCTTTTCGATATCTCAACCCGTTTTCGAAATATTCGACTTTAATGTTCGAATTTTCACATTTTAGGCTTTAATATCACTTTTATGTAGTTTTCTCTCCTGATTCCAAATATGTTACTCATTTCACTATATCTTGAATAGTTTTCGAGATATTTGATTTTTTAAAAATCCGAATTTTCTTTTTGTAAGTTTGGTTTTCAGCCGTACATGCGCGGCTAAGCTTTTTTTTACTTCCTTTTACAATAAAGGAAGTATTGGATTCACCCCAAAAATTCGAAATTGAGTTTTCAACAGATCTTCACGTTTTAGAGTCCCCTAATCCCAAAAAACATATTTTTTTTCATTGGTCTGTGTGTCTGTCTGTGTGTCTGTCTGTGTGTCTGTGAACAGAATATCTCAAAAACGAAAAGAGGTATGGCGTTGAAACTTCATATATAAGTTTCGTCTACTATGTAGATGAGACAGCAAGCTTTTGAAGAAAATCGCATAACCGGAAGTAGGTGTTTACTCTTGTGATTTTTCAGTTTTTTTCGATTTTTTCGAAAACGGCTCTAACTATTTTTTTAAAACTTTCTATTTTTATTACATTTTTAATGTGTATTGATGTGAGATAGGTGATTTTCCAGTTGAATACTTCTAAAGTGGGTTTTTTTTGTTTTTTTTCTGTTTTTTTTTATTAACTCCTATTTTAAATAGAGCACCCGGTATATTATTACATTTTTGAATTTACCTTGAAATTCTAAAGAAAATTTGTCTCTTGAACTAACACTCTATTTTGTACCGTTTTTGTAAAATTTGTAATTTTTGACAAATGCTTAAAAATTTTAAATCAAATTTTTGGCTAATTATAAGATCACTGTAAAAGGAAGTTGTGTGCGTGTATCACACCAGATTTTTTTGTTTGTATGTTATGGAAAAGGTCTAGGAGTGTCGAGTAGCAGGTACCTTAGACAGTGGTCATATGGTCACAGATCTACTTAGAATGTTTCCGACACTAAGGAGTTCCAAGCCTAATAAAGGATCTTTTACATACTGCATATCGTAGTAACATAGGTCCCATGGTTTGATATCATTTCCGAATGATGAAATTCGGTTAGAGTTTTTCAGTGGCACTTTATAATTTTTAAAAACCTCACCAGGACTGGATATCGAACTCGCTACTCTTACATCAGTAGTCAAAATGCTTAACCACTGAGCTACCGAGCCATGCTCGTTATATTTTATGTCGGTTCTGTTATTTTGTTGTTGTTCAATAAGAATAGGGAGCGGAACTTTTGGTCACAGATAATAAACCCGAAAACAAGTAATTTAGGTGCTTGTTCAAACGATAATAGTAATTTACGATTCAAGTAACGTTATCAAGCTTTTTACATTACGAGAGAATAGTTTGAATGAACGAGCGACGTTAGGAGCGAGTTCTTTAAAATTCTCACATATAATCTCATAAGAGCATTAATTCTTTCCGGAAATTTTTTTGAGTGCGTTCTAACAACGTCGTATTAATTTTCCCGAGCGGGACGCGAGGGCAAATTAGGACGTTGTTGGAATGCAAGAAAAATAATTTCCGGATATGAATTAATGCTCGAATGCAGATTCAGTAAGAAAATCGTAACGACACAAACCCTAAAAAGAAGTAATGTCTACCTACAAAAACTGTCCAAAAATTTTTGTTGTTGTCTTGGTTATGGCTCGTAAACTAATTTTTCTATTGGTCATTAATGAGTGTTGTACGATTTAATGTTGAATGTTGAAAAACATTTTCATTCTGTTTTCAATCGGCTGCCATAACGTGATACATCCATTGAAGCAAATAAACTACCATAAGTCAGAGAGAACTAAATGACATTTTGACTTTGAACTATTTTCGTAAGAATATACAACACACTTAACAAAAATAATTTCATTGACCGTTATGATTACTACACTCGTTGTTCTTGTGTAAATACCATCTTATTTTCCTTTTTGCTTGATGCAAGTAAACTTTTACGTATGACAGTGGCATATGTTTTCCTAAACAAAATGCAATCTGACATTCACCTACAGACTTAAGTTAAGACATGACTAGATTTGTTATCTTTCTTTCCAAGGCCTACTCTAAATGAGTTTTTTTAACACACGCTACTATAGTTAATTAATTCAACTAGTTTCTTACAATATGTAGGTAAAGAGTTCCAATTATTTATGAACTGTCAAATTCATATTGACAGTTCTATCACTTTTATTTCAGTTTTGCTTAATATAAATACATTTTTTTAAAAAACGTATAATCAATACGAAATGCTTTTGTTTTCGAAAAGTAGCGTTTTTCATTCTATTTACAAAAATTACTATTTTCGAAAACTGTAAAAAATTATGACGTTTTCATTCTGTTTTCAATGGACGAAGTGTTGTAAACAGGTCCCCAAATACTTTTTCACTATCGTATATGTTATAAGGACATTACTTACTTTTAAAAAGTTGGAAAATTAGCTATTACCAACGTTTACTTTCCAACAGGTCGGAAAGTGAGTTGCCATAACAGCGGTCGGGAAGTAATTTTATTTCTCCACCTCCATCATGGCAACGGATTTTCGCCACCTTGTATTACTATTTGATTAACGACAATCTTAACCTCGGGCTGTAATGAAACTTTTTCCACATCGGTACGTAATGTACTATTACGTTCTAGAACGTAAAAGTACTGCGCATCCCAGAAACGTTTGCATCACTTTATTGACCAAAATGACTCAACATTGTATTACTTTAACTTAAATATTTATTCTTAAAGATATTATTATACTATAGTCAACCAATTAATTAGTTTCTTAGAATATGTAAATTAAGAGTTTCAATGTCACATTGACATTCATTCATTCATTCATAATCTATAGCCTATTTTGCCTTTCGGTGTCGAGGACCATTCATACCTCGCGGGAAGTGCAACGGAGGTAATGCGCCGCACGCGACTTACATTACGCTCCCCTCGCATGCAAAAATACTACACACACAACAACTTACATCTAACTTAAATAATGGATTCAAATCCACTGGCGCTCCTAGAAAATTCTCGGCTACGGCCAGATTTGAACCCATGTTCACCTAGTTGTTAAGCAGACAACAAGACCACTCAACCACCGAGGTAGCCCCCATTGACATATATTTTATAATTATTCATAAACTTTTAAATAAATTGATGTTGACAGTCCTACGACTTGCATTTACATTTTTTAAATACGTATTAATACTACTTTAAAAAATGTGTTTGTTGTATTTTGAATGAAGAACGCATTAGTATTCTCAAACGCAAAAATATCATTTCGCATTCTAGATACAAAAATAACTATTACTTTTGATTCGTCGCGAAATAAATACTTTTGCATACGCATCGCCAAATACAAACATATCTTAATTTAATGAATGTAAATAACTCCCAGGTTTGCAGCTCTATGGAATAACCAGAAAATATTTATTTTTACTAATCTTCCTACTCCTATTTCTTACTTAAATGTGTTTAAAGAAAACTATTAATACATACATTGATTTAAGTTGAACGTCGTTTATTTAATAAAACTATAGCCAATATTTTTATAAATTGGCTTGTTGAATTTCACCAAAAAAACATATAATGTAATGTTTACTTACATCTAGCAGACTATGACTTATGCAGAAAAGTAGATGTTTTTATAACGTATTTTAATGCAGTTAGAAAAGTACTTAAGCGTGCATCGATATATTCGAGTAGTAGGGCAGTATGAAAGCGTAATTTTTAACAGGAATTGTGGGCCATTATAGGTAATGCAGCTGCTATCATCTACTCATTACAAATAAATGTAGTGTTCTATTGTCACGCATTAGTGTTAGTATCGTAATAACGAAATTATATGTTTTCGTTGCTCTAAATCGTATTTTTAACTTAAACGATTTCTTATCGATATTATAATGTAGTTCTTGAAACTACACTTGAATAAATGATTACTTCAGCTAAGTTGGAAGTTCATCCTAAAAAGTAAGCATTATTGTTGGTAACTATTAAAATAGGTCTTTTATCAAATACCTAAATAAGACGTAGGAACTAGGAAGCTAACAATCGAGTATATTTTGTTTTTCATATTTGTAATAACTACTACAACCATTTAACAGCTACGCATATTAATCGATCATAAAATACATTGAATGCAAATAATTAGTTGTTTTACTCTCTTAGGTTCATTAAACAGTGATCACAAAATAACAGCCAGAATAAAAATTATTTCCATAGAAAATATTTTGTAAATTGCTTTCTTATCAACACAAAAACATCTAAAATGCTCCATTTCAGAACCATTAAAATGTAAAAAACGTTTGATACGTTATTGTTAAGCTAGGCATAGAAAAGGCTTCTATAATCAGTAAAAATAATCGCTGAAGCAAGAATATCACAATAGAAACGTGCAATCAAACTGAGAACGGAGTCTATTTAAGTAAGTGCTTTGGTGACCAGCAATAATCAATCTGGTAGATACTTCTAGCAAAAGTGTAAAATGCAAACTTCCTCTTATGTACTAGAAGGTATATCTAACGATTTTCAAAACGTATAAATTGGGTACTACATTAAGATTGTAAGAAAAATGTGTGTTTGTGTCAACTATTTTATTAATTACAACCTCATATATATCTTTAATTTGAAAAACAGCTGTAGAACTTATTTAGGAAGGAAAAAAGAAAGAAACCTATAATGGCTTTGTATAGTTAGAAGCAGGGCCGTAACTAGGTATAGGCCGAGTAGGCCCCCGCCTACAGCCGCAGGCTGCAAGGGGCGCCAAAATGGCAGTGAAAAAGTAATTTCTTTTGTACGAATAAAAAACAAATAAACAATCTTACAAATAAACTAATTTGCAATATTAACGATTTCAGTCGCAATCATGCTAATTATAATAATGCGAATTGCGCCCAATCTGGTCAATACATTACATTGCCTTGTGCAATTTGCAAAGGAAATTTTATATGTCTGCCAGATTGTAACAGCGTTTATTTCATAATTCTCATTTATATCAATCAAAACATTAAAATTATTAGCTTGTTAGCCCACCAAATAGGTGGTCTTATTCTAAATTAAAATGATTGCATTTTTAAAACAATGTTATACAGAAGTGGCGACAAACTAACTTAAATTTTAAACAACTGTTTTAGCGGGTCCACTGATTGTACAGATTACAGTACATATACATTCACTGCTTTGGGCTCATCGTTGATACAGTGGTCCATTCCAATAATCTGCAGAACACCACAGACCGATTTTGAGAGCTTACTAGATCCACTACTATGGTATTTTCTCTACAATCACTTTGCCGCTAGAATTTGTTCAATTTAAGACACTTCTGCGACTCTAAAAAAATATTGAAATCGGTTTGATGCAAGGCTCATACTACGTTTCGACAGAGAAAGCTTCACGGTTTAAATATATTGATTACTAAAAAATCTGGTGTGATACACTCACACAACTTCCTTTTACAGTGATCTTATAATTAGTCAAAAATTTCATTTTTAATTTTTAAAAATTTGTCAAAAATTTTCAAAAATTACAAATTCTACAAAAACGGTACAAAATAGAGCGTTAGTTGAAGAGACAAATTTTCTCTAGAATTTTAAGGTGAATTCGAAAATGTAATAATATACCGGGTGTTTTATTTAAAATAGGAGTTAATAAAAAAAATAGAAAAAAAAACAAAAGAAACCCAGTTTAGAAGTATTCAACTGGAAAATCACATATCTCACATCAATACACATTAAAAATTTAATCAAAATATAAAGTTTAAAAAAAATCGTTAGAGCCGTTTTTGAAAAAATCGAAAAAAACCGAAAAATCACAAGAGTAAACAGCTACTTCCGGTTATGCGATTTTCTTCAAAAGCTTGCTGTCTCATCTACATAGTACACAAAACTTATATATGAAGTTTCAACGCCATACCTCTTGTCGTTTTTGAGATATTCTGTTCACAGACACACACACAGACACACACACAGACCAATGAAAAAAAATATGTTTTTTGGGATCAGGGGACTCTGAAACGTGAAGATCTGTTGAAAACTCAATTTCGAATTTTTGGGGTGAATCCAATACTTCCTTTATCGTAAAAGGAAGTAAAAACAGTGTGGCAGTGTGGCTGCGAATACAGAACCTTATTCTAGGTTGATATTATACTACGCATAATAATATGTAATTATTTGTCTATATTGCATTATGTTAACCTATTGATATGTCTTTACTAGCTTTTGAGCGCACCACATAGGTGGTCTTATTCTAATTAAAATAATTATTGCATTTTTAAAATTGAATTGTACATAAAAAAGCTGGAAACAAAAATGTTTTCAACGTCTTTAATACAGAAAGCGCGCTGCAAGAAAATCAACTTTTGCTAGATCGAATTATGGTTGAAGTCTTCAAAATTATCTACGAAATAGGGAAAAAATACCTTAATGCTGCTAATAATGCAAAAACACCTAGTAATGAGAAGTACATCTATTTAGACATTTTAAAAAAACATTGCTTTCATTGGGATTTGAACTCGCGTTCACTGATAAATGCAAATGCTTATCATTGCGCTATAAAAAACGCAGTAACGTTCCGATTTTGGGAGAGAAGCGCCCTATCGATGCCGATGAAATGGTGATGCAGAGAAGCAGTTACACCATATGTTTATATACAAAGTGTTCCAGAAATAAGTACATTACATTTAAGAAGTAACAAAACTCGTCGAGAGCTGCAATATTTGTTAGTAACTTTTTTTTTAAATCTCGTTTTTTTAACTTTATCTTTTTTAAATAAACGAATTAATGTTGTCAATACAGCACTGAATACGTCGACGAAATGATTCCCCCACTGTCTCTAACATCTGTCTGTTGTTGCGAATCGTTGTAGCTACGTTTTCCAAAATTGCCACAAAACTTCGATCGTGTCAATTGGAGCTGAGTACACAAAGTCTTTAGTCTTAAGTCTGGCGATCTGGCAGACCACGCGACAGGGCCCTTCCGTCCTATTCATCGTCCAGGAAAATTGTTGTTTAGCTAATTTCGTGCAATAAGTGCATTGTGACAAGGCGCACCATCATAGAAATACCATATCTTTGCACGAATTGCTAACGGCAAATCCTCCAATAATTGAAACAGAACGTTATTCAAAAAAATGTAAATATTGTTCTCCATTTAGACGTGGTGGCATTGTGTGTGGTCCAATAAGTCTTCCATTTATAATTCCGGCCCAAACAGTAAGCGAAAATGGGTGCTGAAAACTGTGTTCCCTAATAACATGAGGATTTTCGTCTGCCCAGATATGTATGTTGTGCATATCAAAAACACCTTCTCTGGTAAATCCAGCCTCATCAGTTGACAACACAATTGATAAAAAATTTTGCTGCTCATTTATCTGTGCGAGAACCCATTTGCAAAAATGACGTCTGCGAGGTAGATCTTCGGGTAGCAAACACTGAACTTTTTGTACATGGTACGGATGCAACAGCTGTTCTTTTAATATCCTCCAAATTGTCGATTTTGACACATTGTGTTGTAATGCTAATCTTCGAGTACTAGACCCTGGCCGAGTCTTGACACTCCAAAACAGCAACTTCAACATTTGCAACGCGATCAGGACGTACTTTACCACGATCGTGAGCTACAGGCTTGAAGGATCCATGATCGCGAAAATGCTGTACAACATATACAAATGTGCGAACATGTAAATTCGCCGTGCTAGGGCTGCGTTCCCCTGAACTTCACCATAAGTCAACACAATGTCTGTGTATTCGCTATTCGTAAAGGGAGGCATTTTGAGAGATTTTAACAACTTTCAAACTTTCAAATACGATTTATAAGTTGTTGTCAAAATGCATTTGAAATAGTTGAGTGAACTGACATTTCCCATAAACAATTGTTTCTTACTATTGCCACTTGACCAAATAATTTAATTATTATGAAAATACACAAACAACTCGATATTTTATGTGGGTGTTAAAAAGGCTAAATAAATATGAGATTTCAAAAAAAAGTTACTAAGAACTATTGCAGCTCTCGACGAGTTTTGTTAGTGGTTAAATTTAATGTGCTTATTTCTGGGACACCCTGTACAAGGATTTGTAAAATGTTCTACTGGCTACATAATAATATATACTTCTTTTAATTAGAATTGTGTTTTCTACTCTTGTTTTCCTGTTCTCATTTTATTTTTGTTGTATTTTGCTATTTTAACATTTGTTGTTTTTTTTAAATTTTGATTAAAAAATGTGATTTATTTTTGAATACCTACCTTTTTGTTTGAATACATTACATCATATATCTAGAAATAAATGTAGAAGTCATACAGTATCATTACTATTTTTTGTTACATATATCGTTTTTGTACTGAGGGGCGCAAAATGTTGACTTGCTTACAATAAAAGTTTGGCTAGTTACGGCCCTGGTTAGAAGAATCGTTGGAGACATCGTAAAATATATAAAGAGGTATTATAGGATTAAAAAATATTCATATAGTTATCAGCTATGTGATTTTTCTCTGTATTAGTGTACAGTTTTAACTGAAAGTTATAATGCAAATCCGTAGGTTCAAATTGTATTCCCTAAAAGATTTTTGGGAGATCCCAGAAATATACGTATACCAGTACCCTGAAAAATCTGCAAGAAAATACAAGTCTCGATATCAGGATGACCATAATCGATTGCTATCCCTTTAAAATTTATAGTTCTAGTAATGAGAGTGGCAACGCCACCATAACCATCTTGTCTACATCTTTTGACGATATTAAAACCATCCAGTTTAAAATTAGCTAAATCTGTAAGCAAAGTTTCGCAGAAAATAATAATAATGATTTTATATTCCAGTGTAAGATGTTTATAGTTTCTGTAATGTGTCGTCGTCATCGTCGAAATCAGAACATTTCATTGTATTCTGATGGTCGTTGTAACAATTCATATTATAAGCTCTACTATTATTATAGCCATCTAAGATAAAGAAAATTTGATCTCTAATGTTGCCTTCGTTTATATTTGATCGGATAAACATAACAAAATTCATAAATTCTAACATTTGATGTATTACTTTTTCTCTATACTGCATAATTCCTCGAGCTAAAGATTAGGTAATACAGATTGACTACTTTATGATCATTTTTTGCAACTCACATTGAGGGGATTGTAAGGGGGAGGTAGCGGAAGAGATGGATTTCCTTTTTGTAAATATGTATTCTTTACTGTTTTTTTATAATACAGTGCAATGGTTTCGTGCTCTCAACAATTCTGCTTGCTAATTGAACTAGAATGCATTAAAAATTAAACCTAGGCACAGAATTAATTATTTTAATTAGTCCAAGCTTAGCTTACTTTTATTGAGATAAATGCACTGATGGGTGCAGCTGAGTTTCACAAATTTAGGCAAAGGTAACATGAAAAGCTAGTTCAAAAGGATTACGTTCTTGGGCTCAGATTTGACGAGGTTTTGGAAGTGTGAATGCGGTTAGATTGTATCTGAGGATGGTAGCTTTAATGTTTGCAGTATTATGTTTGTTATTGTACGAAATGGTTTGCACAAGTACAAAGTTATGAGCATTGTAGTAGTGGCCAGAAAGCTAGGACCAGAATGGCAAAGTAACTGAAGGGTATAGCAATGCAGTACGATGATTAGAAACGTTGCGAGCAACCTACGAATAGCAAAGAAATAGAACATTATTAAGTGCATAATAAACTACAGAACAGTGCGGTTAAAAACACAATGAAAGAACAGAGTATTAAGTGTATTACATTATAACCTAAGAAAAACATTTATTTATCCTGTAAAAATTAAAGATGTTATCAAAACCTTATTCTATAAGTTAATTCTAAGTATCAAACCTTGTTTCCTTTAAACAATTGCGGTGATATGTTGCTAGACCTTCTTTTGTTTAACAACCACAGAGAGAGCTTTTGAAATTGTCCAAGCTGTTAACATTGTTCTACGTTAGCTCTAAGAAAAGTTTGATTTTGTGCAAGTGTTGGTTTTATTTGACCACAAAAGTGTTGGGCACAATTGGAACCAATTTTCCAGTTTTCAAGTGGTGTAATTTGTGCTTATTCGTTGTCAACAAGATCCAGGCAGGTGCGGTCCAGGTACGGGCTGCGTTCGAGAGCCGATACTGTCTGCAGCAGCTAGTTGGAGCCAAGTTTGGTGCCTTCAACACCTAAAAGAGGCCTCTACGCAGAACTTCGTGCAAAAATTAGAGTCGCCAAGCCAGCAGCAACAAAGAAAACGCGTTGGCGTCCCCTGAGAGATGCGATCAGCATCGGAAGGATTTGCAACCCAGGTATTTTGGGCAATTTTCGTCATCCAGAGCCCTTTTATTTCGCTGGGGCCTGAAAGATTGGAGTTTTCACTACGTATTGCCGCAGTTCACGTTTATCCAGTGCATCCCAGAACCAGAAATCGACGAGGCGTCATTAGAAATTGTAGGAATTCAAAGGAAAATTGTCCATTCACTTGTAAGCTAAAACCTCAAATATACTTATATAGGGTGAGTCGGGAAGAGTGGACCGAATTCCAGGAATGTATTATACACGTCAAAATAATGTAAAAAACTCAAATGTTGTTATCCGATTTTCATTTGTTTTGAAGTTACAGCATTAGAAAAAACAACTTTTTATGGAGAACTAAACTGAGTTTTTGTAAAAAAAATCGGATTTTGTTAATTTAAGACGTAATCATTGGCAAACAGTCGAAAAATGCACCATTTATAACAAAGGCTAAAATAAAAATAGTGCGTAGGGGGATTTCTTTATGACGCTGTATCTTGAAAACAAATGAAAATCGGATAACAACATTTGCGTTTTTACATTATTTTGACGTGTATAATACATTCCTGGCGTTTGGTCCACTCCTCCCGACTCACCCTGTATACTTGCTGCTATAAGTTGGTCAGTTCTTAAGTTATCTTTAATAGGTTCTGCAATGCTAATGTTTTACTTACAATACGATGAACTGTTTAAGAATATTTTTGAGAAACTTCTCTACTAGACTATAATAATCAAAATTTTCTTATACCTTGATAATAGAAACATGAAATGGTCGGCAATTTGCAAATAGTACACAAATGACGGAGGGTCGCTACTTTCTTATGTATGTCTTACGAGTATATTGATCTGTCCAGCGTATTTGGAATCGTCTTATGGCTCTACATCTTTCGACGTTACCTGTTACCATTACTTTCTCAACACTGTCATCGCCTCTTCCTTACGTATGATGTAAAAAATTAGAGAATAGCAGATTGTAGATATTCGAGTCTTTTAATTTAAACCTCTTCTAAAATGAGTATGTTGATGCGTCTATCTGTCCAAGGAATTTTCAGAATTCACCGCCCCGGACCATACCTCAACCTTCTTCGTTCAGCAAATAATACTGTCCATATTAAACGTTAATTATAGAGGAAACTAAGCTTTGAATGAGTCCCTTTGATGTGACTATTGGATTACTCCTGCCTTTCCAGATTTTATTAATCCTTCGCGTCTTGCTTGGTTATCTATATGTAAACCGAGATGCAATGAAACTCTCTACTATTTGCAGGTATTTGAAGTTTTGGTACTGTTGGGGTTGCTGGCTATGGTTAACTAGAAGAATTTTTGTTTGGATTCTGTGTATTTGAAGACTTAGCTCTATTTTTCCTACCTACAGAAGAAGTTCAGCCATTTCCATTTTACCACTAGCGATCAATGTCGAATCATCTGCCTACCTAACGTTGTAGAACTATGCCAGTTTTCTAGTACTTTGTGCATTATGTATTCCCCGTTGAAGTTAAACGAGGCTAGGGGAGTACGTATCCTAGTATCTTCCTTTTCAGCCTGGAAATATCCCGACTCGATGGAGTTCATACGTACTCATAGAATACAGAACATAGAGATGTCTTAATTTTCCACAATCGAAAGTCGTGTAGTCCACAAAACACTCCTGGTATTTAAAATTTTCGACGTTTTTCGATCAGTTGGCACATATTTAGTGTTTCTCACCTTGTACGTTTTCCTTTTATGACACCCGCTTACTCACCATTATCAGCCAGCTGAGGTACTTGTTGAAACTCATCGTGCACATAAAAATTTAAAATCTGGTCTAGGATAACAAATATTCATTGGTTTTTCGAAAACCAACATCATGTTAAATACTTGTGCGGTAAAAACTTGTCACTTCCATTCGAAATTGCACATTTACAAGCAAAATTTTCTAAATTATGATCATAATAAATATCAAATACCAATCAAGAGCAGCGATACCGCTACCGATAAAAAAGTGATACTTCATCAGTTTTAGTTCAGTACAGGTCCATATATCGAAATCTGCGCCGTGTTAATATACTGTCACATTCGAGTTAAGCCGAATCACACAATGCGCTAACGAATATTCGATCTGAATATAATCCCTGAACGCGCTCATTATAAGATATATACAGTTCGTTAGAGCGATATGCCGAACCCCTGGACCCAAAGTCGAAAATCTAATTAGATGAGGTCATGTAAAAATATAGCTGGCACACATGATCTTGTTAAAGGGCGCTCTTAGTCGGGCCGTCGGCGTCGCGGGGGTGGCAGAGCGCCTTCTAATTGCCTGCCTTTCTCATAACTGGTCACAAGTTCCGGGTCACAATTAAGAGCCGCAGTCCTTTGAACTTTGCCTGCTTTCCTTTTCCCTATACCTACTTTTTCCAGCGATTACTGCGTATAAATCATGAATGGGGCGTTTCCAGGCCCGCGAAGCCAGCGCCGTGTGAAATTTTATTGCTCTGTATAAAAAGTTTTCCGGTTTGATTTATCTGCCAATATACAAAACCAACTTGTATAATATCGACTGCTCAGTTATGAAAAATCCAATATTATTAGCAAGACATCAGGAATAAAGACAAAGCACTTCGATAAAGCTTTCTATTCAGAAGCTTTTGTTGGCTGTATTTATGGGAAATTCTATACTGAAGTAAACGTAAAATCATTATCTTTGTAAACCAATCGTTGTTATTTAGTTTCCAAACCCCTTTATTTTCACAAAATTATTAACGTCAAAAGTTTACAGTTTGTGCACAGTTTTACATTGTTCTTAAAGTCTACAAGTAATTAGTGAAAGCTTAAGTCGTTCGTAAATCCATAAAACTGTTGCTAGTGGATAGTGGACCAGACATGTTATGTATTAGTTCTAACATTTATCTAACTTCGAACTAATGCCTACATATATTTTAATTGGTAGCGCCAATTATTTGCAACGGCATAAAACAGCCTTAGCTGTGAACCCTGTACATTGGGAGTACTATAAATCACTTAGAAATTTAACAAAAGCTACCTTACAGCGAGAGAAAAAAGCCTATTTTCAATATAAATTACGCAACAGTGATACAAAGTCTCTCTGGAATGATCTAAAACTTTTACAGTTAAAAAATACTAATGTAAGTAGTATTCCTCCTCATTTAAATAATGCTAATGAAATAAACGATTACTTTATTAATAGTATCCCCCAGCAAAGTTTTAATCTAGATTTAGTTAACTATTATAATGATTATACCCCTCCCTCTAACATCAACCAATGAAAAACGGCAAAATGCATAGTTACGCATGTACTAACTTTTGATAATGAACATAGCAACTGACAATCACCGTACCTTCCTGATTAATAAGCGATAATCACACGCCTTCACAAACATCACGTTACCTGCTGTCAGTACAACTGTCATAACGACCACATTAACTGTACTTTTAATATTTAAAATACACTATTCAAACGTTGTTTATTGACTCGTGATATAATCTAGCCGAATGCAACTCGTGTCTTCTCGATTATCAAATCATTTCTGTTTCCACTCGATATATTGTTTTAGGCAATCACGCTCGTCCTTCGGACTCGCTTAATTGCCAAACAATATATCTCGTGTAAACAGAAATGATTATTTGATAATCAAGAACCCACTCGTTGCATTATATATGAAAATACGGTTAACGAGATTGGCACAATATTTCATTTTCATCCAGTTGACAAGGACACTATATTGCGTTTTTTAAATGAAATTAAATCTAAATCTTGTGGTCTTGATGAACTAAATATTCATATGTTTAAGTTATGTTGCCCTTTGTTAATCAAATACATTTTACATATTATAAATTCTTGTATTTTAGAAAATGTATTTCCTGAACCTTGGAAGGAAGCTTTGATCATTCCCTTACCTAAATGTAGTCACCCCCAAAGCTATAAAGATCTTAGGCCAATCAGTATCTTACCTGTTTTATCTAAAGTGCTAGAAAAAGTAATCAACTCACAACTGAGTGAATATCTCGTACAGCATGATTTATTACCAGAGTGCCAATCTGGTTTTCGACCCCAGTATAGTTGTACAACAACACTGTTGAGTGTTACTGATGATATATTAAAGGCTACCGATTCTAGTAAACTTTCTATCTTAATTTTACTCGACTTTAGTAAAGCTTTTGATACCATTAATCATATAACATTATGTTCGATATTGCACTTTATTGGATTGACACCAGATGCAATTGCTCTGCTGTCGAATTATTTGAGTAGTCGAACACAAAGCGTTAGATTGCCTGATCAGATGTCTCGACGTTTGTATGTTGCTTCGGGTCTACCGCAGGGGTCTATCCTTGGCCCGTTATTATTTACTATCTACACCAGTGATTTTATTAAATGTATAAATAACTGTAATGTTTACATGTACGCCGATGATACACAACTCCTCTATTCTTTTGATCCAGACAATCTGCAAAATGCGCTTGAGTGCATTAATAGTGATTTAGAAAATATTGCTACAGCTTCTTTGAAACATTCGCTGTTTTTAAATCCTTCAAAATCTGCTGCTCTTTTATTTGGAAGGAAAAATGACTGTTCGCATGTAAAAAATTTGATCAACCTAATTATTAATGGTTCAGAAATAGCGATAGTGGATAAAAGTAAAAACCTTGGTTTAATTATGGATAATAACTTTCGATACAAAGAACAAGTGAGTGTGTGTATTCGGCGTGCATATGCAAATTTAAAACTTCTTTATCCTCATAGATCCTCTTTATCAGTCAACACCAAAACTATTTTATGTAATTCATTAGTTTTATCGCAGTTCTCCTACTGCCTTCCAGTTTATGGACCCAGGCTTGATGCTCTAGATCAAGCTCGTTTACAAAGAGTTCAAAATTCCTGTTTGCGGTATATCTTTGGTATCCGCAAATTTGAACATATTTCACACAAGTTGAAAGATTTAATGTGGCTAAATATGAGAAATCGTTATATTCTTTTTTCGGTTTGTTAATTTCACAAGATTATCCTGGAAAAAATTCCGCCTTACTTACACAGACGAATATCCTTCCGAACCGATGTTCATAACATAAATATCAGGAACAAGGACCTCATCACTCCTCCTGTACACAAAACAGCTATCTTTCAGAGATCTTTTACGTATAACATTTATAAATTATATAACTCTGTTCCTGTCGAATTCAAAAGCTTGAAACCTCAATTATTTAAAAAGCGTATGTATTGCCTTCTATTGGAGAGTCAATCAATTTAGTGGAGCAGTTATCAGTGCTATCTATGGGAATGTTTTGATGGAATGAATTTCTTTTTAATTTCTTTTTAGTTTATAAAACATGTATATTTTATTAATCTCGTTTTTTTATTGTCATACTTCATTACAGTTCTTAGTTTTCAATATTTGTTTACATTTATTTCAAGGTTTAAGTGGTAGACCGGACGATGGCATTACCATCGAACAGAACTTCGCCTTGCGATTTTCCTTTTTTGTAATTTTCAAATTTATTTCATTTTATGCTTGTAGGTAGTTGAAAAGGAAAATAAAGACAATATTTATTTATTTATTAAATAGTTATGTTGGTGGTTTTAAATGTGTTGAGGTTAGAAAGAAGGTGCTCGATTCATTCAAGGGGGTGGACACGATCCAACTAATGCCTTTCTTGAGTTTAAACAAGGTTGAAATTATAAGGGCACATGAAACCAGTTTGATTTAAATGCTCCACACTAATTTGTTTCAGAATAGTGGTGCACACAAAATCAGGACAACTTACCTTTCGAAGACTTCTATAACTGCGATATTAACTAGAGGTAAAATTCTTGGCAAACAAAGAACATGCTTACTGCTTTAAGTAAGAATTCTTTAATATATACTATAAGAATCAGCGTCTTAGTTAATTAAGGTACCAAGGGGCATTATGAGTACAATAAGAGCCCAAGATTGTTAGTGTACTAACCGAGGGTTTGGCCCGAGGTGTGTACAACAATCGCGGGCTCTTAGCTCATAATGCCTGTGGTGCCTTCAAGGTTTTATGTCCTACCAATTTTCTTACCTAATTCATATTCATATTCAATTCATATAATTACTATGCTATGATATTTAAGATTGATCTAGTTAGCTGATCTAAGTTAGATTTGTGACATTAGATGAGCTGTCATTAATTTTCATTGTGACAGTGGTGCATAATTTTTGAAATAAAGTTTGTATCCATGGAAACAAATACTGTTAATTTTTCATAATAACCCTAGTGTTCTTATGAAGAAAATAATTGCCCTGGAGCGTTATTTTGTATCTAATATACCTTAAAATAGAGTCATTAATTTTAATTAATGTACTGGTAGGACATCAATAACTATAAATTGGTAGTTTTGCAATAATAATTATGACTATTCAGTTCACTTGTCATCTGTCTGTGACTATTGTACCGAATTGCATCGACTATTGTAAAGGGTGTTCATTAGAATTTGTGGTCTAGTCGGCTTTGGAACTGATGAAGTCATGTCGTGCATTAAATCATATGGTTGATAACTGACACTGGTGACACTGTCAGTCAATGTCAAATTCGAGGTTAGCAGGTTAGGATTTGCGTCAGTCTGTGTCAAAACTGACGCAAAACCTATCCTGCTAACATCGACTTTGACATAGACTTACAGTGTCAGTTATCAGCATATGATTTAATGCACGACATGACTTCATCAGTTCCAAAGCCGACTAGACCACAAATTCTAATAAACACCCGTTATTAGTACTCAAGTGACTATTTTGAACCATTTAAAATATGTATTGAAGATGTTTAGACAAGTTGTAGTTTAACATGTGCAACTAAGTATTGAATCTTTTTAATTTAGAAAATGGGTTTGGTTCACTGAATAGTTCTCCAAATACTATTCGTAGTCCAAGTTATGTCCATTATTTTTGGGGTGGTATCACTCATGTCCAATGCGTTACTCGGCAACTGGTCCTATTTGTACCCACACGTAATGGACCTTTGTAATCCCTACTACCTCAAAAATAATCCACATAACTTTGACTACGAATAGTATTATAAGTGTAGTTTTTATTAGAAAGAATCAATTTTAGTTTTCTGTTACTATAGAAATTGCTAGGTTTGTTGGTAGATTTACTGAAAACTAATTTGAAAAATAGTTTGGTTGATTGAATAGTCCAGTCGGATTATTTTTGCATTGGTGTCACTACTCATGTCCATTGCGCTTGGGATTAGGACTCGCGGTAGCACACTCTTCCTAATCATTCCGAAGCTCAATGGACATTCGTGATACCACCGTAAAAATAGTCGACATAACTTTGACTATTCATGGTATTATAAGTAAATAAATCTTAAATACCAAAGAGAAAATAAATTTCCCAAGTGTGAACAATATACAATTAAAAAACAAATTATCGACAAGTTGTAGAATGATTCAAAATTCACTTGTTCTATGTTATCCGATCATAATTTAGAAAGGTTCAACATTAACAAAGTTAAATAATGAAGTCA
Organism: Agriotes lineatus; assembly: GCA_940337035.1. Classification (NCBI taxonomy): domain Eukaryota; kingdom Metazoa; phylum Arthropoda; class Insecta; order Coleoptera; family Elateridae; genus Agriotes; species Agriotes lineatus. The sequence goes on along the minus strand of CALNHX010000435.1, from coordinate 9,448 downwards.
AATTAACTAATTAAACAAGTGATTCGAACGTTTTATTTTGATGTTACCAATAACTACGCAATCAGCTGAGAGGCCAATGCTCTGTATTAGGGCACTAAGTACAGATCTGTATAACAAAGTTTATAAGATTCAAGCTACTAAACACGCGTAAAAGATTCAATGTAATAACCTAAAATATAGCTTTTTACTAGTGTGAAAATCACTCCAGAAATGACCAAATTACTTTAAGTTTAAAAATTATACAAAGTTATATGAACAAATAATTATCGTATGAACAATTAATAACAATATTTTAAAGCAAATGGTTAATTGACAATTGAATAAGCTGTACCATTCACGGTTTATCAACAGCCTGGCACATACAGCTTACAGGTTCTAGATTTAAGAGCGGTGAAAATCGGAACTAATGTTAGAATCTAGTAATTTCTAAGTTTTGTATTGGTAACACTTTTGACATCTATCATATTGACATTAAATTGTTAACCTTATTTAAGCTAATTGACACCATAAATCAGAGGCGTACTTAACATTGTGGTATGGAGCATTTCAAAACAGAATTAATAACACCCACAAAAATGACAAGAATAACAATAGCATTAACAAAATAACAGAATTAACAAAATCAACAGCAAAAGCAATTTTCCCACTTTAAAACACAAAGAAGCTGTGATATGACGTTAGTCACTGCGCAAACGAAATCCCTCTACCCACCGCTACTGGTTACTTGTCATTTAAAAGATAACCAAACTTTGTATGTTTGACAATTACTTCTTTCTACAAATTGCAAATATGATCACAGCGCCTTTCATGGCCTACCTTGAGAGTTAATCTAGATTCTGTAAGCTGTACAGCTTTACACGAGTGCCAAGTTTTAAATTTACGTTTTAGTTCATGAGGGGATTGAGCACAAAGATCTAATGCTAATAGTTGCGCAATGGACTTATAATGCAATGTAGCATAAACCAAATATATTCAAAGGAACCTGACTTTATGAATACAGTGCTGAATCACAGAATGAACAGCTCGATCAATCCCCTCTGTCACCAACCACAATTTCACATAGCTTCAACTCTAAAATATTACCCACAAGTACAAGAGATTAAATTCTTCAACTAGCATCTTTGCAGTACATAGAATTAACATTGTAGCTTTTACGGAAGTAGCTGTACAAGCATATTACGCTATGTTTCATTCAGCACTGTCGTATGAACTGCTGTACTTCGACTGTAAGTTATCTGAATGAAATATTCGTGTTGCAAAAATGGCTGGTCGTAGTATTATGGGTAAAAAACGATTTAACGTGCTAAACCTCTATTTATCGCGCTGAGTATTATTCTCTTTAATTGCCTTTCAAAACCTTTGTTGTAAAAAAACTTTAAAAAATCCTACCCACACCGACAATCATGATGACGAGACTAAATATATATTTGACTTAATCTTATCCCAGCATATAGTGAAACCAGTGAATCAAAATAATGGTAGGACTTAAAATGTATAATGGTTTGCCTCATTCCGTGAGTATATTAAATATAAATCAGATCACAAAACCTACAAAAATGTATTAAAGTACAATTGCTTATATTCATTTGAAGAAATTTTTACAACAGGTTGGTGTTAATAGTTGTACAATTTAAATGTATTGTTATTTATATTATTATATTTGTATGGATGACTGGATGGCCCAGCGGAAAATGCTCGAGTCCCAGGCGACCTGCCCGGCATCGATTCCCGGTGACAAGAGAAATTTTTAAAAATGGTACTCTCTCCGGTTACCACACTAACACCTGTAGTAGTCGTTGCTCCTAACAAGGAAACTCTTCCTCGATTTTCGGTGAGAAAGGCTAGCCACGTAACCGGATTAAATGTAAAGAGCGCTTATAGAACCACAACTTTCTGGATTTAAACAGGCCACTAGCCTATAAGAAGAGGAAGAAGTATTTGTATGACAATTCCACAAATTTATATATTTAATGGAAAATAAATTATTATTGTTATAGTTCTTGATCGCCACAACCAGGTCGAATTCAAGGTCCACAGAAAACGAGAAAGAAACCAAAAGCCAACAGCCAAGTCACAATTGATGACCATACATTTAAATAAGAGAAGCCAGGTAGCGCAGTTGGGAATCCGCTCGGCTTGCAATACACAAGTCCTCGGTTCGAATCTCGCGGGAGTTGGCATTTTTCCGCTGCCTTGGCGATTGGAATCGGGCTCGGTGGGATCATTCACAGCTGGACACCAAATTAACTGTGGTCTACTCAGAACCACATACCTAAGAGATAGATTAACAGGGTCAATACATCACCAAGACACACACCTCACACAATGGTTGCTGCGCAAGCACAAAAGTCGGGCTGCAACTTTGTAACTCGAATTCAGGGCAAGTTGAGCATTGTAGCGCCAGACGCAAGCGTATAAAGCACCAGCCTCTACTGTTTGCATTTTATAATACAATATTGCCTCTCTCTCTCTCTCTCTCTCTCTGGCTAATTAAAAATATAATTATTTAATTAAGCTTTACTTTAATAAAGGTATGTTGCTCTTTCTATATTTCATTTAATGGCAACTGATTAAAAACTTCTGCGCTGGCTAGCCATTGACACTCGTATATGCAGGAATTTCTACGCTATTGAAATTTTACATTGTATGGCTAATGCTCGATTCTGACAAGTGGCAGATAACCACAGAAAATTTAACCCCAAACAAACCTCTTCGAAATACACAGAAAATTCAACGTAATCTGACAACTAATTAACCAACAATCAATCAGTTCACCTCAGGTAAATTATAACATTGCTTTAATAATAATCAAGTAGCTAACCTGGAATTAGTTTTTTAAGTGCAAAAAGACGCCATCTCTCATTTGCTTTTTCTCCAAGAAACGCTAATCTCGTTTCCGGCTTCTGCAAAAGGACGCCAAGCTCGTATTTGCCCCCCGGCAAGCTTTCTGCTGCTGCGGCTACCTACTTCTGGACCACGAATAAGGCCTCCTGTAGGTGGTGCATTTTCCTGTCAGCTTGCCGCAGCTCCAAATCTTGTAGAATCACGCCTCCAAAGGCGAACTCGCACAGGCTACGATTGGAAAGGAAGTCTAGTTCGTATCTACTTCCTGACAAGCTTCCTGCTACTGCTACCTGCTTCTGGACCACGAATCAGGCCTCCTCTAGGTGCTGCACTTTGCTGTCAGCTACTCGCAGCTTCAAATCTTTTTAAATCTTAGCTCCGAAAGCGAACTCGTACAGGTTATGCTGCAGATCCAATTTACTCTGGCCCCCACACACAAGCATTCAATAAAACGCACAACTGGGCACCAAATATTTATTTTTATCGACAAATTATTATCAAAATTGGGAAGCCACCAACACACAAGCTTTCGGCTTGGCTTCTCCAACAAGACAATAGCAAGTGACTCTTTAGGTCACCATAGCAACATGATTTACAAGTGTTCAACTGTAAGTGTACATACTTTGATCGTAATTCTAATTGTGTTTATACAAATGTCATTCAGGAAACTATAACCTCACAATTGGTGCCACTTTTCACTTGAGTTCCACTTTTAGTTAATAAAGAATAGCACACTCTTATAATCTTTAGTTATTCTCATGTTGCTTCTTATATGGTCTTTGCATGATATGTACCTTCTTGAACCGCCTTATAACCTCTTTAGCTGAGTGATCGATTGTTGGCACTTCGATATGAATGCAAACGCTGCATTAACCATCTGTAACGTTTCAAAACACCCTTGCGCTAAAGCGACTTCATTATCGTGTCCTGACGTTACTTAATTAACCTGTCAGTCACCATAAAAGTAGCTGCATTTGCCATATTGAGCACAAATTTGAATACAATCTGATCGCAACCCTGACAATATCGTTTATACAATTACTAACCTATGTTAATTAATTAAAATTATTGCTAATCATGTTTTATGTAATTATCAATGTTTACTCGTTACTTTTACTGTTGCAATAAATACAATACCAATTCTGGGCCTATTTGAATCTTTCATTAACATTCGTAAGTTAGCAATGCAAATAGAATTGCTGTAATTCTCACACCATTACTTTATATTCCGGAGCTCACAGTCTGATATTTTTTATAATGCCCTGACCATTTTGGTTTCTATATGTACATGTCGAACAAGTATCCAATACATATGATTTCATAAAAATAAGTGCTTTTTTTAAGAAGAAGAATACATTTCTAAATTTAATAATCTTACATTACTTCGTAGCGGTATACCCTTAATAACTTTAGGATAGACTGTTGAAATTAGTATCTTTCAAGGAAATGTAGATAATACCACTTAAGGATAAGCAGCCGTTTTGCATGTAAATTGGCCAAAGATATATTTGTAGGTATTCACAGGTACATAAAGAACTGAGAGAAACAATGATGATACAAAATTACAGTTCCCTTCAAAACAGACAACACACATTGTAAATACAAATTATCTACTAATTTTCTCTGTATCAAACGAAATTAAGTTCCACGCACAGCAAGTTGTAATGCTGTTAGGGAAACAATGTGGACGACAAATATAGTGCCATCTCCATAATTGTTCTCAAAGCCCTGATGTTTTCGTCTCATATAAAAGATGACTTTAATTAATTATACATGTGGAAATTACATGCTTTCTTCAAATAGTGGATAACCGATAAATATATCCTTCGAAGTTTGTTTTATTTAAAAAAATTCCCTGTCTAATTTCTAATTTACAAGGCGCAATCCTCACACTCACTACCCATTTAATTTTAATTGTTTTGAAGTGCACTTTGTGTAAAAGCTCGTAGTAATGCAGCTATTATTATTTCCCTTATTTCCATTTCAGTTTCAACGTCAAAAACAATGTGTTGTCCGTTAGATTTTATGAAAGTTTGTTATTATTTAATCAAGCAACTTCTCATGAGTTAAACGTTTTGAAATCAAATACGAACTGCTACTGGCATGACTTCTACGCAAAACGCAAAAGGCACCCTTTGAGTGTTCCTCGCCAGGAGAGCGTTTGTATGTTGTAAAGTAACTTTTGTATTTTCATTTATGACAGATGATTATTAATGTGTTTTACATTTTGTATCTAACTCATTTTCTGTTTATGTAATCCAATTGTTTATTTTGTGCGTAAATGTTCTTATGATGACCTTAATAAGAAGAATGCCTTAGGCAAACACACGCTTTATAATAACCAATTACAAACCTAGCTGTTAGAAACAGCAGCTTAGTTTGGTCTATTGGTTCTAGTTCGAATATATAGATCTCATGGAAAATATTACAAATACGAGTTACAACCATTCTTCACCGTTTCATTATTATATACTTATGGCATTGAAGCACTATACATGTAACAAACCTGTCATGGATTTAAGATTTGTCTTGCAAGTCGTTTTCCCGTTTAACATGCAAGTATACCTTTGCAAAATAATAGAAGTGCCAAAAGAAAGGCAAGGTGATAGCATCGATCTAGGCTTCACGTAAGATCTAAAGGAGCTAATCTAAGATGTGATAATTTCTTTCCTTATGAATTCAGCAGATGTTGCTAAAGAAAAAATTTTTAATATTAAAATCTTGAACTAAGTCGTATCAAAACTAGTTTTAGCCAAGAGAAAGTACTTTTGACACATCCTTATTTTAGAAGCAACACAGGAACTATCAAAGACAACAAAAAACTGGAACCGTTACTGTGTTGTGAATGTAACTGGTTTAATATGTATAGTTGGTAGGAATTACTAACTTAATTGTTAACTTGTTTAAAACGATTAAACTTGTACTTTGTAGTTAGGTATGCCTCTCACTACAAGTATGTATTTGAAACTCGATCTTCACAATGAAACATTCAAATAGTCTTAATTTTAGTGGCCTCAGAAGTTAAAGACGGGTTCTTTGCTGTATGTTTGGTTGCCTACCCATATTTTTCGTTTTCAGTATGTGTTTTGAAAATCTTTGAGTTCTAGGGGATTCTACTAAATTTTGAAAATAGATTGCTAGTACGATTTCCGGTGACCATTTTATATAGCTCTGATCATGTAGATTGTCTTCCTGCGCGTGGGCCTGTGATTTTGGGATTTTGCATCGTGTAGATAAGAATTCCTGAATTATGCCGAAAATGGCGCTCCCTAAGAAATTGTATGTGAAATTGCTGAAATGAAGCTGATTATACTAGAATACAAAATTACTTCTGTGCAATCATTTTTCACCTCTGGTACGTTTCTGGTTGTTCCATTTTAAACATCGACTTCAATATTGTATCACATCAGGCCTAGTACCTGCTAGAGCCGCGCTCTGCATATGTATCCTCCACGGCTCTGATGTTCCCCTGTAGAAGAGTTGAAGAACTAACTCGTAGGAAGTTCTGAGCCCCTCGGTTACTCTAACTGCTCCCTCGAATTGAGATCACATGGCTTTTCCTCGTGCGATAACTGGACAAAAGCCTGCTCCACCTTACTTTGCACATTTGTTTGGATGACATCTACGCGCGATCCCCAAGTCCAAACCTTGCATATCTTCTAATGGACGCTTCTCTACTATATACCCCCAGGTACATTTGGTGTATTAAGCTGTCGTGTTTCAATTGTATGAGCTCTCAAACTGTCAAGTACCATTTGTACAGTTTCCTGTGATATTTTAAGCATTGTTACCTAAGATTATGCTGGAGAATTTCCGACCGATGGTACAAAGAATTTTCGAAATCTGTAGCTACAATGTGTTCGCTTTAAACTTTATGCATTAGAGTGGCAGCTCGCGAAAAGTACATGTTCTACCACGTTTAGAATTAATACTTAAGCGAGGCAATACTGGAGCAAATTAAAAACCCTCGTAAACGCTGCAACCCGCCAATTTAAGTGTGTAATATACCTTGAGCGCATGGTACCATCCGCGTGGTTTTCGTGTTCTAACAATTTAGAATTGTAGGCGCCTTTATGTGTCTCCCGTTATCCGCTATCTATAATCTTTTCTTAGATGTCATTTTGATAATTGGGTTCACACGTAACCCTTCTTCTTCTACATTCTTAAGTTTTATAAAATTTCTATTTTCTAATAGAATAATATTACTATCATTCTTTGATATTGTTTCCTGCATTTCCATTTTTGTTTCTTCTGCCTTTACATCTATCTTTTGGTTCAAAGTTTTCTCCAGTTTTTTATTTCTTCTTGCCTTTCCCTCTTGTCTTCATTCTTAATTTCCTCTTTATAATTTTCTAATATCACGTAAATATTATTTATTTGTAATTGTAGCTGCTGATTATTTTCTAACTCTGTCTTATAAGCATCTTCTTTTAACTGTTTCAAAGATTCTTCCATTTTTAATTTAGTTTCTTCCGCGCAGATTTTAATCAAATCTTTTAGTCTGTTTTCCATCTTCTCTGCATTAATTTGCATTTCCTCTGTATTTTTCTTCACGGATTCTTGCAATCTATTTTCCCTCTCCTCGGCATCTTTTTTACTCCCTTGCGTTAGCTTCTCAGCCGTATCATGTAGATTTTTCTTATTTTCTTGCCCCATTTTCATTAGGTTATTATTCATTTCCTCTGCATTCTTCATCATTTGTTGTAACATCACAATTTATATAACCTATTCCAAATTCCCTTCTTTCTTATTTTGCTCTTCTGGTCCTCTTAGCTGATCCTCTTGTACATCTACCTGCTGCTCTTCTTCTTTTACTATAGCTTCCATTCCCTATTGTTCTTCTTCTTCTGCCCTCTTGCTTTTCCGTGTGACAGAATTGTGAGGAAAACTTGAACAATTTGTGTTTTCACTCCACTTATTATAATAATGACCATGTTAGTTTTCACAATGGTTAAAACTTAGTTAAAAAATTATAATCCAAGTTAGAAATTAGTGTAACATATCGCAGATTTGTTTTTCCACTCTTGAGTATCACGCAGAGATGTACATACTGTAAATAAACATTTAGGTTACCTCAATTTGTAGGATTTTCCTTTATTTATTGTTTTTATAAAACAGTTATGCGGTTTAGGGATTTACACTGACACTGCTCAGGAAGTGGCTTTCAAAATGTGCTACACCATGAGACAATTTCTGGACCACCGTGTAACATAATGAAGCAATACCATTTATTCTATTTTCTTATTCTTTTGTGTACAGAAATTCCTCATGGAGCAATGCTAATAAAGCTCTATCCACGAAATAATAATAATAATAATAATGTATAATAACTTTATACAAACTTAATTACAAAAGTTTTTGTATAGTAGACAGTTCTTATCTTTTTCTTAGTATAAGGTCTGTGGACCTGATGATTATAAACCTTCATCCCATTGCTTTATATCACAACTTTGTTTTCATTTTAACTGTTTTCATCATATTATCTGACTGCTATAATATGTTTGCGTGAGCTAGACATGAACCAGTATGCCATTATTCCAACATCAGGTTTTATTTATTTTGTAATGTGTGACATCTAACTTATTATATTTAGCATGTTTAGCAAAAAGTTAGTTCGGATTAACTATTTAAATTGGGTCTTAAACTACTTTCCTACGTTCCTACGTTCACGAAATGATACCGTTTGGGCTGTGGCGGCTGATCAATCTGCTCTCAACCAAATTAATGTCTTGGCGAGATTAAAGGTTTCGGTACCTACTTCATTTGTTTCTAACACATCTTCTTACCATTGAATGACTTATAGCACTTTATCCATACATCTCACAAAGTTGATGGTGAATATCTATCGGTTTCGCATTCTTTACATTCAATGAACGGACAACAGACCCCATTTCACAGGCCCTGCTCCATTATCTAAAACATGTTCAGTACACTAAACGATGCCTCAAGACGATCGCATTGTTTCAAAATTTTATCTTGTTCTGCTAATGGATAAAAAAACTTCGCACCCATGCACGCAATCGTGATACTCCTGGTAGTTATTATATATTTTAGTATGGTATTGAGCTATTGTTTATATGGTACTACCTATATTGTATTTTATTACCCTGTTGTAGCTTCTCATTCGAAATATAAGGCAAGGTAACACTTATTACCTTCACTTGCTTCTTCATGTCTCTTGTGTAGCTACTTTCAAATATCTTCATTTCTAATTACTTCTACTTGAGTTTTGCTTGCCAATTTTCGTAAAGTTATCTTGTAAAATTGTATTTTCAGAAATTGCTAATTTTTATAGGCTTAGGCGACCCATTTTACGTTTTTAAAAAGATAGTTTCTTTGCCAATTAATTGCTTACGTAAACCACATTACGCATACAATGTGTCCCCGGATTGACGGTGTAATGAATCTCAAATTTTGTGTTTTGCAGTCTAGGTCTGCTTAGTATAAAATATTATTATTTTAACAAATTGCAGTTCAGATAGGAACCAGTTGACAAAGACAGCTTAAGAATAATTTATATCTTTGTAGGTAAAGTGGTCTTTCTGGTAAAGTTTACGCGAAACTTCTATTAAAGTAAAATATTCTACATTTAAAATTATAGGGA